>CAXHSM010001376.1:7119318-7663822 GCA_964019185.1 Maratus speculifer | reverse complement strand
GTGGATTATAGAACTTAGACTGTATTTATACACCATGGAATCTAACTAAAAACTTTCCCAGGTGTATGTTGTAAATTTGGATGAGTGTGGTATCAAAAGAAAGATCTTGCCATATTACATTTTAAAAAAAAGTGCAATGTAAATATCCATCCAAATACAAGTGTTTTTGAGATATCAGCACTTGAAGTGAGAATGAATAAATAAATGAATTGACAGGCAGTATATAAATTGTTTGTAAGTTTAGCCAGTATAAGAAAAACGTTTCATTTTATGCACTATATACACATATAGTTTATCCGTTATGTCACACCCAGGGTTGGCAAGTTTCTTCCACAGTGGAAAAAACCGCGGAAAAAACCGGCCGGAAAAAAATAGGTTTCTTCCAAGTGGAAGAAACTGTTTTTCTTTCAGAATTTACCATATATTTTCAATTTTGTAAGATATAATAAATATCTTTTTCCTATAATCTTATACAAATTAATTCCATTGGATCAAAACAAATTTAATTAAGTATATATGCTAAATTAATAATTACTACAGTTTTTTTAGCTAAGAACACACAGAATACCTGTGTAAAGATCTCGAACCATTGGCTAAATGAAAAGAAATTTTATCCAAAAAACACAATCAACCTAATGTTATCTGTTTGAATTTAACCAACATATTTTTAATTATTTAAATTTCTGAAATTAGTTGTAAATAGTAGAGATCCTTTATTAATTGTAGAATGAAACCCATTTAAATAAGTTTTTAATTTATATCAATTTTATTAGTGTAAATAATGTACAATAATTACTGTATCAAATAGAGATTGAGGAAAAATATGGTTTTGTTTTTGGCCCAAAATCAGGATTTTACCAAAAATGTGGCAAAAAATTTGGCCGGACCAAAACTTTCAGTATTCCAAAAATCTTGTTTCTGCCTCAATTTTCAACATTAGTCACTGATTTAAACTGTATCAGCTCAAGTAAGTGTATTGTAATGAACTTCGTTGTTTATAATTATCAGGAATGAATTACACTAGTTTACAAAATTAAATTTTTGTCTGTTGCTGCAGATTCTGTGGTTCATAATGTTCACTTATGACTTGTTTTGGTCAAATGTAACAGGAAAATTTTTTGAGCAGCTTGAGTTAATTTGTTTTTGATTTTTATCATTTAAGCATACATATTAATTGATAATAGGCCTATTTTACTGTGTTAAGATTAGTTTCTCAAGTTTTTGCGTCATGAGTAGGTCAAGAAAACATAGTTTAAACAATCCAGATCATTTTTGCTATATATGCGGAGAATATGTGTTTAACAATTGCAGAAAAGTTATATCAGAGTTGGTGAAAAATATCTATTTTGAGTATTTTGGGATGCTCTTGGATAAAAATGAGAAGTCTTGGCGTCCCAATTGTGTTTCTAAATCGTGTGTTTGATATTTAAGATATGGAAAAGGGGTAAAAGAAGTACCAGGAACACTGACTATTTCGCGAAAACCACGAAACCATCTCGAAGGCTGTTGTAGCATGAACGTAAACTGTTTAAACACTAAAAATCCTGCTGAATGGCAGTACCCAAGCACTAGTTGTGTTCAACGTCCACTGCAGCGTTCACTTGACTCTTCAGAGGCTAAAAATATATCTGAACCATTAGAACAAGACATTGAAGGACCAAGCTCATGACAATAATATGCTGATTTTGAAGGTATGTCAAATGAGTCAAAATACTTTTCCCAAAATGAGTTAGATGATCTTGTAAGAAATTAATCTTTCTAAACAAGCTTCAGAATTGTTAGCATCAAGACTAAATGAAAAAAAATTGCTTTCACAGATACTACTAAAATTAGTTTTTATCGGAAAAAAAAAAAAATCTGAAAATTATATTGAACTTGTAGAAGACCTTCTGCTACAATTAAAAAATATGGGGTGTGATATGAGCATAATACTCCTCTTCCTTCATAGTCACCTGGATAGGTTTCTGGAAAAATTAGGAGATATGAGCAAAGAGCAGGGAGATCGTATGCATCAGGACTTACGCGTCAAGGAAGAGGATTATCAGGGTTTCTGGGATACAAATATGATGCCTGACTATTGTTGGTCTCTGATATGTCATTTTCCAAAGCCTACACATCAGAGAAGAGCTTCAAAACAAAGTTTTTTAGAACTCGATGATTAATTATTTTTTTTAATAAGATTTTTCTTTGTAAATACATGTTTTTTCTGTTTAACACCTACATAGCTGAAACTCAGAAACTAGAGCTGATTGAAATATTCTAACTGTATTTTTGAAAATAGCATATCATATGTAGTTAGCAACAGCTAAAATTTTTTCGGCAACAGATGTAGTTATCAATCAATCTCATAGAAAATTTTTACTTTAAACTGCATTAGTATTTCAAATATTTTTTGAGAAAGTTCTAGAATAACAAATGAACATTTACAAAAATCATTATAAAAGAAAAATCAAGGTGTGAATATTTAAAACTAAAATATTTTTTAATTAAATGAAATTTGTATAATTAGAAAAATCTTTGTCATTATGTTTTATTACATATGAAAATAAAGTTTTTGGATATTTGTGCATAATTAATTGTGCATAATTAATAAATACTATACACATAATTAATTAACAATTATGTATATTTATGTACATAGTAATTACTTTTAACAATAGTTTAATTATTTAAACATAGTTAATTACGTAAAATTTTTTTGGACATTTTCATTTTCAGCTGAAACTAGGAAGGTCCCCAAAATTCAGTTTTGGCTTTAGAAACCTGTGCAAATCGATTATCAGTATTAAAAAAATCATTAAAATTCTCATTTTTCTTTGTACAATGCAGCAAAGTTTAGCAAAAAAGTTTTTTAGCAGTAGGATGCTGCAATCAGTTTCTCAATTTAAATTGGATGAATGCAAAAGTTGAAGATTTGGTTTTTTTTTTTTTTTGTTTTTTTTTTCAAATCCTACACTTCAGGATAGTTTAAAAGCATTTCAACATACCCATAGATATTTTTAAAACACTAATCTTTTAAAATCCTCATTGAGATAGTCATGCTAGATGGTAGTATAAATAATTAAAAATTTATTTACTGTGTTAGACAGCTTAAAATAATGTTTTTTTATATTAAAAAATATATATTTATATAAAAATGATATATTTTTATATAAAATATATTTTTACATGAAAAATAAACAAATATAGGTAGTTTTTTTCCTCTTTTTACATAAATGGTGTAATTAATAATAATAATAATAAAAAAATCCTAACAAAGTAGCAAAAATCCATCACCTGAAAATGTCTGCTGAACCTGAAGTTTGTTATTAAAAAAGCAGTGTTTCCCCCAGGAGAAGGGCGCACAGGCCTTCGGGGAAACGTCCACCGGTAAATGTTAGCAGAAGGTTTTTTCTTATTTAAATTCTTAAAGATACAGAATTAATGCCAAAAATAAGGGGAACATTTCTTTTCAAAAATTTACTGGTCGAAGGCCTGTGCGCCCTTGTCCTGGGTGAAACACTGAAAAAAGTAACTTATCTTTGCAAAAATATTTTTAATAATAATTAAATTTTCCAATTTAGATTTCATGTAATTATACTGTAATTCTTTTACATAGTTAAAGTTAATATACTTTAACTTTGAGCATTTATTTTGGTTTTTGGTAGTTTCTTCCAGTTTTTTCCATTTCTTCCAGTTTCTTCCACTGTCCTGGAAGAAATAGGTTTCTTCTGGAAGAAACCCAACCCTGGTCACACCACACATTTTCCGAAAAATTTGCATAAAATAAAGGCTGGAATTAACAAAAATAGATGGAAAAACTCTTCGAATGCAGCCGTCAGTGAAAACTTTGTAGAAAGTGAAGTGCCTGTCTAAAACAGGGGAAATAACTTGCAATGTGTGGGTGTAAAGCATTTTGCTTGTAGCTCGGTAAAATGTACTGGCAGGAGAATTTAAAAACAATGCAAAGAGATTTTTAATTTGCAAACAATTTATATACCTGTCCTGTCTATCAATTTATTTATTTATTCATTCATGTTTCAATTTCTGATACAGTAGAGGACCTATTATCCCGAATCGTCGGGACCGAGGGCTTTCCGGATTTTGGAATTTTCCGGATTTCGGGTCCGTACGAAACCCGACACCTCCCCCCCACCCCAAAATCAAATAAAAACACAGAAAATTTTAAAATAATAACAAAATTATAGCACTGCTATCTAGAATATGAATGAAAAGTGTGTTGTATGAGAAGTCTGTGGAAAAAACACTAAGCTACAACTTTGACTCTTGTACTATAGTACAAAGTCTCAAATCCGGACATCCAAAATTCAGAGCTCTTCAAAATCCAGACATTTTGCTAATTGGCTATATATATATATTACCGTAAAATACCGTTTATCCGCCCCTTCCCCAATCATGACGAAAAATTGTAAAATAGGGGGACGCTTACACGGGATTTTTCCACGATCGTTTCACAAAATTTACATTTTTTGCGAGATATCTGCAGGATTTTTTCGCGATATTTGACGAGATTAGCAAGGTTTTATCGCGATATTTGACGAAATTTACCGGGTTTTATCGCGATATTTGACGAATTTGCAGAGTTTTTTTTTACGATACTTGAAAAAATTTGCGTTTTTTTATGGGGATGAATCATGATGAAATGAATGAATCATGGATCTTTGAATGAATTATGAATTTTGATACTTGAAGCAATACTTGAAAGAATTTGCGTTTAAAAAGAAAAGAACGTAAATTCTGTCGAAAAAACGCAGAAAAAAGGTGAATTTTGTAAAAAAATCCAAAAAGCATGAAATCTATTAAAAAATCTCGAAAAAACGTACATTTCATCAAAGATTCATGATTCATTCATTTCATCATGATTCATTCCGTCCTCAATCGCCTTCATTTCCGGATTTCGGGTCCTTCCAGATTTCGGAATTCCGGATAATAGGTCCTCTACTGTATCTCAAATATGGTTAGATTCAGACGGGAAGTTCCATGCACTTTTTAATGTACACAATGAGATCTTTCTTTTGATACCACACTCGACCAAATCCACAACTTTCACCTGGAAAGGTTCCTTAGTAAGATAACAAAATCTGTTTTTATTTATTGGTGAAAACAAAAGTCTGTAAATTTATTTTATTAAGGAAAATGATTATCTCTTGCGCCCAATCAACCTATGCTAGGAGTACTCAAACTATGATACACGTACCAGTACTGGTACATGAAGTTCTGTTTACTGGTACAGAGGTACATGAAATGAAATAAAAAACAGTACAATCCCCCAATCCTCTTTTTTGATTTGTCAGTTCGCAGGCTCAGTGTTTAATACAAGATCGAAGATCTTGAAGTAAGTAATATGCAGTTGGAGGTCGATAATCCGATCACCCATAATTCACAATTTCCATAATTCAAGCCACTTTGTGAATGTAAACAATGAAATAAACAATTTAGAAAATGTAAAAATTCGTAATCCAAAAGATTTTTTAAAACAAATAATAAAAAAATTGAAAAAAAAAATCATAATAAAGCATCTACATTTCTTAATATAACTCTTTTTACACAGGACAAAAAAAAAAAAAAAAAATTTTTAATGGTCTGACATGTTTTAATGAATTTAAGATATTTCAACCTCCAGGAACCCGAATATGGCATCTGTTTCCGTACATCAGGTAAGGTTTTGCTGTGAAGTTGAACTGTAAAAAACAAATATATACTACAGAAGTGTAAATAACTGAACCGAAAAAAATGTACGTATATTAACAGAAAACATGTTTAGTTAATTAACAACTAATAGACAGGAAAACATTCGGTTATTTCACTGTTTCGTCATTGCGCAACACTTATGGTTGGAATTTCCTCTTCGTTGATGTCCGAGCATGGACGGCAGCAGGAATGTCTCTGGAGATTCCAACAATAATCCGCCATCATTACTGCATCCCAGCGACCTTGGTCTCTGTTCTCCATCTCCTTGATCTCCTGATGAAAATACTCTCCCTGTTCATTACTCATGGAGCCCAGGTTGTCAGGAAAGCGATTCAAATGCGAGAATAGGTAATGCATTTTGATGCTCATGTTACATCCGAGGTTTCTGAATGCTGTTATCATATTGTTCACCAGTTCAACGTATTTAGAGGCCTTCGTGTTGCCGAGAAAGTTTTTCACAACTACAACAAAAGCCTTCCATGCTTCCAGTTCCACTTCACTCATATGTGTTTCGAATTGCGTATCTCTCATTAGCTGACGAATCTGTGGACCATCAAAGATGCTAGCTTTCAGCTTCTCAATGCTCAATCTGGGAAAAACCTGGCACAAGTACATGAAGCAGTCACCATTTTTGTCGAGAGCTTTGGTGAATTGCTTCATCAACCCCAGCTTAATGTGCAATGGAGGAAATATGATTTTCTCTCTGTTCACAAGAGGAGTGTTGTTGATGTTCGCTCTGCAGGGCACCAGGTCCTCCCTAAGAGGCCAGTCCTTGATTGTGTAATGATGAGCCCTGTCCCTACTGTCCCACATGCAGATGAAACAGGGATACTTTGTAAACCCTGATTGTTGTCCCAACAAGATGTTCACCATTTTCAAATCCACACAAATGTACCACTGATGGTCATCATAGTGAATTTTCTCCAGAGCATACTTCACTGATTCATAATTCTCCTTCAATGTAGTTGAGTGAGCTAGTGGTACAGAGGCAAACTGGTTGCCATTGTGTAGCAAAAAACTTTTTAGTGAGCTCTTACTGCTGTCGATAAACAGCCACCAATGTTCGGGGTCGTATTTTGCCACTCTCAGCGTGTACAGCAGCCGTGCGATATCATTACAGCACACCAGGTCAAGCTCTTCACAGAAATATTGTACGAAGTCTTGTAGAAGGTGATGCGAACACTCTCAGTGAGACAGTTTTTTTTCCCTTTAATCTGGATGCCAATAGTTTGGCAGATGACATGGAGAGGTTAAGATCGCGAACGAGATCATTTAGCTCCATTTGTGTGAACGGAACTGGAGTACTACATTCTGGAACCACATGTCGTCATCAGCAGCAACCTTGATGGGGGAGACTGATTCTTCGTCAATGTCCGGAAGTTCTTTAAACACGGGAACAGGTATGGCTTCAGAATGGGCTACAGGACGACGTGCTGACTGCAGATCTGGATATACCAGGTTACTCCGGTTGTTTCTGTTTATACCAGTCAGATCTACAGCGCAGAAGTAACAATCTGTGACATGGTTGGTAGGTTCCCTCCAGACCATAGGAATTCCAAATTTCAGAGCCGTCTTCTGACCTTTGGTTCACGCACGAGGATACTCGGTGCATTTCTTCATACTATATGTGGAGCCCAACCTTTATTTTGGTCATCTAGTGCCATTTGGAAGTAAGCAAAGTAGGTCCGCTTTATAAAACTGGTGATTGGCTTCCTGTTTGGTACAAGGATGTATTCGCCACAGATATAGCAAAATACATCCGGCTTATTCCTACGTGATCTTTTTGAAGATGCCATTTACTTCACATAGATCCTGTAATGAAAGAAAAATCTATCATTAGTAATCCAGGGCAACGAAATACGACTTCTCAGAATGCAACATACACAAGTACTGCAATGAAGTATAGGCATTTATGCTGGAAATCGCTTAGCCTAAAATGGACATTTGCACAAAAAAATTGACCTGATAGAATGAAACCGTTTTGGGTTTTGGATTCAGGGTATGAAAATGAACAAATATCAGCTGGAAAAATTAGACCATTTTTTGGCTGTTGACGAATCGATCCTTGACTGTATACCACTAATACTAAAACACTGAAACATAAATATGTTGGATTTGCTAATTTTATAATTTTATGATATAAATTATGAAATTACTATTCGAAAAAATTATGAATTTCAACCTACAACTTTTTGATGGATTTAGATTTATTAAGATCTGCTATATGAAACTCCAAAATTACAAATATTTTCTCCAAGTAGTTTTCAAATTTTGCTATAAAACAGCAAAATGATGGTTAAAAGGGCGATAGAAGCGACTAGATATGTTGAAATTTATTATGCTATCCAGAAATAGCAGTCTTCAATGACTACTTCAGTGTTGCCTAATGTGTCTTTATCAAAAAATGGGCTCTCTTAGTCACCAATCAAGTATTGAATTTCAATATTTGGATACAATTCCTAAAATATGCTTGTTATAAAATAATTAATTTCTTGAAAAGTTATTGTACAAATTTCGCTAAAATTTTATTTTAGGCTAATAGAAAGGTGTAAAGTTCATTTATGCAATCAGAATGAGGTATTTCTACAGAAAAAAACAATGTTAGGTTTCGTTTTAATAAATAGATGAGCTCCTAAGGAAATTTTATGCGCATCATTTAAAAATAGACTTTATTTCTGATCGTTTGGTATCAGTAGCTTGCCTCAATGATAATTTGTTGAGGAGGTACTAAGGGTGTTTACTTTGTTTTCGACGACTGTACAAATGAACAGTAATAAATATTATTTTAATCAAACAATTAATGTCCAACTTTTTGAAACAGTGCTTGAATTCCATTCATGAACCTTGCTTTATTTCTTTAAAATCTACTTTTATGTTATCTGTTTTCATAATTACTCTGCATTTTGGATGTTCGATTTTCTTTTTATCTTTTTTTGTTATTGTTGATCAAGTTCCTCTGTTTTTTTTATATTTTATTATTATTACGTATAATACTTAAAAAAAATCATTCTTCTCTTTCTAAACTACATTTAGAAAATAATATGTAAAATAAATTGTTTTAAATGTGAAAAGTACACTTCCTACTGTTATAAATATTTTTTCATCTTTTATTATAAAATATAAAGTATTAGAAATTTACTAAAGTTAATACAAAATTTACCTGTCATACAATATTTATGCTAAGCCTTACCATACTTCAAATTTCGCCTACTAAGAAAACAAATCATAATAAACAGAATTCTAAAATTTATTCTTTCTTTTTGAGTAGATGTTTCTGTACGAGATTGAACTAAAATTATCACTTTTCACCAGTTAATAATCATTAACAGATTAAAATATTTTTATTTCAAAATACTGAATTTTTAGAAAACAAATAATAAGCAAATGAAATATAACTTACTATTACCTCACTTTAGTAAAGAGAATAGATCACTAAATTCTAAAATCACTTTTTCATTATATTAGGTCATTATATTTGAAAAAGTAGCCGTCTATTAATAGAGAACTTCCATGTCCGCCGCCATCGCCATGAATGAATCACCGTGATTGGTTTTGAATGAAGAATAAATCTGCTGCAATAGAAATTTCAACAAACTTTTCTCACATCTACCCAATGTTACCCTTTTTTTCAAGAATAAAGAAAAATATCCCCTTAATTAAAAAATAAACAAACAGGACGGTTTAAATGAAAAGTAAATAAATTTATAACACAAAATTATTGAATCCAGCATTTAAATTCGCCCTCTGGTGAATTATTTGACAACGTATAATCGTTCAAATAAATCTATGCATTAGTTATTATGATATTAGACCTGGTATTAGAAACCACGGAAAAGACAAGACTCCAACATGGAACTATAAATAAAGCTATTCTTAGCTTGATGGACGCCAATGAAAGTATGAATGAACTGTGAATCACGTGATGATTCATTGTAAGTGATTTATGCATTATAATATTATTTATTAATTATCTGCTGCAATGGTGATATGATTAATGCTTTTTGTTTAATCCCTGGTTGTAATACGGGTTACCAGAAAACCATCAAATGAAACAAACTTCGCCAAAGAAACAAAGTTTAAATTTCGCAAGTCATTCCAATATTAATTTGCACTACATTTATTACCCGAGAACGTATTTAAGTGTTAGATTCACAAACTTTTGCAAATGCTGTCTATTTCTTTTTTATAAATAAATAGTTTATTTTGTTGGTTAAAAATTTCTATTCAAAGAAATGTATTGATTGAATCAATATTGATGAATGAATTCTATTTTCGTGAGTCATTCTTTGTATCGACTTCTGTACTAGTGGACTCGTTGTAAGAATAGCTATTATTTTTAAACCAATTTCTTAAACTTACCTTCTTTACTAAAATAGATTAAGATAATATATGTTTCTTTAGTTATTCTCGCATTGGAAACGCTAGAATTTCTGATTCGATCGTATCGTATGATGACACAAAATTATAACTGTCGCAACTTTCATTTTTGCTAACATTTATAATCATTTTAAATATTCGGCACGCAGGTAAACTAAGTGTTTGCCTATTGAAATAGCAACTATCAGGTAAGTAGATGACATACACTATAATAATGCTGCATTGAGTTATATTGAAAGAAGAAAAGAGAGAAAAAAATTGTTAATAAAATTTCTAATTTCATGGTTGTGATCATAATTTTTTTATATTCTAAAACAAACATTTTAAAATTAAATTGAAATTTTGGAGGATTTAAAGAGAAAACTTTATCTTCATATGCAGTTTATTTTTAAAAAATCTGAAAAATTAACTCTTACAAGAATAATGGGTACTTGCATATTATCCGAGCCATGTCAAGTAGAAAAGCACCAAGGATGATGCCAATTCTACTGATAAAATTAAACCTTAATTTTTGACAACTATACAGCTAACAAGAAATATAACACTATTATAATAATTTATAATATAATTTATTTGTTTTTCATAATTTTTGTAGTACAGTAGACTTTCTCAAATCTGCGACCCTAAAATTCACAACTCTCTAAAAACTGCACATAGTTTGCAACTGTAAACAATGTAACATTTAGTTCTAATGTTGGGACAAAATTTAACTTTTATATTACCAATTCCATATATATTTTAATTTGTAATTTTCATTAATATAACTGAATTCATGTGTTTCCATCAAGAAAGAATAAATTTATTTCAGAAAAAAGTAGAGATTATTGCTGACAGGGGTGTGCGAAGAGAAAATTGTGCCAGAGGCAAATTTAGAATTTGGCACCCCCCCCCCCCCTTCCAAAACTTTTTCTTGTAATAGGGCAAAAATGACATTGCTAATATAAATTTGGCGCCCCCTAAACCTCTGTGCCCAGGGCGACTGTCCCCTTTGACCTCCTCTTTTGCATGGCACTGATTGCTGATATAACTGGTAATCACAATCTTTTTGCCAAATATGTTTATGTATCAATTAAATTTTTTTTATTAGGTCTGGCTAAGCTTAAAATAAAATTTCCTCATTTTATGATTTTGATGTGAATTAGTAATGTATCTTTATGAGCCAAGTTTCATAGGAAAAATACATCTCATCTTTATAATAAACATTTAATTATGCATTATTGATTATTAACTTGATCTTTGCTTTTAATGTTTTTTAAAACATTTAAAAAATTATCTAAATCTTTATTATTTTAGTTTGTTACTTATTTTAATATTTTATTATGTTGTAAGCATTCATTATAGTTTCGATTTCATTGCTAATTACATTCAAATTAATGTTTTAAAATGCAAACAAAGCAATAACCAGAAATCTGCACAGCCTCTGGTCCCAAGCTGTGTGGATTTAAAAGAGTCTACTGTATTTTTTATAGTTATATCTTTATATTCTTTATTATGTTGATTTATAATGCTTTTTACATATTAATTTATTTTTTATTATTTACTATTTTTAACTATTTTAGTTTATTTAACAATGTTAAATTGCTTTTTTGTATGTGACTGGAAACAATTTCTGACCTGGATAGTTTATAAGTACTGAATAGCACTCTTGTTCCTTTTAATAGTTAAGAAAATTTTACAAATAAACTTTATACACTAAAAAATTCCTTGCTCTGTGTTATTTTAAGAGGAGAGAATTTTAAAGGTTGGAAAGATATAATCTAAAATTATCATAATTTTGACCTAACATTTGAACTGTAAGTTTCAGTGTTTGTTACGTATGCTACAGATGTATTACATATGTTACATGTAGATTTGAGGTGTTAACGGATTTTTGGAAGTTACTGTATTTCTAATCTTTCTCATAATTTTTTAGATTCTTTTCTGTGAGGATTCATATTTGAAGCTTTGTGTGAAAAAATAATTTAGGAAAAATAAAATGTTTTTTCTGTTTTTATACTTCTATTTTTGTGTGGAAATTTAAGCATAAATGCTTATCTGTGATATTAAGGAATGGATCATTGGGATATTAGTGAAATATCTGGTTAGTTATAGAAAAAACAAATATTTAAGTAATATTTATACACCATGAAATATAAGATAATAAAGAATACTGCCCAGTTAAACTGATGGCATTGAGCTCACAGGCTACAAATACTAATTGTACATTAAAGCCTTATATTTTCAAGGATTAATTCCGTTTGAAAAAAAAAATTAAGAAGGGGAAACAGCTCTCCCCTTTCCTCTTTTTTTATACTTAATCATTGAACCTCCTATACTATCAAAGACATGCTTTATCATATAAAAAATCTATATCCAAAATTCAGAGCAAATGAGATAATTCTTAATAAAAACCCATTTAGCATTTATATAATTTAAAAGGAGTTATCCCCCTTTTTTATACTTAACCATTAAACTTCCAAAACTATTCAGAGATTTGAACGAAATCTGAAAATTCTGCTTGAAAAACCCATTTATATAAATTAAGGGGGGGGGCATTAGAACCCCTGTTCCCCCTATTTATACTTATTCAATGAACACCTAATAGCAGTCACGGAATCGCCTCATCAGAATGATCCTAATCTAAATTTTGAACGAAAACTTAATTCTGCATGAAAATCCCATTTATATCAACTAAAGGGAGGGGCATGAGCCCCCCATTCCCCCTCTTATACATATCAAATGAACTCCAAAAACTAATCAGGGAAGCGCCTTGTCAGGATATACCTACATACAAAATTTCAAGTGGATCGGATATTTTTATCATGAGTTATTGCATTACGCACGAACGTACGAACGAACGTACATACAGAACGGATGGGCACATAAGATCTCAGGCTATGATAGCCTGTGAGCTAACAAAAACTGTTTTTATTTATTGGTGAGAATGAAAGTTTGTAAATTTATATTATTAAGGAGTATGGTTATCTTTTGTACCCATGCAGCCTGTGCCATTACTGTCCATACTCTATGTGTATCTATTTGTTTTTTACTGTTTTGGTTAAGTTGAAAGTGCTTTGTCTTTTTTGTTATCACAAAACTTTGGAGGGAATCATGCTTTTATTGATTTATTATTTTTGATACTATTTGGTTATCCTGTCGACCAATTTTGCCAAACTATACAAATAGCTAAGTTATACATATTGACATAATTTTCATTTTAAATAATGGAAAAGACAAATAATTAGTAGAATATTAGTAAAATACAAATAAAAAGTCAAAATAAAGATCACTTAATGGAGTTTTAAACATGTGCATTGCATTTAATGTCAATGAATGCAACATTCACGATCATCCATTAGTGGCATTTAATCTAACAATTTGGTGATGGTTTTTTGGTCCACAGGATAACCAAGTAGTACCTTATTTTTCAATTACAGGTAGAATCCTGATTATCCAAATCCTGGCTAAGCGAAAGACCTTAAATTTCCCCAAAATCCTTTTTAATGTAAAGAATCTTACTTTTAATACTGTTTTTACCAATGTCAAATGAAACCTTTCACCATATTTTGTTTTATGATTTCTATTTTATTTGTAAGTTTTAAGTCAAAACAATACCAAATCACTTTTAATAAATTAAAGAGTTTTTTTAATACTTTTTAGCTTTAAAAATTAGAAGCAAAATAACTAAAATTGAAAACTTGACAGTTTTACGCATGTTTAAAAAGTGAACTCCCTCTATATTTCTATAGGGGTTGACCTTTGATTTCGACAGTGACCTTCAATTAGCTACAACCAAAAAGTTAGTGCTTAGTTTTTAAAATGATGTGTAATTTTGGTTTGTCATTCACGGTGCTTTGAATATGGAGCTACAACTTTTTTTAAAACAACAATGTTCTAAATCACAATCACAGCTTTTTATCAAACAAGTTTTCACCATAAACTTGTCAGCTATTCTAAAATTCCTATAGAACCCTGATTATTGGAAAATTCCCGTGGAGCTCAGGTTCATCGAAAAAGCTATGGTCTTATGCTTTTCGTTTAAGCGGGGTTTTACTGTATTAATATCCACTTTAAGATTATGTTAGAGTTAGAAATTTTAAACTGTTTGATTTGTTTTGAATATAATTTAGCTAGTTCACAGTTTTAAAATGCTTTTACATTTTTAGTTCTGAACATTAAAGTTGCTAAAGCAAACAATTACTGTATACACACCGTAAGCGCCGCACCTTCTAAAATGCATTAAAATAAAACAAATATTCATCAGAAGCGCCGCACTTACGAAAATACATCAAAATGTTAAAAATTGCGTTATATTCAGTGTTTTTTCTTTTTTTTTTACCTTTGTAATATAAATCCAATTTTAAATTCAGTATATTTTGTATATTTTTACGATAAAATTGAATTTGAATTCGTGTAGCCTTTTTTTCGCGATTTTTTAATACGTTTTTTATAGTTTGTAACGAGGTTTGTAGGGTTTTATCGCGATATTTGACGAAATTGCAAAGTTTTTTCGCAATACTTGAAAAAATTTGCGTTTTTTATGGGGATAAGCAAGGGATGAATCATGATGAATTGAATTAATCATGAATATTTAAATGAATCATGAATTTTGGTACTGAATCTTGATCATGAATTTGCGTTTTTTTAAAAAAAACGTAAATTCTGTCAAAAAAGCGCAGAAAAAAGGAAAAAAAGCATAAAAAGAATTAAATCTATTTAAAAAATTTCGAAAAAACACACATTTCATCAAAAATTCATGATCCATTCATTTCATGATGATTCCACCGTTCTCATTTGCCTTTGCGAACGGTGTGAGTCATGATGAAATGAATGAATCATAAATCTTTGATGAAATGTTCATTTTTTCGAGATTTTTTAATAGATTGCATGCTTTTTTTTCAAATTTCTGCGTTTTTTTCGCCTGAATTTACGTCTTTTCTCGTTTTTTTACCGTTTATTTATAGATACGATATATTTGCGTTTTTTCTAACAATTTTTTTGACAATTCGTTTTGGCAATCCTTTGAGAAATTTATGATTTTTCTGCCATCTTTTGACATAATTTGTGTTTTTTAGAGATTTTTTGACATAGTTCGCGTTTTTACTGCAATCTTTCCTCGAAATGTGCTCATGAATTTCGCCAAAATATCGCTAAAAAACCCGGGGCGGTGGATACGATATATATTTTTTCCCTTGCAGCGATATTCATTACGGAGGTAATTCTGATCGGAATTTTTCTGAAAATTGTGAAAAGTCAATCATCAGGAATAAAACGCGAAGCATAAAAAATATCGCGAATTTCGACAAATGATAGCCTAATTTCTGTCAATCATTCGCAGAAAAAGCAAAAATTTTATCAAAGGATCGGGAGAAAAAATCATCTCTGTAATGAATATCGCTGCAAGGAGAAAAAAATATGTCGTATCCGCCGCCTCGGCAGAAGCGCCGCAGTAAGCATGATTTTAACTTTTAAACTCGTATGCGCCGCGGCGCTTACGCCCGAAAATACGGTAGTTTAAATCATTAATGAAAATATATAAAGTATTTTAAGTGTAAACTTCATTTGCATTCCTTTGCAAAGAATTTCTTTTGATTGTTTATAATGACAATGATATAAAGTTCAAATTAATGTCTTGTTTTATAAAGGTTTTTATAATTTATTTCTTGTTTTAAAATATTAATTGTAATTTATTTCTTTTTTATCAGGTGGTATCAAATGTTAAGCTTCACATAAAAGGAATGTGCTGCACCAAATATCATTGAAAATTGATAGTACGTATTTCAAATGTTAAAATTTAGTGATTATAGTTTACAAGGTGTTTTAATATTTCTGATAGAAGCTTCAAGAAGTGGTGTGTTTTTATGCAGTTTGTTAGGATTATTCATTATTTCACTTCAATTTACAGAGTGTCTAAGTTTTATTGAAACCCAAATTTTTGTTCATTACCCTGAAAATAAGTGATTTTTTATCGAAAACAGAACTCCAAAAGTTCATATAATGTATATAAAATGTGTTAATCATCTACCATATATTGAATGCATAAAACATTCAATATTAAGCTGTTACTCAAGGAGCATGGTTTGTGTCTTTTATTTGAAATTTAATGAGATTGTCTGAATCTCTTATACTTTCAGCTCTTACTAATTCTATCATAAATCATGTTAAGATATAACTGGCATCAATCAATGAGTAATAATTTTTCTACTACTAACACTGTGCTTAAATTTTGCACAAGTCATTGCATAATTGGTATATGAGTTCAGCTCTGATATTTTTCATTTTCAGTGAATACTTAAATACCAACAGTGGTATAGCTAGGATGGATGACACCCAGGGCGGATGTAAATAATGTCACCCCCCCCTACCAAATCCATCATATTTTTTTTCAGTCACAATTCTACATTATTACAACAAATGATCATACCATTCCTTATTTACCTTTTCTCATGCATAAAAAAACCAGGAGCGGCTCATTATTATTCAACCCATAATCTACACAAGTCAATGCAATGTCTACATGCAGAAGAAAAAACTTTCTTCTTAAGTTTGCTTTTACCACACTCATTGGATAGTTTGTTTTTTGTTCCCTTCTGCATATCTTATTTAAACACAGCATTCTGTATATAATTCCACCCTCTCAAAGAAAGGAAATTTAACTCTGCTGCCTATTGTGCTACAATTTTCATTTTATTTCAGTATTCATTTCCAAAATCTTATAATATTATATCTAGAGATATGGGAATACTTGGAAAAACACCAGAGAAATTGGGAAAAAAAAAGTTTTCTTTTTTCAGTTTTTTTTCCAAAGGCTTATTTTTTAATTTTTCCAAACTGGAAAAATTTAAATTTCATTTGTAAAATAATATATTGAAAATTTTGTAATAGCTATATTCTTATACTTTTAATTTTATTTATTTTTTTGTTTAGTGTCCCACATCTGATCTCTCAGCAGAAATCTGTTTGAGAAGACATGAAAAGATCCTTCAAATTTTTTTTCTAGTTTGAAACACAAGACCCTTCGCAAAATTTCTCTTAAAAAATGCACTTATCAGGAAAAAGTTTAATCTCCAAATCGAATCATTTACAAATGCAGTGATCAAAGAAAAAAATCTTATGCCATATAGCAGCTGAATCTTATCAAGTTAACCTTAGTAAAAATGTCTAAATAGGAACCTAAATATAGTAATAATTTCAAATTTTGAAATTCTGATTATATTTTCTACAAGTATACACAAGAAATTTTTTCAATTAAAAAAAAACAGGATTTCATGAAAAAAAATCTATATACATAATTAAATGCAACTTCCCTTTTAAAAATTAATTCATGTGCAAAATAATTTCAATAATATATTTTTTATAATATATTAATAATAAACAATTTTCTAAAGCACAGAAAAAGTTTATCTGTGTGTGTAACTGCTTTTGTTAATTCCTCAAATAGAGAGCATTTTCTACTTGTAGTGTTCTGTTTTCATAACTTTTGAGTTCCACTCTTAGAAATATGGAATTAGCATATGGAAACATTATTGAATATGGTTTCTTACTCAAGAATGGAATACCAGATTTCAGGATTAAAAGAAAAAAATTACAATTAATTAAACTTAAAAAAAATATTTCCCTGGTTTCAGTGAGTAAAAATCTAACAGTCAATAAATCCTATGCTGTTTTTTAGTAACAGGCCTCAGTAAGCTGAACTAAAACTTAGTTTTGTCTGAATTTAGATTATAAAACAAAATCAAAACTTTTTTGAGTTGAGATTGAAAAGTTATACCAAAACTAAACGTATTTTTTTAAAGGAAATGAAATTATAATTGTAAGAAAAAAATGTAATATTAAAAAATATAATTTTTTTTAAACAAAAAATGGAATTTTTTATACAGATATTCATAAAAATGACAAAACTGCTATAATTTATTTCTTTAAACTAGTATCATTTACTTAAAAACTATACATATGAAAATGGAATGCATAATTTATTTCATTCCAAATTGCAGACATATTGGCTCAGGTTTTTACATTAGGTCAATTGGTAGCTAAGCATGTAACTAAAAAATCATTTCAACAGAGATATGATATAACAAACAATAGCGTTTAATAAAAATTCTTAGGCTGTGAAAAAAAAAAAAAAACTTTAAAAAGCAGGTTTTGCTACTTTCTTTTTATTTTGTAATATAAAGTGAAAACAATTTTCTTTTAATACAAATAAATGGGAAAAAATGTTTATTATTAAAATACTAGCTGAGATGCCCGACGTTGCCCGGGCCCGTAATTATATTCTAAAACTAACCTGAAATTTGTATTGCAAAATGTCATAAAAAGACCCAATCTCGTACCGAATCCCCGGTGCCTATGGTACCATTTAGCAGAAGTGCTGTGCACACACGGCAAGAAAAAAAAAAGATGGTGGAGAGAGGAGGGATTTTCTGGAATTTTTTAGTTTCACATTTAACCACCAAGGGGCGAACTCAACAAAACTGTTTCTGAATTTAAGAAAGATATTTAATGAAATTTTCTATCTTGCTTTTATACCTCTGGACCGAGTTGGCGCATTGCCAAGATTTGCTTCCTCTGGACCGAGTTGGCGCATTGCCAAGATTTGCTTTCGCCTGTGCCTCAATTATCCTCAGAATTCCTTTTATATATATAGATTCTCTAAGAAAATATAATTTATTTGGGAGAAACAATCATAGAAAATCAATTTTTCCGTTTTTTTTTTCGCCACTTATATTTTTCCGGAAAATTTACATCTCTAGTTGGGGTTGACTATATGGACAGCAAAGAAGTAAAGATCTTGTTTAGATATCATTTGGGAATAGAAAACGACTACTTCAGGCTATCATAGAACATTCTCATTGATTAAAAGAGTGATATTCTATAAAAGTGGGGGAGTGACGATGCAGCAAAATAGTCATATTTTTTACAGTGTATATACATAAACAATAATTGGATGTGGCAATCCCAAAACTTTCTTCTGTTTCATAGACGTTAATATCTCCATACAAATAAAACATAGTAGCATCACTGGTTTTAATATATGAACATTTCAAGCCCTAGAGGTTTCCTCAGGAGATCCGCAGTTTTTTGTACAACAAAAATCTTCAATAACATTTTATGTTTTGTTCTTGCACCATATTTTCTTTCTATGGCCAGAAAGATGCTGTAGAAAAAAAAACTTTGTGAGTTACTCTATCTATCGTTTAACTCGTTTTTGTTGTATGCCTATTCGTTTTTTAAAATAAAATTTTGAGATATCCTGTATATTATGATAAAGTCTAATTAGACTTAAAAACGAGTCGGATGGGGTAATCCCAAAACTTTCTTCTATGTCATACACGTTAGTACTCCTAGAAAAATTAAACTTAGCGGCGTCACCGGTTAGGTAATTTACATTAAAATCTAATCTGCAAAAAAAATTTCAAGTTCTAACTGCATCTGAAATTTGATAAAAATCTGTATTAGTATTTGATATAGAAACATCGCAGAAATCGTAAAAAAAAAAAACTGGACAGAAGCGCCACCTGTTCAGCGATTTACTCCGAAAACTAAAGAATTCTAATTTATATTAGGAACTAACTGAATTTAAAGTTTGGTGAAAATTTGTGCTATAGTTATTGAAACTGAGCTATTCCGATAATCATGAACAATGCCTCATAGTGGCGCCATCTGATGAGCAATTTACTATAAAAACTAAAGAATACTAATTTTATATGAGGAAGTAACTGAATCTGGGGTTTCATAAAAATTCGTGCATTAATTCCTGAGATAGAGCTATTGTGATAATCGTGAATAATTCTGCATAGTAGGCCATCTTCTGACCAATTTACTCAGAAAATTAAACAATACTAATCTACATCAGGGACTAACTGATTCTGAAGTTTCATAAAAACTTCCTGAGAAAGAGCTATTGCGATAATCATGAATAATTCCGCATAGCAGTGCCACTTATTGGGAGATATATATCAAAATATAATCAGAACCATATTATGTCAAAGATTATATTTTGGAATCTAAAATGTTATGAAAATCCGACAAGTAATTCTTAAGATATAGCTATTGTGGAAATCGAGATAAAAGCAGAATAGAAGCGCCATTTGTTACGAAAAAAACTACTCAGCATCAATCTATATCAGGAACTACCTGAATATAAATTTTTACTAGGACTTACCTCAGAGGGATTAGTCTGAGCGATATTGCTGAGAATACACATTTAATAACTTGAGATAAGTAAAGAAAATGAGATGTTACCTTTAATTGGTCATTCATTGTGATAAAATATGATGAAAATAAGCATATTGAATCATAGAATTACAAAATCTTATATATAAAGTTGCATACACTATTTTTATAAGAGAAAAGCAAACCATGCATGGATATAAAATTGGAAATATGCAAAATGTTAAAAGTAATACAGAAAATAAAACACCAAATTTTCCTATATTGGAAATATAACTCTTTGAAATGATGTCATGAGCATAAACAGAAGCTTCGCACCGATTTGAGAAACTATAAATAACATAAACTATTATGTTTGAAGAGAATGGAGTGTATTTTATATGGTGTGAAATCCGTCCGAATAGTTTATAATGTTGAATTCTGTTTTCTACGGATGCAATTAGGTTGTCGAAAAGAGTTGAGGAATCCTTTTTTAAAAATTTGTCATAAACGAGCACTTACATCTTATAAGTTACTGTGATGCCAAAGTTATAGTTTCTGACCCCAACAGTATCCTAGAAATTGCAATATTCTCAATAAATTGGGTTTAAAACTTTTTCTAGGAAAAAAAAAATTTTTAATTTGTGAAATTAAATTGTCGAATGTTTTGGAAATCGTTCATAACGAGAGTATTATATCTTAAAAGTTGCCACAAAAAAAATATTTTAAATTTTTAGTCATATCAATATCAAAGAATTCTCAATTTTAGAACTTTTTTTTGCTCGTGCATTGATGGTGATTATTGTTCCTACGCAAAATATAGTATATTTTGCAGCAAAGATGGTTACCAAAATTTTTTTGCTTACATTATTTTTTAAATCGGCTAGGTACTCCCAATGATAACGAAAAACCCACAAACGTTAATGTTTTATTGCATAGAAATACAGAATCAAAAGCTATTTATCTCCTATTATATACACATAAATTATCTAATTAGTGCTAGCAGATGCATTTTTAAATATACATAGATCAATATAATGCTTCATTTTTCTTTTATTAGTATTTCTTAGTATTCATTTTTCATTTATTTGTATTATTCAGTAAAAAACTCACTTTCTTAAGCCCGAATTACGTCAGACTTTTTATAAAAGCGCCAAAGTCCATATAACAGCGAAGTATTGTGAAGAGCATTAAATACAAGGTAGTAAGACACTTAGCCAAACGCAGGTAATAAATAGCCAAATATTGTTCTTTTCGCCCTCTCTCGAAATGAATTTTTCCGTACATTTAAAAAACACGATTTTGAGTCATCTTATTTAAAATTCAAATAAATAAATAAGAGGAAGCAATAATAGCATATGTCAAAACATTTTATTTCAGCATCAAGGAATTGTATCGTAGTTATACATGTGGAAAAAAGCTACTTTTGGCCAAAAAAACGTTGTCTTCAGTAAATTTGAATCCGATTAAAAGAAGTACTGTGATTAATTAAAATGTTATAGGCAGAGCTGCCAAATCTCCGGCATTTTGGATACCGGTATTTTAATACAGAAAATGTTTTATTAAATTGGAACATTCGGCGGATTTAAAAAATAACTTTTCCTATAAGAAAATTCTGCTATTCAATAAGCGGGGGCTTGGCATCTCTGTATAGGAATTTTTCGTAATCTACTTTTTAACTTTAAAAAAAGCAACGACCATTTTTCGGGTACAAAAAGTATTGCTAATTGTTCCATTTTGCATACAAAATACTGATTGTAATATTGATACATCTATGGTGATAAATTTACAATAATTTTTCATATCCCATTTATTTCATTAAAAATATAAATCTTTTATTCATTTAGTTTAAAATAAATGGTTTTTAACTAATTTCATAATACTTTTGAAATATCACTTTTCATTGGCCATTTTTTTAAAGCATTTAGAAAATGGTTGTTGTTTTCAGTCAAATATAGACTTTGGTTTGTCCGCATTTTATTTTATTATTATTTATAAATGGTGGGAAAATATTCATACTTAATCCATAACGTACATAATATATGACTCTGTTATTACATAAGTCACCTTTTTATTATCAAAAAAATTATGTTTTTACTGATTTTTATTAACTCAAAAGGAAAAATTTTGTGCTTTGAGTAATATATGTCCGCTTTTCATTTATTTATTTATTTTAACAAAATTCTTTGTATTTAGAAGAATTTTTATTTAAATAGGAAATTCAAATGTCGCTGTTAATAAAGAAGAAAGTTACAAAACGAGTAGACGCATACTATCAAATGTGGAAAAACGACGAATCCAAAAAAGACGGCATATGAAATATCATCTTTTAAAGCACAAAAAAAAAAAAAAAAAAAAAAAAGAGGTCTGATTATCGAGCCTACTGATTACAAAATGTGCATTACATTAAAAAAAACTGCAAATGTTGATTATTTTTTCTTTTGTGCAGTTTTGGCTTCGAAAGATGTGCTATGTTGCAAAAAGATATAAGCGACTATGAAAACAAACTTGGTAAACGTTCATGCTCAGTTTTACAAATAAATATGGCACATATATGCCCTATACACACCGAGGTACCTAATTGGTGACAAAATGGCGTTCAATTGCCTAACATGCAGGTTATCATATAAATGTTATAAAAAATTGTTTGTTCTAAAAATATTATCCTTTATTGATTGTTATTTCTTTTTTTTAATAACAGAAAATGTTTCGTTTATTCTTTTTTTCATTTTGAAATAAATAAATAACGTGTTATTATAGCATGCTTATATGTATCTGGTAATCAAAACGATGTTTTCGCCTAATTGGCATAAAAATCTCACCAAACCCGGTGCTTATATCTCTAGTATATTATCTCAAGTATTTTATTTATGTATACATAATTGTTTTTACATATCACTTACTTCTTCTTGTATATAAAAATAGGTAGGTGGCTCCTTTATGCAGTATAAATTGTATAAATCTTCAAAAAATAGCCCCCGTTGCCCCTTTTTGGATCGAATTAAAAAAAAATCAATGTATAATTCCAGTATTGCTCCCAGGTATGCATACATATTCCAAATTTCAAAGTTGTATGGATGAACAGGAAATGGATGAAAAATGGGAAAAGATGTCACATATGCACCAGGGTACATAATTGGCGTCAAAATGGCATTATTTTACCTGAAATGGTAACCCGGCTTTATTTATTTATTATTTGTTCATTTACTCATAAAATGTTTATTTACTTTCATTTCCTTTTTTTAATCATATAAAATATTTCTTTTTATAGTTATTATTTATTACTTTATTTACTGTAAGTTCTTTTTGAAAATAGAAAATAATTTAAAAATGTGTATGTAAGCGTTATTTGAAAACTGAGTTTTCGTCAAATGGGCTTTGAAAAAAAATTGCGCCAAATCTGATGCGCTTGTGGTATCCGTGCCGAAAAATTAGTGACCAGAATTGACTTCCACACACAAACAAAATATAAGTTAAAAGAAAACATGCAATAAAAATAAATATAAAGGGAAAATGATGTCATAAAAGAAACTTTTTATTTAAAAACGTAATTGTTTCAAATTTTCACACACGAAATATATAAAACATTCTTTTAGCGATCGTAAAATTCTATTAAGAGATTATCACAAAATCTCAAAATCAAAGTTTTTATGACATTTTTTAATATAAAAAAAATAACAGTTTTATTTTCCTGCATGATTAAATTTTAAAATGTTTTATTGCATTCAATATTTCTGAGTGCGTAAATGATTACTATTTACTCCATGTACTGATTCGTTTATCTATGAAAATATCCAGCCGGTAAATTCACGCGCACCAAATTTCTGTGACGTATGCAAATAAATTGTGCTTTTTTATCAGTTTTTTAATATAACTTTTTAAACTATTTGGAATTAATTTTTAAAAGTAGGTGCATTCACCAGATTACCTTCATAGGTACCTTCTGGTACAAACAGAATCGAAATCCGACAAGTACTTTTTGAGATTTGCTTGACGAAAGAATTTTTTTGACTTTTACTACCGTTACGTACTCTGAGTATAAGACTTCGCTACGCTCAGACAATTAAACTACGTGCATTAGTTCTTGAGATAGAACACTCGCAAAATTTGTGTCACATACAGACAACCACAAACTCACAAATAGACATTTTGTACAAACATGTTTTTTGGGAACTCTGATCCCTAAAACGTGTAAATCCGTCGAAAACTGGAATTCGAACATTTTCATGAATCCAATACTTTTTTCTTGCAAAGATATTAAAAAATATATTCACAAGTGCTTAACAAAATAGCTTTTCAGTTTTTATCAGTTCGGATAATGGGACAGCTCGATATGAGTTATGGCAGTACCTATTGGTATCACATGCACAACCTATGCATATGCGTCTGTATTCTTAACAAAAAAGTTCTTCAGTTAAGCCATACCTAAGAATGTATAATTTGATAATTTCATGCATGAATTTTGTACAGTTTAATGAAAAGAAACTTGTTAAATCTGCTACTTAATTCATAGTTAAAACTTAGTGCAGTTTATTTTAAAATGTCTTGTTTATTATTTTAAAATGTCTTGTTTATTATTTTTCTTTCTCTTTTTTTTATTCGTAGTTAGATAAAACAGTTTTTGCTGAAGTTCAGTAATTGTCCTTGGATGAAAATGGCAACAATCTTTTCATATTGGTGCTTCGAAAAATAATCTATTGTCGTTCGAAATTAAGAAAATGTCATCGATTACAGAAGAAAATTCTTCCGCCAGTGAAGTTCACTTTCTTCCTCAAAATGGGAATAAGGGAATACATTCCTCCATTGATACAGAAAAGAAATCTTTTTTTGTGAAATATGTTCCAAGGGATTTTCTCGTAAATTCTGCCTAAAAAGGCATCTCTTGACGCATACCGGAGAAAAACCTTTTATTTGTGAAGTATGTTCCAAAGGATTTTCAAATAATGGTCATCTAAGAAGGCATCTCTTGACTCATGCAGGTGAAAAACTTTTTGTTTGCGAAATATGTTCCAAAGGATTTTCTCAAAATGGTGATCTAAGAAAGCATCGCTTGATTCATACAGGTGAAAAACCTTTTGTTTGCGAAATATGTTCCAAGAGATTTTCTCTGCATGGTAGTCTAAGAAGACATCTCTTGACGCATACAGGAGAAAAACCTTTTATTTGTGAAATATGTTCCAAAAGATTTTATGAGAATCGTGACTTAAGAACCCACCTCTTGAAACATACAGGTGAAAAACCTTTTGTTTGCGAAATATGTTCCAAAGGATTTTCTCAGGATAGTTATCTAAAAAGTCATCTCTTGACGCACACAGGTGAAAAACCTTTCGTTTGCGGAATATGTTCCAAAGGATTTTCTCAAAATTGTGTTCTAAGAAAGCATCTCTTGACGCACACAGGTGAAAAACCTTTTGCTTGTGAAGTATGCTCCAAAGGATTTTCTAATAATGGTCATCTAAGAAAGCATCGCTTGATTCATACAGGTGAAAAACCTTTTGTTTGCGAAATATGTTCCAAAGGATTTTCTCAGGATAGTCATCTAAAAAGGCATCTCTTGACGCACACAGGTGAAAAACCTTTTGTTTGCGAAATATGTTCCAAAGGATTTTCTCAAAATGGTGTTCTAAGAAAGCATCTCTTAACGCACACAGGTGAAAAACCTTTTGCTTGTGAAGTATGTTCCCAGAGATTTTCTCAGAGTTGCAATCTAAGAAAGCATCTCTTGACGCATACAGGATAAATTCCTTTTGTTTCTGAAATTTGTTCCAAAGAATTTTCTTGTCAACTAGAAAGACAACTCATGATAGATACAGGAGAAAATGATTTGTTTGTGAGAGAAAATATTTTGTTTGTGCAAGATGTTTTCCAGAGGATTATCTGATAACTAATATTTAAAAAAGCATTTGTCTCACACTAAATAGATACCTCTTGAAAATCTGTTGTATTTTTATTATGTTAAATATGAGTATGAACCATGTATATGTCTTCGCATTTACTGTTATCACATCTTTTTTGGTTTAGCGTTTATTTATAAAATAAAAAATTGCAAAATTTTTGTTTAACTGTCACAGTTGTCATTTTGATAAAAAAAAAAACAAATAACTCTAGACCTCTTCATTATTTTTCAGTAAAACTTTTTAATAGTTTTAATTTTTGTTATTTTACTGTAAAATAACTTTTGCCAAAAAAAAAAAAAAAAAAAAAATTGGACGTGAAAAGAATAAATTTTCCCTCAATAACTTAAATGATAACAGAAGCTTTACTGAAGAAACACTTTTAAAAATAGAAAAGAAAGATGCTATTTTTTTTTTCAAAAATAAAAAAAATTTTATTTATTATATATTTTTCTTTTAAAAAATTTCCAAAGAATTTAGATGAATCATTTCTCATTATCGTTTATTCTTTGCTCCCTGCTTGAGCTTGATATTTTTCTAAAATTATATAAATAATCTATTGAATATTTATTCGGCATGTTTACTCAATTTATATACAGGATTAGTGTAAGCTTATCATTTAATCACTTTAATTTTCATCGCAAAGTAATTCAATTGTTTAGAAGTTAGTTAGATTTGGCAATCCCAAAACTTTCTGCTTTCTTAGCACGTCAATACTTTCTGAAAAATGCATCATAGCAGCGCCACCTGTTATATGATATACATCAAAATGTAATCAGTACCATTTTATATCAAGTATTAACCAAATCTAAAGTTTTATGAAAATCCTTGCACTACTTTTTAAAATATGGCTAATGTGAATAATGTAGCATCGCAAAGCCACCTGTTGAGCGATATACTCCAATCAGATTTAGTTTTTATCAAGGTCTAACAGAATCTAAAATTTGGGAAATTTCCATGTGTTAGTTCGTGTGACAGAGACAGAGCGCCCACAAAATTTTGTTACATACACACCAGAGAGACATTTTGTAAAAACATGTCTTTTGAGTTCGCCGACTCCTAAAATATGTATATCCGTCGAAAATTGGATTTCGAAAATTTTCGGGAGTCCAATACTTTCTTCTTGTAAAGATAAAAGAATGAAATAAATGCCATTTATCGAGCTCCGTGGAGAGCACCTGGTTTTTCCAAATGAGATGTTCGCCACCTATTCCAATCATAAGAGCGGAAAGGTTTTAGCCCAAGAGCCGACCGCACAAAACCCTAAGTCATCGAACACAAGAAAAATTATTTTACCTTATGGAAGAGTAGTCATAGGGGAATCTAATGATCCATGTCTGCCGGAAGCGAAGTGGTGCATGAGCCAAAAATTAGTACCATTAGTTGTTGACTCTTAGACTTAGCATTGTGTTTTCCTGCACCCAGTTTTCCGTGTTTTCATATTTTCGATTGTATAGCAGACACAATGCTAAGCCGTCGAGTTAATCATTAGTGGTATTCATTTTTGTCTTATGCACCACTTCATTTCCGGCAGACATGGATCATTTGATTCCCTCCTCTTACTACTCTTCCATAAAATAAAGGATTTTTTCGTGTGCTCAATGACATAGGGTTTTGTGCGGTCGGCTCTTAGACTAAAAAGTGTATGGTAAATGTCTCAACTATTTTTGTATTTACAGTAGAACTCCGCTTATTCGGATCCCGTTAATCCGGATCTCCGGATAATTTGGATCGGTTTGGTCAATTTTTTTTTCAAGTTTTAGAAGCGATTGGCTATTTTTTTCATAACATTAACTTGTTTCATCTTCGTATTCTGAATAAAAAAAAAACTTTTCTGCTGAAATTCTTTTTCTTCTGAAATCTTTTCGGAAGAATTAAGCAAAGTGAACATTTTTACTATCTGAAAATATTCAATAAGTTTAACATAAAGGTGATTTTCTGTAAGTATGTTTTGTTCTATTTCATTTTTTTTAATTCTCCGGATAATCCGGATTGGGTCTGGTCCCAATTAATCCGAACTATTGGAGTTTTACTGTATGTAGAAGATAAAATTTACGTCTTTAATGTTTCGTTTAATATTTTGTCTTTCATGCATACCTCTGTGCGCAGTCGCCAAGAGGATCTGGTTTTCAGTCTCCCCCTCGTAATATAGATATAAATTAGCTGAATTTTTTTTGCATTAAAAGCAAACTAATTAATGTATAATAGTTCTATGCAGTGTTATCGCTTACATTTGACCAACGTTAGTAATTTGGCTAATTAAAAATAGAAAAAACATTCGCCAAATGAAAACAGTATTAGCCAAATAAATTTCCCATGTAGTACAAAAAAAAAATCTTTAATCTTTTAATGTATCCCCTTTTTTCAATATGTTCTAAAATAACTTAAGTTTTTATAAATGCGACAGCGATTGTTATAAATCTAATGCCAACTATCCGCTACAAACATATTAAAAATATGTATTTATGCATATGTATGAAAAACAAAGAATAAGTAAAAATTGAGCACTAGCAATTTGGCGAATCTAATCTCTTGTTTACTTGCCAAATGAAGAATTTAGTCGCAATTT
Organism: Maratus speculifer; assembly: GCA_964019185.1. Taxonomy (NCBI): domain Eukaryota; kingdom Metazoa; phylum Arthropoda; class Arachnida; order Araneae; family Salticidae; genus Maratus; species Maratus speculifer. The sequence continues at coordinate 7,635,160 of CAXHSM010001376.1, read as the reverse complement.
GGCGCAATGGCGAGCGACAGCGAGAACTCTGGTTCTCTGTATATCATCTCCAAATAAGTGTATCTGAAATTGATTCATAATCAATGATTTCAAACTGTCTAAGCTTGCCATCCATTGGTATTACTGATGGTTCGGATTGCGGTCGTTTAGTTCAATCCATTTTTCTTGAAATCTTTTAAACATAATAGATCAAGAGCCTACCGCACAAAACCCTAAGTCATCGAACACAAGAAAAACTGATTTATATTGTGGAATAGTAGTCATAGGGAAATCTAATGATTCATGTCTGCCGAAAGTGAAGTGGTGCATAAGCCAAAAATTGATACCCTCACTCGTAGGCCTATCATTGTAGTTGCTGTACAATCAAAAGTATGAAAGCACAGAAAACTGGGTGCAGGAAAACACAATGCTGAGCCTACGAGTCAACCACTAGTGGTATTCATTTTTTGGCTTGTGCACCACTTCACTTCTGGCAGACATGGATCATTAGATTCCCCCATGACTACTATTCCATAAAATAAAGGATTTTTCTTGTGCTCGTTGACTTAGGGTTTGTGCGGTCGGCTCTCGGACTATAATAATTTCAAGATGATTTTGATAACCCAAGATCCATAGTTAAAAGTAAAACTTCAATCAGGATGTCTGTAGGCTAACCACAGAAGTTTTATATTCAAGAAGAGTACACATGTTTGAATTGATCACTATTGAAGGAAGTTGTGTTGAAGCATATATCTATAACCTGAGAATCCCATATATGAATGACTCTCGAAATTTCAAAAACCGCATGAGCTGGATTAAAATCCATTATTCTTCCAAAGGAATTATTATTCATTAAAAATGCAACAAACTAAAATTGATATATTTTTTTAAGTACTTCTTTTTATTTTGAAAATAGTGTTAAGAATGTACACTTTTTTCATTATGTTGTGATGTGTTTCAAATATAATATACAACATATTATTCCACTGTATTTTCATTTGATAAATGTTTTTCTTCATTCTAAGAAGAATATATTCCAACTGAATTCATCAAAACAGAAAGGTTAAATCTTTAACTTTTCTTATTATTGAGGAACTTTCTGCTTCGCTTAGAATAATATTCCAACAAATTCTAAGGGGTATTGAACTACCATCTTTAAGAAAAGAAACTAACACCCATAAATGGTCTAAGTTTCTCTTTTCACTTGATGATAAATCAGATAACTTCCGATTCCAATGAACTATTGTCAACCAGGGTCACTTTGACCCAAATTTGGGGCAACATTTTTCCTCCTTTACAAAACTTTGATCCATGCTGCCATGGTGGAACTTTGGCGAATTATTTCCAATAGGCTGCCAAACTCATACTGGTGTTGCTATTTATATTTTGAGACTAAAACTTTTCCATTAACTCGTAATGTAGCAGATTTAATCTATTTTCTCCCTTCAACCAAAGTTATCCTGATAGGTCATAGGTACCCCAATTGACTGTACTGATTTTGGAGCATTAAGCACCATTTTTATGTGTTATGCAGTTTTGTTAAGTGAGTGTTAATATTCTTGATGAACAAATAGTTTTTTTAACTGTCTGCTTGACTGTCACCACCACCAGTCCTTTTAATGACAGATGCAAGTAACATTTTTGGCATAAAAGCTGCTGTTTATGGAGCAATGGATTTTTCAGATGAAGCAGCTTTTTTCAATCGCTTTGGAGACCTTTTCTCTCTTGTAGAAAGCTTTCTATCCAGAGATGAAATACGATTTTTCCTGGTTCCTTTTTGTAATCTGAGAAACAAGTAATCATTTTCATTTTTAATCAGTTAGTTCCGCGTTAGCGTGACTTGTGTCAAATAACTTATCCAGATTTTCGCTCTTTGACTCTTTTGATCTTAAGCATTAGTGCTTCTTCAATTCCTCGTTGATATTTGTTTGCATGTAAATTTTTAATTATTTTATTTAAGTTATGCTGCTTTATGTCTTATTGGCAAACTTGATTTTTCTCTTCATCATATATACATAGAATGTTTTATACAGGACAGCACTATCACTGATTGAAAGCTTACTAGTACAGTGAAAGTATGTAAAACTAACAGGTGATTTACGATCAACCATTATAGGTATTTAATCTTTTAGTTTTCCGATAAAATGTTTTTGGTCGACGGGATTATCAAGTTGCACCGAATATCGAGTTTTGATTTTCCTGTTGAATTTCCTCCCCCCCCCCTCCCAGGACATACACTCTACAGCGAAAGCTGAGTTTCCAGGGTGGTCATCCCTGACATCATCCCCATTTCCTTGTCAGAATCTCTGATTTGCTTACCATACAACTTTCCATCCGTACCATGATTACCATGCAACTTTTCCTGGTTTCTTTTTGAAATCTCGAGAAACAAGCAATTATATTTTCATTTTTAATAAGCTGGTTCCGAGTTAGCGTGCTTTGTGTCGAACAACGTATCCAGATTTTTGACCCTTTGATTCTCTTGGTCTTTTGCATTATCGCTTCTTCAATTTCTGGTTAATGTCTATTCCATGTATAAAGTGAGACTTTTTGGATATTATTTTGTCTACAAAGTTGGGAGGATGATTTATACACGAGTACAAGAACATTTCAAAAGCTGATATTATAAAAACTTCATGACTTTAAAGCTGCAATTTATAAAGCAACGGATTTTTCAGCATCTTTTAGTCGCTTTGCAGTTCTTTGGCTAGGATTACGGTGTCTCGCTCTGTCTTATCTTACGCTCGATCGTAGGATGGGCGTTCCTGCGATCGATCGTAACTTCGTATTACGGTGCCTCAGCGTAAGTCCTCGCCCTTAAGCGTAATGTCCTCTGGCTCTCAGCCAATCAGAGGCCGTAGTCACTTTTGTTGTGGTTGCGCGCGCATCCATTTGTGTTCCAACTTACGGCTGCTTTCGAGCTGCCTTAAGTTACGCCGCTACCGTAATACCGTTTGCGCTTTGTTTACATCGTAAGTCTCTACGTCGATCTTAAGTGAGGCACCGTAATATCGCCCTTTCTTTATCTATCCAGAGATGAAATACAAGTGTACAACACTCTTAGGTTAAGGTCTTGGGTCGCTAAAGTTTCTTGGGTCATTAGAACGACCAGTGAAAACGCACCTTGTGGGTTACTACATACGAAGACAAAGATACTGCCATGCCGGAGTTAAACAATTCTGACCCCCGAATGCAGATTCTGGAAAATCGCCTAATCTCAACAATTCCCTGTCTGGTAGATAGAGACGACCACCAACAGATCTTAATGACTATGTTTCTTACTAAATTTACTTTCTCAAAAGTCCGTGAAAAAAACGCCAGTTTTGTCAAATAACCATTGGAAAAAAAGCGAAATTCGTCAAAGATCGGCGAGAAAATGCGAATTTATTCAAATAGTCGTGATAAAGACTTGAATTTCATACAATGGTCGTAGAAAAACACAGCGAACGCATTACAAAACAACACACCCACGAACAATAATATGTTTAGGTAGAGTTTTAAATTGAAAAAATATGCTGAACTAACTTTTCAAAAATCTAGTTAACCTGAACCCAACTTGCAGGAATCTACATGTAGCCAAAAATCGACTTACAATAAAAGCAGTGTTAACCCAAAATTGCATAAAAAATAATTAACACCGGGAAGGGCTTTTTCCTTACTCCCTTTGCTGTAACCACTCAGAAAATTACAAAAAATTTTTTAATTCAGAATTAACCTGAGAAGAGAGGGGAGGTTCAAGGGCCCTATTCTGACGTCGCCCGCCTTCAAAATATATTGAAAAGTTGAATGTTTCCTATTTATATATATACTTTCATTTAAAAGAAAGTCACTACAATTGTTCTCCCCACCACTAAAAATAAAATCTTCTTTAACTTCTTTAAATATGCTCAGGTGTCTGCATACAATAATATGGATTTAACAAAAATGGCTAATTCGTGGTAAAACAGTAAAATAAATGACAAATTTATCTCAGACAGAAAGAAAAAAAAACAACAGCACATGTTTCCTTTCATTTTAGACTATTGTGAAAGAAGAGCCATTTATTATCCAATTTTCGAAATTATCAATTTTTCACTCATCTCTAAATTAAATACACATCTTTCGTTTTCAACAGTTCATTTTTACATAACAAACAGCTCAGTTCTTTTTGAACCCAGATAAATTATAAAACAACTCAGTTATAAATTGTAATTTTTTAACACACATTCTCGTAAAAAAGTTCGAATCACAACAACAACAACAAAAAAAAGATGTTATTTTTTCATGCAGCACAGAAATAGCTTCAGGAATAAAAAGATAATGTCTTTCATTCACAGTTTATCGTTTGCAATTAAAAAACTTCTTATATTTTGGTCTGTCTGTTGTGTGGCGACACCTGCCAACATAAATTTAAATAGCACTTTATCAAACATTCCTGAAACATTCTTCTTGAAACCTCTAAAGGAGGGGATTCAAGATAAAACACTGCAATTACAACCATTGTAAAAAATAAAAATAACAATATAACTGAATACAACATAAATCCGTTTAAAAGGGAATCTAAGCCACTAAACCACATCCATCATTCGGTTCGAACCTAGCAAGCTCATATTCAGCAACCAAGCTCACTCCTAACAAGACAAGCTAGTGGCTCGAATCTTAGAAAAATACTTTGAACGATACATCATTTTATCACGGGAAACCAATAGGTACAAGCAGAAATTGGAGGCCTTCGAACAGAAGTTTTATGGGCCCTCTGCATGTCCTATGTGCGCATACTTAATACCAATCGGTTTCTAGCGGGACCCCTTTCAGTTTAGAGCCCGATACAACCTTACCCCTCTTATCGCCCTCTGATCCTGTCCCTGACATTATAATATTTTAGCCAAAATAATCTTTTAGTTTTTCATATACAGTAAACAACCTCAAATCCACACAGCTTAAGATAAGAGGTTGTACGGATTTTAGAGTTTTGCGAATTTCTGGTCATTGCTTTGTTTATATTTTTTTAAACAGTAATTTCGATGTAACAATTAATGCAATCGAGATTATAATGAATGCTTATAGTATAATAAAATATTAAAATAAGTAATCAACTAAAATAATAAAAATTATCCAAAAGTCAAATTAATAATCAATAATATTTAGTTAATCAATCATATTCAATGTAAAAATGAAATGGATTTTTCCAAAATTCTTCAATGGAACTTGCCTCATAAAGGTACCTTACTAATTCATATCAAAATAATAAAATAAAGAAGTTTTATTTCAGTTTAGCCCGACTTAATAACCAAAAAATGTTGATTCATGCATAAACACATTGAGCAAAAAAAAAAAAAAAAAAAAAAATTGATCAACAATATCTTGAATTTTTTCAAAAATATATTTATTCTTCCTACATAAAAAAGTATGAATTCAGTAATGTTAGCAAAAATATACATAAATGATATAACCAATTAAAAAATCAAATTTTGTTCCTACATCTGAATTGAAAGTTTCATTGATTACATCGGTAAATTATGTGCAGATTTTAGGATTGCAGATTTGAGGGAGTCTACTTATTCATCAAAGACGTCATAAGGAGTCAACTGATTTTTTAAGTTATATGTTGAATACAGAGGTCATCAAGAATCTATCTTGGGAAACTTACTACACATGCACGGCCGTAGCTAATGGGGCGCTATGGGCGGCTTAGACCCCCCGTAAAATATTTTGAGCTCCCCCCTGGAAAAATTCCAAGATCACTAAATGAATTTCTGTTCCAAAAATTTAGATGAAATTCTGCTCAAAAGTCTAATTTTGTCTTGAGATCCTTTTACACTTTTGCAGAATTACTAAATTTTATCTAAATTAAGTAATTCAGCACTCCCACATTCTATTTGTACATAGGAAACTAACATGATATTTAATTTTGGACCAGTTATACACTCAAAATTTCATGCTTTTCTTAGTATAAAAGGAAATTATGACAACAGTTTAATAAGAAACATGCTTACAGTGTAAATATGCACTAATTTATCTTTCTGTGTCAGAGAAAAAGAAAAAAAATTATGAGCCTCCCCCCCCCCGTATAGATTACTTCTAGCTACGGCCCTGTCAATCAAATCCTGATCACCATTAGGTCCGTTGCAGACTTTAATGTGGTAATGAAAATACGATAATCGCTTTGTATACACAAGAAATCTTTATTTTTACTTGCTTCTTTGGAAATTTCGCTACGTCGTTTCGGTACGTATCGGTACGTACGTATTCGGTTCGGTACGTATTAACGTCACCGCAGCAGAAGTTGCGCTAATGAGCCAATAAAGAGCAATCTTGTTGTTCACATGCACACAAAAAATGGGGAAAAAATAAGCAAACAACAAGGAATCCAAAAGATAACTGAGTGCGTCTGCGAACAACAAGATGGTTCTTTATTGGCACATTAGCGCAACTTCTGCTGCGGTGGCGTTAATACATAAGTACCGAAATTTCTGTACTATTTGAATATCCCGTCGACCAAAAATCTATTATCAACCTATGAGATTAAATGCCAATATTGGATGATCGTAAATGCCACATTGATTTGACATTAAACACAATATATTTGTTTGTTACGTCATCAATTGATTCTTAATTCAACTTTTTATCGGAATTTACATTAATGTTTCACTTATTTATTTGTTGTTTCATTAATTAAAATAAAAATTATGCGAATTTGTGTAAATTTGCGAAATGTGTCCACGGGATAATTAAGTAGTACCGTAATTTTCTTTATATGTACGCATAATCAATTAAAATAAAAAATTTAAACTTTGTTATTCATGTTTTCTTTTCTTTTATGCTTATTCCTACACTTTGTAGCAGATAACTTTAAAATAACAATAAAAAAAGAAAAAAAACAAAGAAGAAACCAAAGTTTTTACAGAATAAATAGAATAAGTATTATGTAAAAAATATCCCAACAATTACTAGTCCAAGAGCCGACCGCACAAAACCCTAAGTCATCGAGCACAAGAAAAAATCCATTTTATGGAAGAGTAGTCATAGGGGAATCTAATGATCCATGTCTGTCGGAAGATAAGTGGTGCATAAGCCAAAAATGAATACCATTAGTGGCTAACTCGTAGGCTTAACATTATGTTTTCCTGTACCCAGTTTTCCGTGTTTTCATACTTTTGATTGTACAGCAACTACAATGCTAAGCCTACGAGTCAACCACTAGTGGTATTAATTTTTAGTATATGTACCACTTCGCTTCCGGCAGACATGCATCATTAAATTCCCCTATGACTACTCTTCCATAAAATGAAGGAATTTTTCTTGTACTCGATGACTTAGGTTTTGTGCGGTCGGCTCTTGGACTATACGGAAAGTCTACTATCTGCTAAAACTGCAACACCCACAAGGGAAAAGGAAACAACACGTCATGTGACAATGGCTTGAGGCGTAGGCATAGCTCCCTGACATCTGCTGATTTTTTTTTTGTAAAAAGACAAGAAGTCTCGAGTTATTTGTAACATCATCAACTACAGTAGACTCCCTCAAATCCGCACTCCTAAAATCCGCAACTCTCTAAAATCCGCACATATTTTACGGATGTAAACAATGAAACATTCAGTTCAGATGTAGGTGCAAAAATTGATTTTTTCAGTTTTATATCAATTCCATACATTTTTTAATTTGTAATTTTTGTTAAGGTTATTGAATTCATGTAAAAATGAAGAAAGAATAATTTATTTCTGAAAAAATTAAGATATTGCTAATATCATTGGTAATCACAATCTTATCAAATACATTTATGTATTAATCAAGCATTTTTAGTTATTAAGTCTGGCTAAACGTGAAATTAAGCTTCATTATTTTATGATCTTAATGTGAATTAATAATGTACCTTTATGAGGAAAGTTTCATTGAATAATTTAGGAAAAACACATTTCATCATGATGATAATGAATATTTAATTGTACATTATTGATTATTAATTTGACCTTTGCTTTTAGTATTTTTATCATTTTAAAAACTATCTAAATTTTATTATTTTAGTTTATTACTTATTTTAATATTTTAGCATATTGTAAACATTCATCATACTTTTGATTTCATTAGTAATTACATTCAAATTACTTTTTAAAAAATGCAAGCAAATCAATGACCAGAAATCCGCAAAATTCTAAAATCAGCAAAACCTCTGGTCCCAAGCTGTGCGGATTTGAGGGAGTCTACTGTATTTCACTGCTTACAATCCTCTCAGTGGGCGATTTTCCTGTTGAAAATCTTCTAGCTACGCTTCGAGGAAACGTCTTCCAGATTAGAAAGGAAAAAAAGTATGAGCAAGTTTGGATTTGGAATCGTGTAATATCTCCTGTATTGTTCGGTCTGAAAGAGGACCCCAGGGCAGTGGCTCCTTTTCCTTGTCACCAGCCCTGTTTGCATTGTGTTTGTATGTGTCAACTAAATAGAATAAGTTATAGGTGAATAGATGTATGGAAGCCATTTCGCTACATACAGTCAAAGTTCTATAATCCGCACAAGTTGGTGCCAAAGTTTGTGCGAATTATGGAATATTGTGGATTATAGGGTATTATGGATTGTATGTCATTTTATCATCCCTAGACAGAATTGTATCGTTATAGTCAATATAATATAAAAAGATAAATATGATATCCAGTTATTAGTTTAATATGCTATCTCAAAAAAATGCATTTTTAAAATTATTTTATTAAAAAAATTTATATATATTTGCATTTAAATAAAAATAATTACACATACATATTACATATGTTAAGTAGTACAGTTTGTTATTTACTGTTAATAAAATAAAAGGGTTATATTTAAAAAAGTAAATATTTTATTATGATTATTTTCCACTTTTTTGTTTTAAAAAATCATTATTGGATCACAAATTTGTAAATTTTCTTAACTGTTTATTTCACTGTTTATATTCGTAAAGTAACGCGAATTATAGAAAATTGCGACTTATGGGTGCGCGGATTATAGAACCTTGACTGTAGATCAATTGGAGTCTTCAAAAGTAAATTACAATATTAACTGACTTTAATAACAATGCATCTGCTACACGGATTTTGTATTCTACTTGATTATCCCAATGACCAATCAACTATCGCCAAACTATAAGATAGAATGCCAATAATGATCGATCGTAAATGTCACATTCACTGTACATGTTACACCATCAAGTGATTTTTAATTTGTATTTTAATTAACGGTTTATTAATTTATTTGCTCTTTTTTTCTTTAAAATAAAAATGATTCAATTTTATAAATTGGCGAATAGTTTGGCGAAATGGATCGATGGGATAGTCAAGCTGGGGTATCAAATTTAGTTATAGAAAGAACTGACAGTGAAAAATTTTGTCTAGTGCTTTTTTTTCTTTTTTAAGCATTATTCATAAATAGACTGCTTAAAATTATTCTTTTATTATAACAAAATACTGCAATACACTGCAATAGTTGTATATATTATTTTAGAAAGAAAACTGAAATAAAAAATATCCTATGGAAGTCATTGCTTATTTTCTCAGGCTAGAATTGTTATTATTATTTAAACCCACAAAACTTTGTAAATCAAAACAAACATTTGATTGTTTATAGATTTCAAGATGAAATTCAACAATATAAACAAAAAAATCTTAAACCAAACAACTACTAATGCCGTGTTTAAAAATCAATAATTTTTTATCATTTTAAAAAATAGTTTTCACTTTATTTATACATTAAAATCTGTAATTTATTTATTTGAAATCATTATTAACAATCTAAATTTGTTCAATATATGAATTTTTTAATGAAAACAAAAATTAAATAGACATTACCTGTAATCTGCCAAAAAGCCTCCCATCTGCACAACTCTTGGAAGATTTTTTTTATGGATTTGAGGCCTTCTGCTGTATAACTAGTTTCATAAGCATTCAAAAATTGGTGCAACAACCGTTGTACTTTCATGCAAAAATGCATGAATGCAAAATTTATTATAATTATGTAGGGGGAAAAGGGATGTTTGAACATATTTTTAAAAAATCAATAATTTCTTATTTCAACTATGCTTTTTACATTTTAAGTATTACATAATCAAAACAATGCATTTCTTCATCATATGAACCAGAAATAGAAAGTTTTCCATGTAAATAAAAAAGTTGTGAGGATTTAAAAAACTGAAAGATTTCTGTTCAAACTTGTCCCATGTAGGGGTACCTTTGAACAACTAAGGGGCACCTTTGAACAAATGAATAAAATATGGAAATATTGAGAGTTTTCATAAAAAAACTGCATATGTTTCACAAATATAAAGTAATATGATTAAGTAACAATATTTTATTGAAATTAATGATTTTTCTATTATTTAACCAAACTTAAATCCATCAAAGTTGATGTCAAAAATAATTGTTGAAACAACATAGAGTGTCCCTCCAGTCATGTTTAGTTGTGAAAATATTCATACAATATCCTTGAAATACACCAATATAACATTTGATGCTTCTGGAAAATTAAAATTTTTCATTCTCTTTTTTATGAAAAAAAACCTGACTTAAATTCCGTTTTATCTAGTACGAAAACCAAAAATAATATTTGTGAAAGAGCAAATGAAAGAGTATAGGCTTTGTTAGACAAACCTGCTAAATCATGAATCATATTATATATTCGGAATTTGCAATTATAAAATAAATGAATGCCATCACATCATCAATTTACTTTTGAAACTTCCCATCGCTCATATATCCAGAGATTGTAATACATGTGTGCTTTAAGGAGGCATTGTTAACAGTGTAAGTCCATGTTCTTTGATATTTTTAATTAACCTCTTTTCACATAGAAAACATTCCAAAAATAATAATATTTAGGTACATCAATATAGCTTTATTTCATAGTTTTAGATATTCAGTGGTGCCCCCAGATTTTTTGCTCAATGGTGCAACATCACATGGAGTTCAACATTACAACAACCATTTACTCAATTTGGCTGAAGAGTTTGAATAAAACAAAGCTTATAAAATAGAGATTATATTTTTATTTAATTGTTGAACAATAAAACAGAATTTTAGGGATACAAAACTGTCAGCAAAAATCTTACAACTTTATTTTCTGAAGTTTAGATTCAAGAGTGGGAAAAATACATATCTTGTTTAGACAGCATTGTGCATACAAAATGGTGCAGCTTTGTATACTTATTGCACTGAAGCAGTAATAATATTTTGCCATAAATTTTTTTTAAATAATTTATTTGAAGGAAAATATTTAGAATGTTCAAAGGTACCCTCAGATCAAATGTGCCCCCCTCTTCTTTATGTTAAGTTCATTAATATGAAAATAATATGACTCCATCTTAAATGTGATGCAATCACTATAGCAACTTGGAATCACAACCAATCAAGGGATATCATTGAATAAATGATGTATGACAGGATTAGATAGAATGAAGAAAATTTTTATTAATATTTTTTCAAGTTTTGGTGAGATTTTCTTAAAATTTGAAATGAATAAAAAAAATTCTGCTAAGATTATATAGATTGAGTTTCACACCATTCGAATGGATAGTCCTTGCACTGTTATATGTGACAGACTAGACAATGACTACAAGTGCTATCTATATTAATAAAAAAACAAATCGCTCTGTGTGTGTGTGTGTGTGTGTGTGTGTGTGTGTGTGTCTGCGATAGTTAGCGAAAACTATGGCACGTACGAAGTTCAAAATTTTTTTTAAGATTGTCCAAGGCCTTTCCTAATGCACCTGACCCTCAGAATTTTAAAATTCTAATAATTAGTTGAGAAATTAATAAAAAATCCCTAAATTAGAAGAAAGGAAAAGTATTCATAATTCAATAAGGGCATATATTTTTCTTAAACCACAGAATATTTCTTCGAAAATTCGAAGAAAAGGAAAAAGGTTACTGTAAATACAGGGTTGCCATGGCGATGAATGTACTAGGCTTTTTAATAAAGGGCTGTATTTTAAATTCTTCTGGACCTAAAAAGTCAAAAATTAGACAGCTACATGCAGAAAAAATTCCTCTTTCAGAAATTCTAAAAATAATTTTCATACTCCTGTAAATAGTTGAAAAATCCGTAAAAATCCATTTATAAAATCTCATTTTATTTCCTTTCAAAGAAAGATAATTTCGAGAAATCTTTCTGAATGAGAACAGGTGTTTTGTAGTTCAGACAGCTGAGCGTCAGATAGTAGTGGCATTTTTAGACGACCTGCAAATATTTTCGAATGTTTAATTTATGAATTTAACTTTTATCAATTTAAATGAAGAATTTTTCGCTGATTTTAAATATATAAATTTCTTCGCAGTCGCTCAATTACAACCTTATATATTAATTATTAATTTGTTACTTGGATGACTTGCTCTATTTAAAAAACAAGTTGGAAATTGCACGTGCACGTAGCAAATGTGCGTTCGTACGATAACGAAGTTTTAAAAATATTCAGATCTTGCTGATATAGTAGAGCGTACTCCGGATACAGTATAGTAGTCGAAATCTTTACGTTTCTGTAAATATGCAGGAGGTAATTTTTATTACACCTCAGTAACGTATATCTTATTCATAAAATGTGAAAAAATTGAATATAATTAAAACACGTCCCAAACAATGTTTCCCAGTATAGCATTATGTAGTGGAATACTTTTGTGTGGCCCTGTAATTTAATAATAAAAATTCTTTGCATCACAGATTGTACAGAATGCATATTTTAGTATATATTTCATAGATTCATGCCAATTCTATTATATTCGAATGAATGTAACATTATTAAAATGCATTTGAAACTTTTTCCCAAATGACCGTAATGTAATGGAATACTTTTCATTGTCCCTGTAAATTATTTATGCATCCGACTTTCATAACATCTGAAATGACTCGACAAAATTACGTAATAATTATATTTTTAAATTTCAAACGATTAAAATGCATTTGAATTTTTTTTCCCCATTGACCGCAATGTAACGGAATCCTTTTGATTGTCACTGTAATTGATCTATGCATCCGATTTTCATAACATTTGAACAACAAAATTACGCAATAATTATATGTTTTAAATTTCAAACGATTAAAATGCATTTGAAACTTTTTTCCCCATTGACCGTAATGTAACGGAATCCTTTTGATTGTCCCTGTAATTGATCTATCCATCCGATTTTCATAAAATTTGAAATGACTCGACAAAATTGTTATAATTATGTATTTTAAATTTCAAACGATTCGGTTGGGTAGTTTTTGCGTTGTTATATGCGGACAGACGGACAGACAGGCGGACGGACGGACGGACTGAGCGCCAACAATAGGTGCTACGTATTTACATAATTACGAACGCACCTAACAAGTATATGGAAAACACAAATGTTTTTTGGTACACTACTATTTTTAAAAAAATACACCATTTAGAGTTTTTAAAGTTATGCATTGAGCAATATCTTTAAACGTTGTTTAATAATATGTAAATTTATAAAAATCTAAGTTTTCTTTAAAATAAAAAGTTGATTTAAAAAAAGAAAAATAAACGCTGAAACGCGAATTAACTAAAATTAAGAAAAAAAACTCACAAAACGATCCTTTTGAGCTTTCAGATACATTATAACGCATAGCAAATATTTTAAAGGTTAGTGAGCATGACAAGAAATACGGGGCGGTGGATTTTTTAGGGGGAGCGATCGAATATTTAAAATTGTACCGTTTTCTACCATTTCAAATGAGGGATTTTCACTAAGCCCTGGAATAAATATTACTTATTTAATATAAATTTTCAGATTGTTTATAACACTTAATATAAATTTTAAAGAGTAGGGTAGGGGGGCAATAATTATTTTAGAGAGGTATTGATCAAATATTTGAGACCGTACCGTTTTAGATGCGGATATTTCAGAGCCCCCTCGGATAAAAATTCATATTTAATATAGAATTTTAAAAGTGTACTCACCGGCATTTTTGAATAATAATCTCATGAAATATCTTTTTTTAAGTCCAGAAACGGTTTTGTTAAGAAAAGAGTTCGCCATCTGTGGTAAAATGCGAAACTTATCCCCCTCTCTTTTTTTTATCGTGTGTGCACAGTATTTCTGCTAAACGGTACCGTAGGCCGTGTTGCGAAATCTCCTCCGATGAAAGTGACGTTTATTTCTCGTCTGCGAGCGAGCGATGTATTTATAATGTATTTATATGATGCTAAGTGGCAACTAGTTTCGTTGCCTTGACGACCAGTGTTTTGGAATGTTTTTTAGTTTAGTTTAGTTTATTATGAGAGTAGTTGAATTTCATGAATCTTTGGAATGTTATATTAATTGAATAATAGTGGAAATACCAGAATGTCTGGTATTGTACATATTTGTAAATATTTCATCACATTTTGAATAAACTTATTATGAAACAAGAAAACCTTCTGATATGGATAGTTGGAGTAATTTTCTCTTCAGGCCGGGGATTAAGTTCGAGATAGGTCTTTCTACAACATTTTGTAGTACGAATTTCAGGTGTATTTTAGAATATTATTACGGGCCCGAGCAACGCCGGGCGACTCATCTAGTTTTAAATATATAACTACGGCAAAATTTTGTGGAGTCTGTTCAAATTTTAGGAAAATTGTATGCATAGTTTAATTAAAGGGAAGTTTTATTAAAGTTTTCAATTACAGTACGGGCAATGGGAAAAAAAGTTTGAAGTTCGTTTTAATAGTGTTGGAGCCTTTCAAATAGAATAAAATTGATATGCATTTACTGAAATATGCATTCTGTTACAATATGCTACCCAAAATTTGTTTATTATTCATTTACAAGGATGTACACTGATATATGTCTCCGTTCGCACGCAAGGGAAGTGCAAGGAATTATAAAGTTTTTGAGAGTATTTTCGTCCTAAGAAACAGGCACTATGGTCATTTTAATGTCATTTTCTTCGTTTAATAGAACGACTTACTTTACTGCATCCGTTGAAAGTACAAATGCAAAAATAGGACGAAGAGATGAAACAAAATAAGGCACAGATGTCATATACGCACCTCATTTGCACGTGTTTTTTAAATTGGCGATTTTACACCCAAACATGGTAACCCGGAGTTTTTGTTTCTTATAGTAAACATAGTAGTTGATATCATGCCTAATGTATTTAGCGTTTTAAATTTTGTTCAAAATTATGCAGCATTAATAGCTGAATTCTGAATTAGTTCTACTTTTGACGTAATTCATACAATATATTGTTTGTGAAGATAACTGTATTATTGTTACTCGAGTTCTTGTAATATTAATTTTAATTTTTTTTCTAGTGATTTCTTTGTTCGAGTTTTACTATGACAGGATATAATGCTTTTAACTTTTTAGTTTTATTTTTAATCAATTAGTTGGACTTTAGAAATGTGGCTGCATCAACTAACAATAATATTTTGGTAAAAGATGTTAAAAAATATCAATCTTACATTTTAAATGATATTAGATGCCGTTTTTCTGCAAATAGGCATATAGATGAAATTATGAACTCTGCATTTGTTAATGGATAGTTACTTGAAGTTCAGAGGTATTCATACAGTTCTTAATCCACTTGGGTTTACTTAAATGCAGATTTATATATCATAAAGGTTCTTCTGATATGAATATAAAAAATATTAAATGATACAACTGCATGCATTCGATATGGCTACAAGTATTAATATTTACGATTTATTGTGAAAATTATATTTACTGTTTTGTTACTTATGAAGTTTATTATTTATAATTGTTTATTATTTATAACTTATTTCTTTTTTAAGTTAAATTCGTGTAATAAACATAAATTATATTTTATTTCAATTCTTTAAATTATTTTTCAAACTATAATTTATTTATTTTTGTTTCCTTTTTTAAAACACTAGAATCTCTTTTTTTCGCGTTTTTTTATTTTTATATTGCAATAAAAAATCGCCAAATGTTATAGCATGTAATTTGTTATTTATATTCAAAAACAAAATTTGCGCCAAATCGCCAATTTAAAAAACACGTGAAAATGTGGTGCGTATATGACATCTGTGCCCAAAATAATAAAACGAAGATGCTTGTATTGAAATTTATTTTATAGCATGCATTTTATGTCATTTTTGATACACCTAGATACAAATATGGGGGAGGGACTCGATCATTGGAGATCCCCCCCCCCTCCTGGCTACGGCTTTTTGGATCGATTTCAACTATGATTTTGGAATTTGGGATGCGGACAACTCAATGCATTCAGGATTCTAATCTTTATTAGAATCAGGAAAATGAATTTTTCAACTGAGAATCGTAACTCTATGATTCACACCTTCTTGTTGGATCAGTCTCTAATAGTTGAGCATTTTGTTCATGAAAAATGTTTTTCTCTATTAAACCTGTGAATACGAATCCTGTTTATAACGAAATCATTTTGT
Source organism: Maratus speculifer (assembly GCA_964019185.1). Classification (NCBI taxonomy): domain Eukaryota; kingdom Metazoa; phylum Arthropoda; class Arachnida; order Araneae; family Salticidae; genus Maratus; species Maratus speculifer. Next base: position 7,618,833 of record CAXHSM010001376.1, on the reverse strand, counting down.
ATACAATGAAATATTATAATCACGTATATACCTGCTAAGATAATAATCTATCTCAAACTCAACTTGCTTCTGATCCCATATTTTCCCCTATTTGTAAAAACAGAAGTAGTCAAAAGGACAAATTAAAAACCTTGCACAAACAGAAAATGTATAAAACAGAATCCAGCTTGAATAAAAAAAAACTCATGGTTATGGCAAAATGCATTCTCGACAACTATATTTGCTAAGCTGAGAACCCGTCTAAAATGGAAATTTCTTCCAGCGCCTTCTGATCATGTCTGAGTATGTTTTACAATGCTTTGTTTTTCACATGATAAAATTAAAAATTTCGAACCTCACAAATGATTCATATTGAAAAAAGTTTGACATTACCAACCCCCCCCCCCCTCTCACTCATATTGATGCCTTGGGCCAGGCCTGGAAACTACTTTTTCCTGAAGTCTCGGGCTGAATGTGTACATATTTAAATTATCATTATTCTACAACTAAATATTAAATTTTATTTTTTATAGAGAATAGTATGTGTCTAGGCTTATTAAATGTAGCTAAATTAAAATATATAATAAAACGAGTGAAAAAGAACCTGCCTATTACGGAATCCTGTCTTAAGAGGATACTTCACTCTAATGAAAAGACCTGTCCGCCTGTGGAAGAAATTTATAAAGATATCTCGGTTAAATTTTAATAGTTTTAAATGACTGTTGTTTGCATTGGATAGCTGAGATCGACCTGTACGCAGGCCGCTTTTTTATTTTTTTATTTTGTTTACATATTTTTTTTATGAGGACGCTTTCTTTTTCGAAACCGGTTTGAAAAGCAAAAGCACCCTCATATAAAATCTATGTAACCAAAATTCAAAAAGTAAAAAACGGCCTGCATTCAAATCAATCTCAGCTATCCAATGGAAAAAAATCATTTAAAAATATTGAAATGCAACCGAGGTATCTTTATACATTTCTTCCATTGTATTAGCATTAGCGAACGGATCTTTTCATTTGAATGAAGTAGCCTCTTAACCTGAAAAATGTGTTAAGCCATGCAAAATGAATGTACTAATAAGAAAGAATAAATATGTCAACAATTATTTGTGTATTATCAAATAAGACACTAAACCATGGATGAAGTGTGAAATATTTTGTATTTATTACTAATGGCTAAAACATAAAAAGTAATAATCGTAAATATAATGACACACAAAGGGTTCATACTCCATTTTGGAAATACAAATATGGGAGATTTCTATGTATTGTCTATTTGGAATCAGACAAATTTTACCTTAAATAATGGTTATCAGACAGTCCATTGGAAAACAGAATATACAAACAAAACAATTTCTCCCGTATCAATTACAAAGCGTCTAGTACACAATGTCTAGAAAATCCTTTGGAGCACTTTTTAGAAGCAAAAGGATTTTATCCTGTATGTGTCAAGAGATGCCTGCTTAGATTACTACTCCGAGAAAATCTCTTGGAACATACTTCACAAGCAAAAGGTTTTTTGCCAGTATGTGTCAAGAGATGTTTTCTTAAATCACCATTCTGAGAAAATCCTCTGGAACATATTTCACAAACAAATGGTTTTTCTCCTGTATGAATGCTTCTTTGATGTCTTATGAGATCACTAATCCGAGAAAAGCCTTTGGAACATATTTCACAAATAAAAAGGTTTTTCTCCTGTATGAATGCTTCTTTGATGTCTTATGAGATCACTAATCCGAGAAAAGCCTTTGGAACATATTTCACAAATAAAAGGTATTTCTCCTGTATGTGTCAAGAGATGGCTTCTTAGGCTACCATTCTGAGAAAATCTCTTGGAACATATTTTACAAACAAAACGCTTTTCACCAGTATGCGTCAAAAGATGACTTTTTAGATTACTATCCCGAGAAAATCCTTTGGAACATATTTCACAAACAAAAGTTTTTTCACCAGTATGCGTCAAGAGATGACTTTTTAGATGACTATTCTGAGAAAATCCTTTGGAACATACTTCACAAACAAAAGGTTTCTCTCCTGTATGCGTCAATTGATGCTTTCTTAGATCTGTACTCTGAGAAAAACCTTTGGAGCATATTTCACAAACAAAAGGTTTTTCACCCGTATGAGAAAAATAATGTTTTCTTAAATTACTCTTATCAGAAAATCCTTTGGAACATATTTCACAAATAAAAATTTTTTCACCTGTGTGTGTCAAGACATGGGTTCTTAGATTACTATTTTGAGAAAATCCTTTGGAGCATATTTCACATACAAAAGGTTTCTCTCCTGTGTGTGTCATGAGATGCCTTCTTAGACTACAGTTAGAAAATGTTTTGGAACATACCTCACAAATAAAAACTTTTTCTCTTGTACCTATGGAGGAATGTTTTGCTTTATCCCCATTTTGAGTAACAAAGTGCAGTTGACTGGAGGAAGAATTTACTTCTGCAATCAAAGACATTTCCTTAAATAAATAAACTTGATTTTGGATAATAACAGAAACTTCTTCAAAACATCAGTATGAAGAAATTGTTGCCATTTTCGTTTAAATAAATGTCTGGCTGAGTTTCGGGGAAAACAGTTTTATCTACCACTGAATCTGAAAACAGAAAGTAAAATTATAAACAAGACATTTTAAAATAAACTGCACTAAATTTCATCTCTGAATTAAGAAGCCGGTTTTCCATTTTTCATTTCCTTAAACAGTACAAAATTAATGCATTAAATTATCACAATATATATTCTTAGGTATGATTGAACTCGAGAATTGTGTCATTGATTCAGCTATATATGCGTAGGTGGGCATGCGATAGAGTAGAAAACTGCCATAACTCACATCGAGACCCTCCCATATCCGGACTTATAAAATTTATTTCATTGGGCACTTGTAGTTTTACTTTTTCACCTCTTAAAATTTCGCCTACTTCTTTAGCATGTTTTCGAAAAATATCCAAACAAGATTTTTACCTCTTTGTTGCCCATATTTCCAGCTCAAATTCAATTTCACTTCGTATACTCATTCATGTTGTCAAGCATTTGAGTTATGCATTTTTTTCACAATTATTTTAAAAGGAGACGACGATGTTTAAAAACAATGTTTTAGGGAGAAAAATTATACTTCTCAAACCATACATTTTAGTTCATAAATATAAAATGCTTTTGAATAAATGATTAAAAACAAAATCATTTTTGTGTACTTTCAACATAATGATGTAATTTCTACCCAGAAGACGTCATTAAGAAGATTTTCTACTTGGAAGAACGAAAATCATGTTGCAAATAAAGTTATGCTCATTTTTATTCAAAAAGCTTTAGACTTAAATTGTAAATATAACTTACTCATATATATAATATAAACTTTTAAAAGTTCAGTTTTACATAAAAGGTGATTAAAAGTTGCAGCTTCTATAATATTAATCGTTCAATTAAAATGAAGAAAGCAAAATTAAATGAATAAAATAAAATAAAGGCTATTATAATTAATATGTTTGATGCAATCAAATATAACCTGATTAAGTAATACATAAGAACCAAAAAAAGAAAGAAAGAATATTCAGTTCTTCATAATAAAGCTGAGACTTCTTGATTAAATACAGTACCTACTACTTGACTACCGCCAAACTATAAGATTAAATGCCAACAACAGTGGTTATAAATGTCTCTTTCATTTGACATTAAAAATGATACACGAGTTCGTTACGTCATCAAATGATTTTTTATTCATCTTTTTATGAATTTTTCACTAATTTCTTTGTTTTTTTCATTATTAAATGGAGAAAATAATTATGTCAATATGCATAGTTTGGTGAACATTTGGCGATTTGTATAAGTTGGCGAAATTGGTTGACAGGAAAACCAAGTAGTACCTAAAATAAATATTTAAGCTACAGCATGCACATAAGAAGAAAAAAATGTCATAAAGAGATTTCTTTGCTGGGATAAAAAGGTATGACATAATATAGAAACATGGCCTGCTGTACCAGTGATTATAAAAATATCCACTTAAACTACTCATGCGATTGAGATTTACATATTTTGTAATAACTTTTGAGGTGATGTGAAGAAACTTGACTGTCAGCGAACTAGGCATAGAGGGAGTTAGAGCTATCTGCGCATGCAATCGTGAAAAAAACTAAAAAAAATATAACCTGAAAGAAAAGTTTCTATAATTACGATATAAGATACTCAATAAGTATACTGATGAAAATTATTGATGAAAAATGAACATGACGAAAGACATTTATTAAACTAATTACTTTTTTCTTCAAAATGTAATAAGTGAAATCTTTTTAAAGTGGTCTCAAATTTTTATACTTCAGTATTCCTTTAAATAAGATACTTTCAAACGAACTGTTGCTCAGAGAGTAATCATTAGGCCTAACCAAATTTCCCAGTAATTAGTAACTTTCTTTAAAGTTTTATATCTCCCTGTTATCTTAGGAATCAAAAGATAACCAAATAAATCAGTTATATAATTTTTTTAACAGAGAAATTAGTAAAAATACCACATAGAAGCTGCAGCACAACATGCTGACAGAAAATCATATAATGAGTTGGGCAACGCCGTTTTCCGATTAAATTTTTGAAAAACGCAATTCTTAAAAACTTTTTGATACATCATCGAACATGTTTCGAAATATTTTTTTATGCTGCCATCTATTGTCAATAAAAGAAAACAGTAAATGATATTCCTAGCTTATGTAGGGAAAAGTTTTCCTATCAAAACAGGTTTAGCAGCTTTTGCACGAAATTAAAACTAAAATGGCCGTTTTAAATATCAACATAATTAGATGTCAATGTGACTAGATCAATAAAAATTAATATGCATAGATAAATAAATAAATGTAGTTGGATGCGAAATGAGACATTTGAAGAAAAAAAAAGTCATGCTGGAACTCAAACATAAAGCTGAAATAGAAAATATTTAGGAAAAATGTTATTTAATTACAAAATATCATTTTGAAATATTATATTTAATTATCCTTGCTTTCTTTTGTCATAGAAATTAATTTAAAATGTTTAGATATTTTCCCTTACGTTTTTTTGTAAGTAAAAAATAACGATTGTTATTAAATATCTAACTTTGTAATACAGTAGACTCCCTTAAATGTGCAACCCTAAAATCTGTGAACGTCAGAAATACATACATTTTTTCATACATAAACAATGAACTTAATGAGGACGCTGAAGTCAGCGGCTAATGCATCTTTTTCTTTTACTAATTTTTTATTAATCACTCTCTTTTGGCTATTAGTCTGATTTATTTCTAAATAAATTTACATTATTTTTTATTTTGACATAAATAAGCATATCTATATAAAAATTCCAGGGCTTGAAATGAAAAAATACACGAACCGGAACGATATTTTATAGTTGTTGTTGGCTTTTTTTTAATGTATCGACAGATTTATTTGTAAAGATAAAAAGCAATACATAAAATGCATTCAAAACTCTAAATAGCAATGAAAAAAATTAGAAAGAGTACAATGAGCTACACATACACATATATATGTAACTTACAATATCTTTTAATAATTGTGCGAGCCAGAACGATATTTACCATAATTTTACAAATCGGAACTTTGTCTTAATTTCAGGAACTAGAGTATTGCTCGTTTGTTCCAGTACATTTCAAGCCTTGAAAAATTCTTTTTATTGTAGTTTCTGGAAAATATTCGCAAGTGTAAACTAGCCAAAATGTTTAGTTTCTTGCATTTGTGTCATTATTTTTTAATACTTATTTTTAATTTTTCGATATTCCATATGCATTTAATATGTAACTTTGGTTATAACCCTAAACACAATGAAGAAAATGTGAATTTACTTCAGAAAAAAAAAAAAAAAATCAAGACTCCTGGTACTATAATCACCGTAAAGCATTGCAATCTCATTTGTGCAAAGTAGAAAAATTTCCTTCAGAAGTAGTAAGTATCAACAGAAATGAATGGTAAAAAATTAGTTTTAGTTTCATCTTGGAATCACAGAATGAAAGTGGGTTAATGATAATAATAATAATTATTATTATTATTTTACGTATGTATTTTAGTATGAACTGGTTAAAATGATTGAACCCAAACTTTTTCATGAAACAAAATACTATTTATTTTGAAAAAATTTATAATGGCACTAATATCAACAGTAATTGCGATCATTTTCCAAAATATTTTAAAATTAATCAAGCTTTTTTTGTTTATCAACAAAGGAAAATATTTTTCTTTATAAAAAAAGATTATTTTTTATTCATCATTATGTATATTTAGAGTATTATATCTTAATTATTTACTTTATTTTAAAATTTTTCTAAACTTTTATTTTGCTTAATTTTTTTTGTAATAATTACTTGCTTTTTGACTAATAAATTATTTAAATATTTTATTTAATTATTTTAATGTTTCAATTTATTATATGCATTCATTCTAATGCTTAATTACCAATTAAATTAATTTTTCAAAAATGTAAACAAATTGATGACCAGGAATCTGCAAAATTCTAAAATCTGCACAAGTCCTGGTTCCAAGCTTTGCAGATTTGAGGGAGTCTACTGTAAAACAAACCCCTTAACAAAATTAAATCCCATTAAAATATAGTTCATCAATTCTTTTTTATTTTGTTAAGTTTTAAAGTATATAAATCAAAAACAAAACAAGTTCATCAAAACAGAAAATAAACTTTTCCAAGAGAACTTAAAAAAATTGTACTCAATAAATGCATGGGTTCGAATTTGAATAACAGAATTTCATTTTTCGTTACTAAGTGTTATTATTCAGAAGTACGATTTTTACTTTTTGAAAAGTTGGCCCAAATGAAAACAGGTCTGGATCAACTTCTGCTTCTAAATTCACTATTGTTTTGATTTCAGTAAGTTTTTTTGCTCAGACTTATGAGATAATCGTAGTTACTTTATTTCAGTGATAGATGATAATGAGATATTTCTATTAATTTTTTAGATGTTTCAATGTCAATCGACTGCGTAAAATTTTTCTTTGATGACTCTACTTTTGCAAATTGCTGTTATATCATTTTATATTATCAGGAGTTGCCAGTGGGTGCACACTTCCCTTTTTAAAAATAGTAAAATGCACCACTAGTTTGACCCAGAGATTTTTATTATTATTATTTTTTTTATTCCACAGTATTTCTATGTTTGTGTGCCCAAAAGGGATAGATTTTTTTCATTTCTATAGGAAATATAACATGAAACTATTCAATCATGTTTTAATTTAATTACTATTTTTAAATCATAAAAGCTTTCATAATTGATGTAAATTGATTTATCATACTAAAAAATTACTTATTTTCCACATCTTTTTTTCCTTTTAAAGCCAATATCAATTTTTTTCTTGTAAAAGTGCCCTTTTCTGCTGCAGTACTGCAGTTTTTAGTGAATAGCACCATGCACCTTTTCTTTCTAGGGTGAACACTATAGTAGTTTTTCATCCATGCACACCCTAAATATTATAAAAATTCACAAATTTCATTGCTCTTATCTATAATAATGTATCAATTTATTACGTTAAAAATTGTATAGAAAAAACATTAAGTGCTATATGAAAAAATGAAGATTTTCGAATAAGAAAAATAACTGTTTTTAAATTATCTTTTATAAATTTTTAAATTAATGATGAGTCTACATTTCAGTTATCTTTTTCATGTGGAATAGTAATTGTCATGAATTTCATTAACATATATAATTCTAAAGAATGTTTTTACATTTATGCCATTTAATATGTTTGACGTATGCTGACACTCCATACCCATTCTGATGTTACATTTCATGGCACGAATCTTGCCGTATTAAAATACAATCAAGGATCGATAATCCATGCACCCGTAATCAGCAATTTTCTATAATTTGCATTACTTTATGAATGTAAACAGTTAAATAAACAGTTAAGAAAATTTACAAATTCGTGATCCAAAAATAATTTTCTTTTAAACAAATAATAAAAAAATCACATCTACATTTAAAAAATATAACCCTTTTATATTATTAACAGTAAAAAAAAAAAAAAAAAAAAAAAAAAAGCACAATTTATTTAATATGTATTTGTAATTATTTTTATTTAAATATATAAATTTTTTACAAAAATAACTTTAAAAAAGCATTTCTTCAGATAGCATATTAAATTAATTATTTAGATATCATATTTATCTTTCCATATTGTACTCATTATAGAATTAAAATGCTGTCTAGGAATAATAAAATGACGTAAAATCCATAATATTCTATAATCCACAATATTCCATAATCTGTACAACTTTTGGCCCTAATTTGTGCGGATTATAGAATTTTGACTGTAATCTTGCCTAGATTATGCTATAACAATGGTTCCCAACCGCTATTGGTACATGACCCACTTTTAAGTATAAAAAAAAAAAAAAAAAAAAAAAAAAAAAAAAAAAAAAAAAAAATTGCAACCCACCAATAATATGAATGTATGTCAGCATGGAAATAGTTGCATGACCTATGAAAAAAGCCTTTGTATATCTTATCGTATGAAAAAGGACAAATATTGATACATACGATACACTATGGACAGAAACAAGAATTGGTAATCCCAATGTGTGTAACTGAAATAATAATTAAAACAACATACAAAATTACAAAGATAGTAAAAAATATGTTTAATTGTTATCAAAACATAACTTCATAATCAGTGACATTTTCTGGTGTTGCCGATAGGTTGTTGTTTACCTATGAGGGGATCTATATCAGTATTAAAAATGTTGTAATTTAAACCTTAAGTCACTGACTACATGCAGTTTGTTTCTGTACCGTATTTCGGGTGTATGCGCCGCACCCACCGTAAGCGCCGCACCTCTGAAAATGCATTAAAATAAAACAAATATTCATCAGAAGCGCCGCACCGCCGTATGCGCCGCACTTACGACAATACATCGAAATGTTAAAAATTTCGTTAAATTCAGTGTTTTTTCGCGTATTTTTTCAACATTTGTAATATAAATCCAGTTTTAAATTTAGTATATTTTGTATATTTTTTATGATAAAATGAAATTGAATTCGTGCATCCTTTTTTGGCGATTTTTTAATACGTTTTTATAGTTTGTAACGCAATGCTTAAAAGAATTTGCTTTCTTTAAAAAAAAACTTAAATTCTGTCGAAAAAAGCGCAGAAAAAAGGAGAAAAAAAAGCATAAAAAGAATGAAATCTCGAAAAAACAATTTCATCAAAGATTCATGAACCATTCATTTCATCATGATTCAGGCCGTTCTCATTCGCCTTTGAGAAAGGTATGACCCATGATGAAATGAATGAATCGTGAATCTTTGATGAAATCGAGATTTTTCAATAGATTTCATGCTTTTTTTTCAAATTTCTTCTTTTTTCTGCGTTTTTTCGCCTGAATTCACGTTTTTTGTCGTTTTTTTACTATTTATTTATAGATACGACATATTTGCGTTTTTTCTAAAAAAATTTTTGACAATTCTTTTTGACGTTCTTTTCCCGTTCCTTTGAGAAATTCACGATTTTTGTGCGACCTTTTGACATAATTTGTGTTTATTACAGATTTTTTTACACATTTCGCTTTTTTACTGCAATCTTTCGTCGAAATGTGGGTTTTTTAGTGATACTTCGGCGAAATTCATGATTTTTTTGCGATCCTTTAAATAAATTTGTGGTTATTTTTCGTGATTCTTTGCGTTTGAAATTAGCGTGTTTTTCAGCGATTTTTTTATAGTGGGGACTAGCGTTTGATTGGGAAGGGCGGATTAACGGGATTTTATGATAATAAAAATGTAGTTTTTCAAGTGATCCTTTCATGAAATACACATTTTTTTTCTTTTTACATATTCGCGCTTTTCCCGCGAACCTTTGATAAAAGTCGTGTTTTTTTCTGCCGATCCTTTGATAAAATTCTTGCTTTTTCTGTGAATGATTGACAGAAATTAGGCTATCATTTGTCGAAATTCGCGATATTTTTTTATGCTTCGCATTTTCTTCCTGATGATTGACTTTTCACAATTTTCAGAAAAATTCCGATCTGAATCACCTCTGTAATGAATATCGCTGCAAGGGAAAAAAAATATATCGTATCCGCCGCCCCGGCAGAAGCGCCGCAGTAAGCATAATTTTAACTTTTAAACTCGTATGCGCCGCGACGCATACGCCCGAAAATACGGTACTTGTTTTTAAAAAATAGCAAAATAGAAAAAAAAAATCAGACAAGTATGTTGTTTAAAACCCATCAAAGAATTCAAAGCTGATTTGGATTTTTCTGTATATTCTGCTTGTACATTCATCCAGAAGAAAATTAAGGATTCTGTCATAAAATACTATTTGCTTTTAAAATTTCTGTAATTTTCTTTTAATTAGCTGAAATAAAAAGAATATTTTTGGGACAGACTTGTCCTATAACTCATAGATCAAGAACCGATGTGGTATTGCATCGAAAAATATACAGATGACATAGTATAACGATCCTGTACAAAGCAGAATTTTTTCAATTCTTTTTAAGGTTTTAATGAATCCATACTTGACAAAGCTGATTACATAGTTCATTATAACATATTTTATGATTATATACTTTAAATAAGTCAGCTACTTGAAACTTAGGTAGGGCCGTAGCTAACGGGGTGCTATGAGCGGCTCAGTCATCCCTAAAATCCTCCTCCATCCAGTCATCCCTAAAATCGGTCCTCCACCCTCTGGAAGAGTTTCCAAGGTCACTAAACGAATTTCTGCTCTTAAAATTCAAATGAAATTCTGTTTAAAAAATTTAATTTAGTTTTGAAACCCCTTCGCAGTTTTACAGAATTATTAAATTGTATCTGAAATAAGTGTTTCAACACTTCCTCATTCTATGTATGCCATATGGAGCTAACTGGTTCAATTTTGCATCAGTTATACACTCCAAGTTTTCATCATCCTATTCTTTTCTTAGCATAAAATGAAATTATTACAATAGTTTAATAAGAAACGTAGTACCTATTATGTGAAAATGCACTAATTTATTTTTGTGCATCATAGAGAGAGAAAAAAAAATTATGAGACCCCCTACATTTTTTGAGCCCCTCCCCCCCTATTGTTCACCTCTAGATACGTCCTTGAACTTAAGGCTGTCCAAAAATGATGACACACTTTTTTCAATATTTTTGACCCCTTCACCCATTTGCCACACTTCACCATACCATCCCCCCCACCCCACCTTTGTCATGCAATATTACATGCAAGCAACACATACCTGCAGTTCAGAAACAAAGCACTATAATATAGATCAGTGTACAAATTTTATCTTTTAACATTCAACTATGATTTTTTGTGGCATTTGTAAGCATAAAAATACAAATTATTCACATACTTATTTTGTATGAAATAAGGTTAAGATTTACAACAAAATACATAATTACAATATACATTAGTAATAAAATATTAACATAAAAGAGCAGTTGAAAACAAGTATTTTAGATTTTGAAATGAAATGAAATTTTATTTGGCTTTTAATCTTTTCATTATTTTATGAACACAATATTACGTTAATTCCAAAATAGCTTCAAAATTTAATCTGCTGATTTTTAATGCTTTTATTTTAAACAAAATGTGGGATGTCAGATTTGTTCTTATCCTCTTCTACCCCTTGTTATAATTTCACAAACCTCTCCCCCCCCCCCCCATCCAAGTGTGACATCATTTATGGATGGCCCCTAGGTAAAATTAACTTTGTAAACTTAATTTGCACAGAAGGGTAGGGGGGATGCTAAAATCCATGTTTGCCTGGCTGCAAAAGAAGCAAATTTTGACACTGCTTGGTTTCTTAAATTGTTTTAATATTTTATGTAAATTTTGAGGAAATTCATATCGGTAAGCATAAAAATACAAATTATTCACATACTTATTTTGTATGAAATAAGGTTAAGATTTACAACAAAATACATAATTACAATATACATTAGTAATAAAATATTAACATAAAAGAGCAGTTGAAAACAAGTATTTTGGATTTTGAAATGAAATGAAATTTTATTTGGCTTTTAATCTTTTCATTATTTTATGAACACAATATTACGTTAATTCCAAAATAGCTTCAAAATTTAATCTGCTGATTTTTAATGCTTTTATTTTAAACAAAATGTTGGATGTCAGATTTGTTCTTATCCTCTTCTACCCCTTGTCATAATTTCACAAACCTCTCTCCCCCCCCCATCCAAGTGTGACATCATTTATGGATGGCCCCTAGGTAAAATTAACTTTGTAAACTTAATTTGCACAGAAGGGTAGGGGGGATGCTAAAATCCATGTTTGCCTGGCTGCAAAAGAAGCAAATTTTGACACTGCTTGGTTTCTTAAATTGTTTTAATATTTTATGTAAATTTTGAGGAAATTCATATCGGAACTTCCGTATGCTATCAATTATATAAAAAATATTTATATTCAACAGAATAGAATACAACTAAATTCAGTCTATGAGCAATACAATGTTTTAAATTAACAACGTAACGTAACGTAAAGGAACAAAACAAAACAAATTGATGTTTTGAAATTTAAATTTGAATAATATTCTCCGAACTAATTACAAATAAATAAACAAATGAAATTATCTGCTTTATGTAAAACATTTTAATGCTTTGAATGATTATCGGCAGCGACAGAAGGACGACAGACGGAATTTCGAGTAGGCATGTTATTAAACCGCAAATTGTATGATTTTAGTTGAAGATTAATAAAAGAAACTATGTTAGCATTAAATTATTTTAGTAAAGAGAGTGAGATTAATAAATTGATGCTCTAAAGTTACCTGATATTACAAACAGGGCTATACACAAGACGCCAATGAATGAGAGACGCCAGATGAATGAATCGATGATTTAAAACAAATTTCCTTGAAAATGATTCAATCACTCATTCTAAAAGGACTTGTATCGATAATTATTCCATCCTTGGTAGTTGACAAATTATTTATATTGTATTTATTAATAAAACTGCTGCTATGGAAATATGACTAATACTTTTTTATCCCTGGTTGCAATACTGATTATCAGACAGTCGCTGAACAAAACAAGCTTTATAAAGGAATCTTAGATTAATTTTTGTGAGTTATTCAAAATCAAAAAGTGTTAAATTTATACGCGAGAAAATAATTAATTGTTAGATTCGCGAATTTTCATTAATGATTTCTGCTTCTGTTTTATAAATAAAAATTTTATTCTGTTAATTGAAATTATTTATGGTTTGAATCGTTATTCATGAAAGAATTTGCTCTCGTGATTCATTCATTGTGCTGGCGTCTGTACTTTAGTAATGGGTATACTTAGAAATAATTGCTGATGTTTAAAATCACTTTACTGTTCTATCTTCTTTACTACAATAAATTAATGGAATGTATAATTTTTAATTATTGTTGTATTGGAAATTTTACAACTTGTGGTTTGATAGTATGATGACACATTTATATGTGACCCAACTATCTTTTTTTTTTTTTTTTTTTTTTTTTTTTTTTGCTGGCATTTATAGTCATTTAAAATATTCGGCATACAGGTAAACAAAATGTTTGTCTAGTCGTACAGTCAACTATCAAGTAACTAACTCTCATACACTATATGTTAAATACTATATAAAAACTATGCTTTGAGTTATTATTTAAGAGTTTTTTTTTTTTTTTAATAGTAATTTTTAAACTTCATGCTTGTGAACATATTTTACTTACATTCTGAAACATATATTTTTAAATCACAGATAAATTTAAAAGAATTGTATTTGAACAAAAATTTTACTGGCATTTACTGTATTTTTGTCAGAAAAACACTAAAATAATAAATAATAATATTAGACTAAATGGTTTTAACTTGCCATTATAACAAAGTTCTTAATCCTAGCCAGGTCAATGGAATTTTGCTAAGTATGACCCCAAATATGCTAATTATATTAATCCTTAATTTATGAAAATTATATAGTATAGCATAGCTAATAAGAAATATAATGTTATGATAATATTATGTAATACAATTCATTTTTCATGGGGTTTTTTTTGGAGGGGGGGGGGTATAATAGCTCATTAATAATTTTCTGTTATATGGACACCATGCCAAAATATATGATGATTCTCCAATTCCTTTAAACCTGATCGTGAAAATGATTTTTATTGTAAATCCCATGAAACATTGTTATTTGCTATTTATGTAAAATAAAACACATGAATGATGATTATTTAACCTTAATCTCAGAAAGTTTTTAAATTGTTATTATTCAAATTAAAAATACTTTTTTTTAAATATATACATTAATTTATAATTTACTTGTTCTGCTGACACTAAGATGGATTTTACTGTTTGGCAATTACCAGAAAATGGGAAAGTAACGATAAAACTGTTTTAGGAATTTGGAATTCTGCATAATAAAAAGTTGTGTTCGAAAATCCATGAAATGAAATTATGGATGAATTCTGGAAATCTGAAAAGGAGTAACTTGCTTAAATAGCCATACTTACTTTTTAATATTTATTTTGCAATAATATTTCAAAAAATATATAAATTGTAATCTATAATTCTGGTAATTGAAGTGATTTTTTAGAAGTAACAAACTGGCAAATTAAAAATGACTGCTCATTTCACAAAGTAGCTTGGTACTTACGTATTAACACCACCGCAGCAGAAGTTGTGCTAATGTACTATCTTCTTGTTCATATATGCACGCAGTTATCTTTTGAATTGCTTGTTGTTTGCTGATTTTTGTCGCCATTTTTTAAAGCCTTTTGTGCTTTTTCTCCTTTTTTGACACCATTTTTTGTGGGCCTGTGAACAACAAGATTGCCCTTTATTGGCAGATTAGCGCAACTTCTGCTGTGGTGGCGTTAATACGTAAGTACCAGTAGCTTTTTTATTAATGTTTAAGTATATAAATATCTATAATACAGTAGACACCCTCAAATCTACACAGCATGAGACCAGAGGTTGTGTGCATTTCTCATCATTGCTCTGTTTACATTTTTTAAACAGTAATTTGAATGTAATTAATAATGCTATCAAAACTATAATTAATGCTTACAATGTAACAAAATGTTCAAATAAGTAATGAACTAAAATAATAAAAATGTAGATAATTTTGTAAATTATTAAAATAAAAATAAAGGTCATGTTAATAATGTATGTTTAAATGTACATTATAAATTAAAAATATATTAGTCCTAAATTATTCAATGAAATGGTCCTCATAAAGGTACATTACTAATTCACATCAAAATCATAAAATAAAGAAATTTTATTTCATATTTAGCCAGACTTAATAACCAAAAAAGCTTGATTAATCCATAAATATATTTGATAAAAAAATTGAGATTACCAGTGATCAACAAAATCTTGAATTAACTTTTTCAGAAATAAATTTATTCTTCCTTCGTGTAAAAATATGAATTCATTAATATTAACAAAAATTACAGATTAAAGTATATATGGAATTGCTATAAAGCTAAAAAAGTCAAATTTTGTGCCTATATCTAAACTGATTCATTGTCTACATCGATAAATTATGTGCAGATTTGAGGAAGTTTACTGTATATATAAAGTTTTCAAATATTATATTTTTAAATTGCTCACTTTTTTTTCAAGAAAGTTTTTCTTTTATTTTTCAAATGTTTCAACTCACATGATTTTCATTTTGCAACAATTATTATGCTTGGCGACAATAGAGTTTGTATAACGGAAAAGTGCCATTTATTTTAAATTTTTATGTTTTTTTATATTTTCTTTGTTATGTTCATTTATTTCATTTTACATATTAATTGACTTCTTATTACTTACAATTTTTAACAATTTTATGTAAATTTAATTATGTTAAATTACTGTTCTGAAAGTGATTGTCAACAATAAACAACTCTGGTAAACCTTTTTAGCAATTTATCTCCTCACTTAATAATGTGCAATAATATTCCAGTTTTTTTTTTGTTGTTTTTTTTTTTTTTTTTTTTTTTTTTTTTTTTTTAATAAGGAATTTTTTTATTAATAAGGAAATTATAACTAAAAAATGCTTTGCTTTCTGTTACTTTGAGAAGAGGGTAGTTTAAAAGTTTCTTTTTATTTTGTGAAGTTTTACATTTCGTGATATATTTTGTGAATTAAAACAAATTAATCAAATTTTATTACTCAGTAAAGGAAATATTTTAAAATCAAAGAAAAGTTTTCAAAAAATTTGATAATTATTAGGGGTGGGGGGTGGGATACATGTCAACAATTGTTATATTTTGACTATTTCTGAAACCTGTTAAAATCTATTGAATCAAAAATTGATCTATATGAATATTTGCACTTACTTCATTCTTTTAGTGAAACTTTTGAATGCATTTATCAAAATTTCTAACTTATATCATCACTCTAATAAATTCCTAAATTTGTTCACATGAGCTCAGTTGGAGAGGTAGTTGTGAACATTATATAGGGCACAAGTCAGTATTCTCAGCGTCATGGAATTTCAAAGTAGTCAGGGAAAGTCATGGAAATTTCGATATATATAGGAAAAGTCAGGAATTTTACAAATGTTTTCTAAAAAGTCTTAGCGATAAAAAAAATTAAATGATGCGAAAGTCATCAAATAGTCTCAGGGAAAAAAATCACAAAATTCATCAAACAATCACAAGGGGAAAAATAACTAGAAATTTGAAGAATAATTGCAGAAAAAAAGTTAGTTTTGACAAAGGATTCTGAAAATAAGTAGAAAATTTCATTGTATTCCCATTTGGTTAAAATAAATTTTGAGATTTGGTCATGGAAAGTCAGGAGATTTCTGACAAATGTCATCATTCTAATAAATGCCTAAATTTGTTCACATGAACTCCGTTGGAGAGGTAGTTGTGAACCCATATCGGGCACATGTGCAGATATACATAAATAAGACAAAAATAATTTTTGCATAATGCTGATATTCAACTTTAAAAAATGTCTTGAATGAATTTTTACTTTGTTAACTTTGGAAGACTTACAAAAATACATATTAAAATATTTAATTGTTAAAAAGGACGTCAAATACTAATAAAATACATTAAAAGATCTTAATATTTGACATGTTTTGATTGAATATACTCAATCATCATCAGAAAAATAAAATATATAAATAAATTTAATATAAATAATTATTAAGATCTTTTAATGTATTTTATTAGTATTTGACATCCTTTTTAGCAATTAAATATTTTAATATATATTTTTGTATTGTTTTAATGGACGTATGAGAAAACTTCTATTTATAATTAATGTTTGAAAGACTTTTTTATTTTAACACCTTGTAACAAACAACACCTTGTAAAACAAAGGAAATAGAACAACCAGAAATTAAAATGACTAATTATGCTGAGAATTCAGCCAAAATATTGTTAAAAATACAGGTTGTTCCTAAAATCTTGGCATAAATCATCCACACAAAGATCTTTTAAACAAAAAATAACATCTGAAAACACTAAACAGACATTGAAACATGTACTTATTACATCAAAAATACAGGTTGTGTCAATACCAGGGTTGCCGGCTTTTAGCCGGGCCAAAAAAAGCTGGCCCTGCTTTTTTTTGGTTTTATCCACTTAAAAAAAGCCGGCTAAAATTGAAAAAAGCCGGCTTTTATTTTTAAAGAGTTAATTTTTATCGAATCCATATTAAATTTGGATTGATTTATTTTTAATACATTTTTAATTATTTAGTACTAAAAAAATTATAAATTTCTATTTAATTTTTCAGATAAATAAGTCTTTATAACCGATAGAAGTCAACTGTGAAGGCATTATGTCTCAAAAATATAAATCTTTGAAAAAAGAAAATATACACAAAAATGTGTTTTAAACTTCTATACAGTAGACTCCCTCAAACCCGCACTCCTAAAATCCGCAACTCTCTAAAATCCGCATATATTTTACAGATGTAAACAATGAAACATTCAGTTCAGATGTAAGCACAAAATTTGACTTTTTTAGTTTTATATCAATTTCATATATTTTTCAATTTGTAATTTTTTTAAGGTCATTGAATTCATGTTTTTTCATGAAGAAAGAATAATTTATTTCAGAAAAAATAAAGATATTGCTGATATCACTGGTAATCACAATCTTACCAAATATATTTATCTATTTAAGTTTGATTAATATCAAGCTTTTCTAATTATTAAGTCTGGCTAAACCTGAAATAAAACTTCATTATTTTTTTTATCTTGATGTGAATTAGTAATGTACCTTTATTGAGCAAGTTTCATTGAATAATTTAGGAAAAACACGTTTCATCTTTATAATGAATATTTAATTGTACATTGTTTATTAATTTGACCTTTGCTTTTAGTATTTTTATCATTTTAAAAACTATCTAAATTTTTATTATTTTAGTTTATTACTTATTTTAATATTTTAGCATATTGTAAGCATTCATTATACTTTTAATTTCAAATTACTTTTTTGTAATGTACCTTTATTGAGCAAGTTTCATTGAATAATTTAGGAAAAACACGTTTCATCTTTATAATGAATATTTAATTGTACATTGTTTATTAATTTGACCTTTGCTTTTAGTATTTTTATCATTTTAAAAACTATCTAAATTTTTATTATTTTAGTTTATTACTTATTTTAATATTTTAGCATATTGTAAGCATTCATTATACTTTTAATTTCAAATTACTTTTTAAAAAATGCAAACAAAGCAATGACCAGAAATCTGCAAAATTCTAAAATCTGCAAAACCTCTGGTCCCAAGCTGTGCGGATTTGAGGGAGTCTACTGTATTTCATAGTTCTACTTATATTACACATTCTTAAGAATTATATTTAATTGAATTATGACAAAATATAATACATCAAAGCATTCCTGGAAACATTCTCACAGGTCAATATTTAAAGATTAAGTCATAAAATGAACAATGTTGAAAAATAAATTCGGAACGATTCAGTATTTGAGGAGAATTTAACACATTCGCTGCCGATCACATGCCAACGTTAAGGGGCCTCTCACACGCCAGCGTGTAATGTCTCAATAGCCAGTCACGTGCTGGCACAGGAAAATCTCTCACTGATTCTTTGTTATGAAAAGTAAATCGGCTTCTGGGAAAACCCCACTTCTACAAGCGCGGAATTAACTATCTTCACATCTTCACGTAAGCAGCAGCGAACGTGTTAATACATAATTATATAACATTAAACAACAACAAAAAATGTTCTAATAAAATTTGTTGAATTAAAATTTTGAATAGCTCTTTGTTATTTAAAAGGGCATACATGCCCACTTGCATGAATGAATATATTCATGCATATGCTAATTGAGAATGCTGAAAATAAATTGGGAAATATAATATATTATAAAATATGCATAATTCGAAATACTATTTTCAATAGTGAGAAATGTTTTTTTTTATATGCATGATTTTAAAGGTTTATAGGGAATAAAACACGACATTTTAATATAACTCTTAAAATTAGTTAAGTAATAAAACATGTAACTAAGTAACCATAGTCCTCTTTAATTTTATAAAACTGTAAAAAATGGAAAAACCAAGGATAGGTTTAAAGGTCAATGTAAATCAGAAAGAGCACTTGGCATGGCCATTTTATAATTTAGTTGACATATTTGCATTTCTGGCTATAAACCACTAGCAACCCCATCAATGTGTTATTCTAGTAATAATGTCTTCTTTATTGAAAAATTGGGCTATAACCCAATTTCTCTTAATAAATCATAATTAAAATCCCAATTTTTATTTTAAGAAATAAAGTTATTTAACTCAAAGTAAATTAAACATCATTAAAATTAGTTAAAAGACACTTAAAAATGTGTAGCTTAAAATTAAAATGCTTCACTGAATAAAAGCCAATTATGGCCAAAAAAGGCCAATTTTGGCAAAAAAAAAAGCCGGCTAAAACCAATAAAAGCCAACCGGCCTGGCTTTTTTAAAGTTTAGCCGGCTTTTTTGCAACCCTGGTCAATACAATATGAAATTGGATTATCATTCACAACCTTAACAATAATGGAATATTTTAGAAAAATTTGCATCATCTACTAATTTTACTTGTATGAAATATAATGATATTATCGGAAGTAACTGAGTTTTTGCTGGTGACACGGGCGGCAATCATTTCGTCGACACCACTTCATCGACATATCATTTTGTCGACATGTACACTTCGTCGACATATATTTCTGATGTGTATTGCACATAAGTATTAATCACTAGATGGCGCTGGTTGAGGCATTTCAGTAATGAACAACCTACAAAAATAGTTAATTGTTAACATTATTTTATTTAGAATCAACACTTATTAATTAAAGCATCTAATGAAACAAAATAGATTGTTAAAAAAATTAAGCAATTTATATATCAATAACTAATGCAATATTTATAAAATTAATTAATTATTCAAGCTAATACTTAATTGCTGTACCATAGGATTAATATTTTAATTATTTTAGATTGGTGATTTAAAATGGGGGATTATTTAAAATGGGCGATTGTTATGGGTTTACGAATAAGAATGAAATGATGAATGTGTTGATAAATATCCAATTTGAATTTGAGAACAGCCTCTACATACTTGGATAAAAAAAGTAAAAGTTCCTTTAACTTTTGAGGGGCAAAGCACTTCTATTAATTAAATGCTGAAATTATCAAATGACACCACAACTTAAAAGCAAATTTATTTCAAAATAGACAAATGCTTATCTTCGCATACTTGATGAAATGAAAATTTCCATTTCAAAATTTTGGTGTCAATGTGACATTTTTCAACTAAAATTAAGTGGTATATATTTTATACCACAAACCGAGTTTTTAATGTGTTTTAATTAATATTTTTTTCCACAATGTAATTTGTGCATTGTTTTTTTTTTTTTTGTGGTGTGGGAAGGGGGTAATGCATTTTTAAAATATAAAATTTGATGGAGTACTTGCTCTTACACCTCCTCGTGGTGTACCCTGGAAACATTTTTTTTTTTTTTTGGCCTAAGGTATGGGCGACGTTAATATTTTTGTTTTATAATAATTTACAAAACATCTATGTGTTCACAAATAAAGTTATCGACGAAAGGTAAATTACACACAATGTGTAGACGAAATGCTATGTCGAAGAAGTGTACCTGTCGACAAAATTAAATATCGACTAAGTGTACCTGTCGACGAAATTAAATGTCGACTAAATGTACCTGTCGACGAAATGATTTGTCGAAAAAATTTGACGAAACGAAATGTCGACCAAAATTGGCGTTTATAACAGATTTTTTGAAATGTGACTATTCAGAAGTAGTCCTCATGAGACAAAAATTGCATAGAACTAAAAATGTCATATATTTATCAAAAAATCCTGTCAACTAATGCATGAGAAATGACCTTAAAAGTTAGGAAAAGCATTTTTTTTTAATTCTCTATTTTTTTTTATTCCAATGTTGGCAGATATACTATTTAGCTTAATAACTTCTGGATTATTTTATATTCACTCCGAGTATGACACACTTCATCATAAATTTTGATAAAATTCAGTGAATTTTCAAAATTTTTAATTCTTATTCCAAAAATATGAATCGTATTGAAATTGATCAAAGGGTTTTTGAGTTATGAGCTTTTAAATGTTTTCCAAACATGGTCGATTTGCTGCCATTTTGAATAGCACACGTGACAACCTAAAAAACTATTATACTTTTTTCAGGTTTAAGCTAGAATTTTAAATTTATTTATTTATTTTGTTTTGTTCAGAATAAAATACACTTTCATTTAAACAGATTTTTGTGTATGTTATTCCATTAAATGGTGTCAGAAAATGTCTTAATTAATTAAATTAATTAATAAAAGATTCTACTTCAATGGCTGATTTCCCCAATTACTCTCCTTTCAATTTTCTTTTAATTGCATAAATAAGTAGTTCAAAGTATGCTTTGGTGCCAACAAATTTTTAGCTGTATCTTTCATTTTGCTTGCTGGCAGAATTTTCTAGAAATCCTAAATGATTTCAAATGCATGCATGCAAAATATTAGAAAAAATTGTGAATTTTTACTGAACTTGATCAACAGTTCAGTAGTTGTTACTTCAAAAACAATTCTGAAAGTTCTACTCTCAAATCCATAACTTTTAAGAAATTTTGCGTGTCACATCACAAATTTGGTTGGATCGAAAACGATATTGAAATGAAAAGAAGAATCCCAACCTCCTCTTAGAGATAACTCACAATACCAGACCCCTCTCTTCCCATCCCCTAAAGTGCTGTATGTGTACATCTCATAAATTCCAGAGAATGATATAGGTGGAACAGAGTCAACATTTTTACTTATAGACACATATCCTCACTCGATTCAAGTCCCTATGCTTAAGGCTGCAGAATGTGAAAATTTAACGAATGAAATTTATGCTGTTTAAAAAAATGAAACTTGTAAAATCGAATGCTTAATTCAAAGTTACAATTTAGTGCAGTTTGTTCAAAAATGTCTTGTTTATTATATTTTTCTTTCTGTTTTCAGATTCAAAGGTAGGTAAAAAATTTATGCTGAAATTCAATAAGTCATTTGCTTGGACCAAAATGGCAACAATATGATAAAACTGATTCTTTGAAGAAGTTTCTGTCATCATCTGAAACAGAACTTTTTCACATGAAAAAATGTCATTGATTGCTGAAGAAAATTCTTGCTCCAGTGAACAGCACATTGTTCCTCAAAATGAAGATAAAGAAAAACATTCCTTTATTAATACAGGAGAAAAAGTTTTATTTTGTGAGGTATGTTCAAAAATATTTTCTAAGAACAGGTATCTGAGAAGACATCTAAAAGAGATTCACACAGAAGAAAAACCTTTTGTTTGTGAAATATGTTCCAAGCGATTTTCTCGAAATAGCTATCTAAGAAAATCATTATTTGACTCACATAGGAGAAAAATCTTTTGTTTGTGAAATATGTTCCAAAGGATTTTCTCAGAATAGTGATCTAAAAAGGCATCTCTTGACGCATACAGGAGAAAAACCTTTTACTTGTGAAGTATGTTCCAAGGGATTTTCTAAGAATAATAATTTAAAAAATCATCTCTTGACGCATACAGGAGAAAAACCTTTTGTTTGTGAAATATGTTCCAAAGGATTTTGTCAGAATAGTAATCTAAAAACCCATCTCTTGACACACACAAGAGAAAAACATTATGCTTGCGATGTATGTTCTAAAAGATTTTCTCAGAATGGTCATCTAAGAAGGCATCTCTTGACTCATACTGGAGAAAAGCATTTTGTTTGTGAAATATGTTCAAAGAGATTTTCTCATAATGGTTATCTAAGAAGGCATCTCTCGATGCATACAGGATGAAATCCTTGTGTTTCTCAAATGTGTTACAAAGGATTTTCTAGACATTATCAATTGGACGACATCTCGTGATTGATACAGGAGAAAATGCTTTGTTTGCGATAGATGTTTTCCAAAGGATTATGTTATAACCATTTATTTAGAAAAACATTTCATTCTAAACCTCTTGAAAATCTCCTGTATTTTTTTAATGTTTCAATTGAACCCTGGATGTGTCGTTGCATTTAATGTTATCACATCTTTTATCATTTGAGAAGTTTTAGCGTTTAGTAAAATAAAATTGTAATCTTTTTCATAATTGTCACAGTTGTCATTTTGATAAAAAGCAAATAACTCCAGATCTGTTCATTAGTTTTCAGTAAAACTTTTGGATAGTTTTAATTTTTGTTATTTTACTATAAAGGAATTTTCCTCCAAAATTAAAAAAATATTCCGACCTGAAAAGGATAAATTGTACCTCAACTTCTTATGCGATTGGAAAAGCTTTATTGAAGTAACACTTTTAAAAATAGAAGAAAAGTGTGCCAAAAATAAATTTTGTGCAAAAAAATCTTATTTTTTAATTTTTCTTCTTAAAGGACTTTCAAAGGATTCATATGAAGCATGTCTCATTATTATGTATTCTTTGAACCCAGCATGTGCTGATTATTTTCTAAAAATATATAAGTAATTAATCGAATATTGATACGGCATCTTTAGTCAATTCATAAATAACAGTTTTATAAGCTAATCAGACATGCACTTTTTTTTTCTAAGGTCTTGTTTCTTCTGCTTCTTGTTTGTTCCTGCATTATGAAATACAAAAAAATTCTAAGTCATGGCAATATTGCCTCCTATCATCTGTATAATTGGAGGCAATTAATAGTTTAATCATGTGACTGTCATCAATAGTTCCAGGCTGACCACCTTGTTTTTTATATTTCAAGCAGCCATTTTGGTACTTTAGCCAAGTGCAGGGAATAAATCGCCAAATATTGTTCCATCGCCATCATTTCATTTTTATTATAATAGTCCAAATCACATGACTGTCATATAAGTCTTCACTTTTTATATGCAAAGAATCCTTTTCTTTAAAAAAATCAAAATTATTTTTCCGAATAAAACTACGTAAAATTTCCCATAATCGTAAAGGATTCTTAGTACTTTTATGTTAGCCAGATGCAAATCTCACCAATACCATTTTTTAACTCACCATTTAGCATTTTTTATTTTCTGCGTGGTTAATTAAAACAATGTTTTGATGTTGAAATTAAGGGTACTACTTGGTTATCCCGTCGACCAATTTCAAGAAATTATAGAAATCGCCAAGCCATTAGCGAAGTTATACAAATTGATGTAAGTTTTATTTTAAATAATAAAATAACAAATTAAATAGCAAAACATTAAGAAAAAAATACAAATTACAGGTCAAATTTAAAATCACTTGTTGTCGTAGCAAACACGGGTTTTGTGTTTAATATCGAGTGAATGTGAAACGTACAGGAAGCTATTATTGGTATTTTAATCGTAAATTTTGGTGATAGTTTTGGCCGACGGGTTAACCAAGTAAGTGTCATGGTTTTCTGTATTATTACTTTTTCTTTCCCTTTTTAGGAATAAGGAAAAGCCATGAATTTCAAACGTTCCAATTTTAAATATAAGTGTGATATTTTAAATAAAAAATGAGTGAATCGGTTACATGAAAAAAATAATAAAATAGGAAAAAAATGTGACAGAAATATTGCTTTGATTTATCACTTCCGCACATCTAACAAAGAAATCCTATCGACCAATTTCGCCAAATTATATAAATTGCCAGTCTGCTCACCGGATTATACATATTGATATAATTTTTATCTCAAATAACAGAAAAACAAATAAATAAGCAAAATATTGATAAAAACAGAAATGAAACATCAATTTTAAACTCCCTCGATGACGTAACAAACACAAGTGACGTGTTTAATGTGAAGTAGAGTGTCTCAAAAATGTAAATTTTTAAATATGTTGACTCTTACCCCCTAAAAAGTTTAATATGGCGAATTTAAGATCTGTACATTTTCAACTGGAAAAAAAATATTTGCATGTCCTCTCAAGGTCGCTAAAAAGTTTTAGAAATTTCATTAATTCCATAATATTTTACTTTTACTTGTAAAATTATGATTTTTCAAATGTATATGCAGTCAAAGTTCACTAATCCACACAAGCTGGGACCAAATGATGTGCGGATTATGGAATATTGTGGTTTATAGAGTATTATGGATTATACATCATTTATTATTCCTAGACAGCATTTTAATTTTAAATCAGTATAATATGAAAATATAAATAAGAAATCTAATAATTAATTTAATATGCTATCTCAAACAATGCTTTTTTAAAGTTATTTTATTATAAAAATTGATTGCATTTAAATAATAAATAAAAATAATCACACACATAATCCATAATACAATTTGTATCTTACTGTTAGTATAATAAATAAAGAATACTGCCCAGTTAAACTGATGGCATTGAGCTCACAGGCTACAAATACTAATTGTACATTAAAGCCTTATATTTTCAAGGGTTAATTCCATTCGAAAAAAAATTAAGAAGGGGAAACAGCTCTTCCCTTTCCTCTTTTTTTATACTTAATCATTGAACCTCCTATACTATCAAAGACATGCTTTATCATATAAAAAATCTATATCCAAAATTCAGAGCAAATGAGATAATTCTTAATAAAAACCCATTTAGCATTTATATAATTTAAAAGGAGTTATCCCCCTCTTTTATACTTAACCATTAAACTTCCAAAACTATTCAGAGATTTGAACGAAATCTGAAAATTCTGCTTGAAAAACCCATTTATATAAATTAAAGGGGGGGGGGGGGGGCATTAGAACCCCTGTTCCCCCTATTTATACTTATTCAATGAACACCTAATAACAGTCACGGAATCGCCTCATCAGAATGTTCCTAATCTAAATTTTGAACAAAAACTTAGTTCTGCATGAAAATCCCATTTATATCAACTAAGGGGAGGGGCATCAGCCCCCCGTTCCCCCTTTTATACATATCGAATGAACTCCAAAAACTAATCAGGGAAGCGCCTTGTCAGGATATACCTACATACAAAATTTCAAGTGGATCGGATATTTTTATCATGAGTTATCGCGTTACGCACGAACGAACATACAGAACGGACGGGCACATAAGCTCTCAGGCTATGATAGCCTGTGAGCTAAAAAGTTATATTAAAAAAAAGTAGATGTTTTATTATGATTTTTTTCAATTATTTTATTATTTGTTTAAAAAAATCCTTTTTGGATCACAAATTTTTACATTTTCTTAACTGTTTATTTCACTGTTTACATTTGTAAAGTTGAAGCGAATTATAGAAAATTGCGGATAATGGGTGCGCGGATTATCGATCTTCGACTGTATGTCTTTTTTTAAAAAATGTACCCTATAAGTAATATTTGGAGTAGAAAATATGATAAAATGACTAAAAGCGAACTTCATTCAAAATTGCAAACTGCATTGTGCAAAAAGTTTTGTACTACTATCTTTAAAAAAGAAGCTAAGACCCATAAATGGTTGACTTTTCTTCTTTCACTTGGTTATAAATCAGGTAATGACTTCCCATTCCAATGAACTATTGTCAGTCAGGATTGTCCATCTGTCTGTATATAACAATCCAAAAACTGCCCAACCGATTCGTGTGAAATTTAAAATATATAATTATTACATAATTTTGTCAAGTCATTTCAAATTGTATGAAAATCGGATGCATAGTTCAATGACTCGGACAAACAGAAGTATTCTGATACATTACTTTCCATGGGGAAAAAAGTTTCAAGTGCATTTTAATGGGGATACACTCTTTCAAATATAATAAAATTGATATGTATCTACGAAGCTTATACTATAATATACATTCTGTACAAGTTGTGGTGCAAAGAATATTTGTCATTGAATTACAGGGTCGCACAAAAGTATTCCATTACATTTGTAAGGAGAACATTCTGTGATGCACGTTTTAATTATATTATTTCTTTTAAATTTGTCGTGAGTATAATTAGGACATTTCTTTTTTTAGGGGTGATGGTTTTAAACTTTTTGAGTGGTGTACTGATATTAAGAAAAGTATTACAATATATTATATATGTGATTTATAAACATTAATTTAAAGTTGAAATTAAAAAAAAACACTTGGGTTTTTTCCTGGGCTTTTTCAAGTGAGTCTTTTCAGAAAAAACCCACCCAATTAATCGATTGTACAAAAAGTATTAATATACTTTAATTGGTCATGAATAAATTTATGGATTTTGTCATATGACCTAAAAATAAAATCAATAGTGAATTTGGGGTTAATTCTGTTCCGAATTTTCTGAAACATTTTAAAATAATCACTCATGAAAAATTCAGACATAAAAAATATTTTGAAAAATGATCACTGAGAGAAAACTCATCTGTTAATCCTTTACAAAGAAAAAAAATATTTTTAACTTTGACAAATGTTTGCAGATAAATGCTAATTTTGACAAATGGCTTGTTATAAATTTTACTCGGTACTACTAGGTTATCCTGTCGACCAAAAATTATTTCCAAACTATAAGATTAAATACCAATAACGGATGCCCGTGAATGTCACATTCAATGACATTAAGATTCATGTGTTTAAAATGCCATTAAGTGATTTTTATTCAGACTTTTTATTAATATTCTACTCGTTGTTTAAAGTAAAAATTACGTCAATAAGAGTAATTTGGATAATCTGGCTATGAGTTTGGCAATTTTGTATAATTTGGTGAAATGAGTCTATGGGATAACAGAGTAGACTCCCTCAAATCCGCAAAGCTTGGGACCAGGAGTTGTGTGGATTTTAGAATTTTGTGGATTTCTGGTCACTGATTTGTTTACATTTTTGAAACATTAATTTGATTGGTAGTTAAGCATTGTAATCAATGCATATAATAAATTGAAACATGAAAAAAATTAAGTAAAATATTTAAATAAATAAATAATTAAAAAAAAAGTTATTACAAAAAAAATAATTAAAATAAAAATTAAAAAAATATTAAAGTAAATAATTAAGATGCAATATTAATATAAATAATGCTGAGGAAAAAGCAATCTTTTTATAAAGAAAAATATTTGCTTTTGTTAATAAACAAAAAAAGCTTGATTAATAAAAAAATATTCGTTTTATACAGCAAAAATTACGCTGCAACTACGATACGATAATGATTATTTCGATTAAATATCGATCATCTTAATTAGTAAATCAAATGTGAATCTCATTCATTTCGTAACTAGCAGGGATACGAAAATAGCAATAAAACTATTGAAATAATAATTTTATATAGCAAAAATTATCCTGCCACGCGAATTGCAAACTCTACCAAACGGTCATTGAAAGTTAGGCCGGCCACACACCTGCGAGACATTGAGCGAAAAAACATGAGACATGCGACAATTTCATCCTGATAACAAAGAAAAAACCGGCTTGACTGCGTCATGTTTCACGATTTTCGACGCATGTCTCCCTAGTGTGTGGCGGGCCTTATATTACTCAGCAACTACGATACCATAATAATTAATTCGATTAAATATCGATCATCGTACGTCTAAGAAATATTAACACTGCAGAATTTAAATTGAAGGACATTGATTTAAATAGCCCATTGAATTTTAATTGACATTAAAAAAAAAAGAAGTTGAAAAGGATTTAAAAATATATATATTTAAAGAATTATTTGGATTGCAATAGCTGCTGACTTTAATTTCATTGTTTACATCTGAAAAAGTGTGCGGATTTAAGGGAGTCTACTGTAGTACCTTTTACTCTTAATTATTTATTTAGTTCATTATAACAAACTAGTTTTTAAAATCTTTAATTTTTTTTTCCCTGACATCCAAATTGCAAGTTTAACTATTTGCATCTGCAATAATGTTTGCATTTTAGGCCCTGCAAATTTGAAGAAGTCTTCTATATTTCATTTGTATTTTTAGTGCTCTGTGTTTTCCAAAATGTTGGCAACTGTTGCACTAAATAAGCGTACTTTTTTTTTTTTACTTTTTTTTTTAAAATAGGTACAAAAGCAATTTGAAGAATATTTCAAAAACGGATTATCAATTCCTGACGCACGAAGATTTCATGCAGACAAATTAATTTCTGAGCATGGTTGTCACAGTATTCTGTCCAATTCTGCATTCTATCCGACAGATAATAAAGTGTATTATATCCACAAAAGATGGCGTAACAAAAACCATGGTCCAGCTTGTAACCCATTTGAAACACTAAAAGATAAATTAAGTGGTTATGAAAATCAAGGTATGTATTATTTTTCTGTAATTTTTATTCAAAAGTAATTAAAAGATAATGTAACATTATGCATTCTTCATATATTTGTATAGTGATTCAATGATTTTGTTACTACTTAAAGAATCTGTCTTTAGATTCTAAAACAGATTTTTACTAAAATATTATAACTATCTCAGACAAAAGTTATTCTATACAAAATATATGGTAACTAAACAAAAATTTTAAAATAAAATCTGGCACGACTGAGTTTTAACCCCCTTCTTGGCGTGCTTCCAAAATATCGCCATATTGGCGCGCTTTTGCGTTTTGTCTCCCGGAGCGGGATTTAAGTCCAGGAGACACTGCGCAAAAGACATACCTTCTTTTAAAAACAAAACCAGCCTTTTTTTAAACAAAAAAAAAGAAATCAATAATAGATTTTCTAAAGAAATATTCTAAGCTTAGAAGTCAAATGTTTTTCTTTTATATATAATATGAAACTAAATAACATTAAGATTCAAAACATCTAAAGTACTAAAGAAAGCCTAAAACACTTAATTTTAAATACAAAGCACGGTCTCTGCATTCAATAAACAATAGAAATGTAGAAAATACTTCCTTACAAATACAAAACAAAGGTTTCTAATTTAAAAAAATCACTCGTATATTGCTCCCAAAAAATTTACTCACTCGATGTTACACTCTTCGAAATCCAACGGCCTCTAATGAGACACAAGATATTTAATTAATTTCAAGGCGCGAACTTCAAACTTTTAAATGTTTCTCCTCTCTAGTTCAATAAGAAAACTAGAAAAGAACGAACGAACGGAGCTTGCGCAAGCCGAGGAGCGAAATCTCTCCGAGGGTTGCCAAGAAGAGCAGCACCTAAACGGAAAAGAAAGCAAGGCATGGCGCAGTCGTTGCACGTAAAAAAAAAAAAAAAACGCGCCAAGAAGTGGGTTAAAACTCAGTTTACCCTAAAACCTTAATTAAATTTTTCTATAATTTTTTTTTAACAAAGGTTGTATCTAATGTCCACATTTGCAACTTTTTTTTAATAGAACTTGCTTTTAAATAATATCCACTTAGATTTGACTGATAGCCAACTGAAAGTTACATTAGAAATGCTTAGTCTTATTGAACAAGATTTTCAAACTGAGCCCCACACAGTCTTTCTATAACCATGAGTACAAATATGTGCAGGCCAGGTTCAAGCCAATTTCTATTAAAGGCATTTGGGCCGGGCTCGAGCCCTTTTTTTACGGAATAACAGGCCGGGCCTTTTTTCTGTACGAGGCCAGGACTTATTTAATTCTTCCTTGTCTTCATGGACCAAAATAACCAGTTCCGGTTGAATCATCCTGTATAAAAAATCTTTTTCCCAAAGTGGTTTTTTTCAAAAATCAGTAAAATTTGGCTTGGTTCAAAAATTTTTGCAGAAAAGGCATACTTTTAAGTCGTCATTATTCTACAATTAAACAAGGGTTGGCATTTTCGCAGACAAAGTTATTTTTTGCCAGGACAGTGGCAAAAACTTGGAAAACAGGACAAAAATGGAAAATTCTTATTTTTCTTCAATGTGTAATAAAATCTATAAGGATAATAATGGTATAAACAACTAAATTGAATAAGATTTTTAATATTCAAATTGCTAATTAATAAATATATTTAAATATTTTAAACATTTATAAAATAGATAGGATTCAGTCTAATGTTTAGGAATTTAAGAAAAAAAATCATTTTTTTTATTTATATATTTTTTAAAGTAATTTGTCAGTCATTAATATTTTTTTCATTATTAAAAGGTTTTATATAACTTTGCTACTTTTGTTTTTTATAATGTCTTAAAAATATTTAAGTCTTTGGTACCAATTTATAATTAATTGGGGAGACAAGTCTGTTATAGATTAAAAAAAAAAAGTAATTTAAATTGAATTGAAAAAATCTTATGTCTTGATAAGTAGCTACTATATTTTTTCCCCTCCCACTTACGTTCTAAGATAGGCACAAAAAGCTACATTCATTACATTTCATAAAATGCACATACTGTGTAAAATAAGTAGGACACTAGATATTTTAAAATTTATTTGTGGTGTATATTTATGGTCCGATTTTTTAAGGGTATCATTCTATTACACATCCTTTTGTTATGAATAAAAAAAATTGCTTCAGCAATTTATTAGTTAACTTTAAGTTGGTTAACCATCACACTGTAAAAGAAAGTAGGACAGTTCTGAAAAATTGATTTTATTGGACGCTTCTGCTATAAATACGGTAAATAAGTATTACTATTTTATTGTTTTTGTCCAAAAAAAATAAAAAATACTTTTAAACAATTTTCAAAAAGGCTAAGCCATTTGATAATATCCTAAATAATATCTATTTGATCCTAATTATATTAATATTTATACTTAGATTTGTATAAAACCTAAAACTTTCTGCGCATATAAATATTGGGTCAAAAACTTTGCAAATTAATTTAATATTTAATAAAAGTATGTTATTATTTTGACATAAATGAAATTAGCATATTTTATGTAATTCATGGACACAATTCGCGTTTTTTAGGCAATTCATTGACAAAATTCATGTTCATTGATGAAATTCATGGTCTTTGGATGAAATTTCGCATGATCTTTTGTTGAAATTTGCATTTTTCGTACGGTTCTTTTCAAAATTCGCTTTTTTCGTGCGATGCTTTGTCAATATAAGTTTTTTATGTGATCTTTCGTCAAAATGTGCATTTTTCATATGATTCTTTATAGAAATGGTCTGTTTTTCCGCAATTCTTTGTGGAAATTTGTGATTTTTTTTCAAAATTTTTGACAAAATTTGCATTTTTTTTCACGATCTTTTGACAAAATATGCTTTCTTTTTTCCCCATGACTCATCAATGATATTTCACTTTTTCTGTGGAACTTTCAGTAAATTCTTGTTTTTTCTGTGATGATTTGACAAAATTGAATATTTTCGTCTGAACAATCGACAAAATGTATTTTTTTTTTAATTACGAAAACAGTTTGTCAAAATTCGTGATTTTTGAACCAAAATTTTGGACTGATAAATTTTTAAAGTTTTCAGCATCAAATGCCATAAATTTTTCGCTCAAAAATTGGCCCGCTTCTAATTGTGCGCTAACAATAAATAAAATCATCATATCATAAAATTGCTGCAGAATATTTTTAATTTTTTGGTACTGAAAAAGTTATGAAAATTGTTTCTTTCCTAAAGTTTTCTGTGAAGTGCGCATGGCATGCGTCTATATTATACAACTGTGTACTCAATAATAAAAGAGTGTAAAAATCACTAGATATATTACTATATTGCTGAATGTTCGTAAAACTGAAATATCAGAGTATCTTGGAAATCCAGAAGATCATGATACTAAAAGTAATGACAAGACCTAAATCATTAACATCTTATGATAAAAAAGACATTATTTGAGTGTAGAAAAAAATAAAAAGATTCTAAAATTTTAAAGGTTTAAATACAAGCAGCACTAATACTTATGTCACATCAAACTTTTGACTTTTTAAAAAAAAAAATTTTGTATTTATTTAGTTATGCAATTTTGTTTCTTTACTTTTGATATTATTTATTTAAATAATATTTGAAAATATGCGAAATCTGCAACTAAAAAGTTATTTATTCTCACTTTTTATAAATCTTTGAAAATCGACATTTTATGCTTGTGCTTCAGCTTTTCAGACAGGCCTTTACAACTCTGTCTATGTGATTTTTCTGTAACATTTTACTGTATAGATTTTTTTAGCTTTTAAACCTTGAAGCTTAGAACATAATGTAACATTGACTTAGGCCAAGTGTATCAAATTCAGTGATAGTATATTTACAATTAGTTCTCAGAATATTGAATTTTTTTAGGTGCCATTGTGAAATTTGATGATGAAGATCCCTGGACAGTATTGGTGATCACGCCTGTAATGAGAAGGGCACAACAGCTGTTATCAAGCTCAGAAATTATATTTTTAGATTCTACTAGTGGCTGTGAAACTACTGGCTCCTCATTCACTGTTCGGGTGACAGCTACCAAAGCTGGTGGAATCCCAATTGGTGTCTTACTGCATCAGTATCAAACTGCTGAAAATTATGCCAAGGCGTTCTCTCTGTTACAGAGCACCGTGCAACATTGCTTTGGTGGCAATCAGGTAAAGTATTTTTATTTAGATGTATTTTTTAAAAGTAGTTTAAAACCTTTTGGAGAAGGAAAATGCATTATTCTCTCTAGTTCTTTTTTAAGTGGTACCCTGTCATTTTTAAATAAAATGTCAAGTGTGAGTATTACTTGCGCTTAGAAGGTTCCGCACAATAAACATGTGTTAAACCCCTTGGGGATGAGCTACTGGTAAATGTCACTTAAAAATATTAGAATCCTTCAATTATTCAGCCCCCCCAAAGCAGAATATATTTAAAAGTACGACGTACGTCGTAGAACAACAAACATCTGGCGAGCATTTCAAGTAATCACCATTCAATCGAAGGAAAGATCGAGTAATTCACAAAAAATTAAGGCAGTCAGTAAAAAAAAATCATACATGAAAATATGTTGTGAATTTCGACAAATTGTTGACGATAAAATCAGTTTTATGAACCGTGCAAAAAAAATTGCCAGTTTCACTAGAGTATTGTGTGGGGGAAAAAAGGCGAATTTCCTCAAAAGATCACAAAAAAATTTGCCAAATTTTTTCAAAAGATCCTGAAAAAAGTGCAAATTTTCTCAAGATCGTGAAAAAATGACAAATTTTATCTAAAAATCGTGAAAAAAGAATAAATTCTGTTAAGACATGGAGATAAAATGGCAAATTTCACCAAAAATCATGAAATAACAGAAAATTCCACCAAAAGATAAAAAACAGCAAATTTTATCAAAAAATCATTGAAAAAACACAATTTGTTGAAAAAATGAAAATTTTGTCAAAAGATCGCGGAAAAAACACAAATTTTGTCAGATAGCAATGTAATAACTGAATATGTTGTCAAAAGATCATGAAAGAAACACAAATTTTGTCCAAAAATCACATAATTGAATAGTTCGTCAAAAGAACACGTGAAAACCTTAAATTTCGTCAGAAAAATGCTGGGAATAAATTTTATCCCCCCTCTGCTGTAATCTTTCAGAAAATTCGCTGTTAATTTCAGTTTTTTTTTTTTTTTTTTTTTTTTTTTTTTTTTTTTTGTACACAACTGTGAATCATCTCTGGAAAATCATTGCTCAATAGCTGGGAGGAAAAAAGTTTCAAATTTCTTTAATCATTCATTTAAAAATTTGCGAAAATCATCAATTGAACATGAGAAAAAATGGTACAATTCCTGCAGAATATTTTTGATCAGCTAACTTTTGTTGCAGAACATTGTAAAGTATTCTGCTTTGGGACCATCTGCTATTTTTTATTGTAAAGTTCATCTTATTTAATTAGAGAATTTTCGCAATTAAAGTGCAGAAAATTTTCTATTTTGAAAAACCAGTTGTTAAAGATTAAAAGAAAAAAATAAACAAAGTGCTCTTATCTTGATGGAGTACTCGACCGAGTAAATTTCAAGTAAAAAACTTTGAAAATGTGCCAATCTGTTGCTCAAATATCACTAAATTTGCAAAATATTTGGAGTAGTTGTTGATCATAGTCAGAGGCGTAAACCACCTTAGTCGCGTAGGGGGGTGTAGGCTCATAATTTCCGACTCCAAGAAAGAAAATTTCCGAGTACTATGGCCAACATGAGGACTTATATAGAGAGATATAAGGGATGCACCGAATACCGAATATTCGGCCAATAGGTGAACCGAATACCGAATATTCGGCTAGCCGAATAGTAATTGTTGGACCGAATACCGAATATTCGGCTTTCCAAATACTTTTTATATTTCAAAGTTTAAAGATATTAAAATGCTGATTTAATAAAAGAAACTTACAATTTGATGTAAGGACTTTTTATAAGAGCATTTAGTATTGAAAAAAATCTGCTTGAGTTATTTAAGAAGCACAATTATGAGAATTTTTTAATTAACAAAATTTTTAATTTCATGGTTTCTTCTACGAATTAAAAGAAACATTTTAAAATCAAAGAAAAATAATGAAAAAATGGTCGAAGAAAAACTTTGCAGTCTCATAATTGTCCTTTTAAAATAACTCAAGGCAGATTTTTTTTCTTTTTTTTTTTTTTTTTTTCAATGTAAAGTACAAATTCTATCACCGATTTTCTTGTGAATGGTGGCATTTTTCACCCTTCCCATCATATCATATTTTACAGAAATCAAAGCATGTGAATTGAAAATATATTAGTATCTTATTTATTGTTAAAGCAAGATACGAAAACACAAGTTTGACCTAGAGTGAGATGAAATACAATGTACTTATGACTCAATAAGTTCATTTTATGATCAAAAATTGTCTGCCTTGATGGCTATTACTAATCTCAAAAGTTTTTCTTTCTTGTTTAAGAACTTTTATTTGGGAAAAGCAAGAAACAGATTATTTACTAAACAAATTTAGGAACTTGCATCTGCACATCATTTATTTATAAGCAGAATCCTCATACTTCATCATTTAAATCCTTCTCATGGTTAATTTTCTTTAGTTAACACTTTCAAATAGCAAATAATGTAAAAACATTCTATTTTATTTATAAATGTGATTTTCTTTCTAATTATTCTAAATATATTTATAAATTGACAGTTAAAAGTAGAAATTGTGAAAAAAATTTTAAAATTTGTTTTAAAAGGTTTTATCAAGTATTGGATTCAGCCAAATACTTTGATATTCGGCCAAACCGAATATTCGGTAACATGGCTGAATACCGGATGAATACCGAATATTCGGTACAACTCTTTTATATATATGTATATATATATATATATATATATATATATATATATATATATATATATATATATATATATATAATGCATGTGTATATAAATCATAATTTTGACTAAGTGTATCGATATAATCAAATAAGTTTTAAAGAATTGATGTTGATTCCTTTTGAAAACTCATATTTATTTCTCAGTACTTTAATAAAATTTTGTATGTTACACCTTTTATATACCTAAAATATTCTGTAATAAAGTAGCTTACTTACTTCAAAAAGGATTTTTTGGAACTCCAGCAATGCAAAATGTATATGAGCTGAAATTTTATCAGAATGCTGTTGTTTATTATGAGTGTTCCTGTAATCACTGTCGAAAATGGAATTACATAAACCACACGGAACTTTTTGTCTCTTACATTTATAGGTGGGGGCATAATTGATACAAAAATATTGAATTTTTAGCAATATACCAAAATATTCCCGCATATGCACTTTTTAATTGAATGATTTCGTACTATGAGCCGGAGCCAGATTACTAATGGTTTAAACAAAGAGTTAACGCAGGCGCAGTATGTTTTGTAACTGGCACATAGGGCGGGAGAACTAGCACCTTATCGTCTAGGTGCCCAAGTTTTACACGTGTTGAAAAGAAAAC
Organism: Maratus speculifer; assembly: GCA_964019185.1. Lineage (NCBI taxonomy): Eukaryota > Metazoa > Arthropoda > Arachnida > Araneae > Salticidae > Maratus > Maratus speculifer. The sequence continues at coordinate 7,581,859 of CAXHSM010001376.1, read as the reverse complement.
AATGTTCTATCTCTCTGTTATTTAGCAATCAGTTAAAAAATTTTTAGCCTTTTTTTTTTCCTTTTTTAAGTAAAATTGAAATCTGTTTGCTTAGGTAATATTTTAGAGCAGGATTTCTCAAACTATGGTACACGTACCAGTGCTGGTACGTGAAGCTCTTTACTGGTACATGAAATAAAATAAAAAATCCAGCCTATGAAATGAAAAAAAAAAATTTCATTCCCCTCCCCCCCCCCTCATCTTTTTTGATTTGTCAGTTCACCGGCACCAAAGTGTCTGTTCTCTGATATTACTGTTTTGATAGCACTTTGCTCTCTCTTATTTCAACTTAATTTAAAAATAATTTTCAATAAATAATTTAAATAATTTTTAAGTTTCACTTAAAAATAAAATGGACTATTGCAGTATATAAAACATGCTGTTCTACCTACCATAAAAATATAGATCCATATCTTTCATTATTTATGAAAAAAAAGGTACATAAAGTGGATGAACAGGGGTGTAGTCGTAAAAATAACAGAGGATATACGCTCTAATCAGAGAATATAAGCAAAAGGCAGAGAGTATACTATAGAATGTGCATACTACAACTTTCTTTAGGAACAGAGGTTATACGGTGTTCCTTTAAAAAATCCAGGGGTATACGGCCCGTGTACCCTCCACTACATCCCTGATGATGAATCTAACATGGCGAAGATAGGGCATTCCAAGTGCTTTTAATAGAGTCGTGTATGTGTATCAATTTACGCCAATATGTCATTAAACATTGTATCTTTCTTTTACCAAAATCTATATTGCAATAAATTCAAATATTTAGAGGTAGCTCAATTGACCTGAAATTTATAAAATTAGGAAAAAATTCAGAATATTAGCTACATAAATAAGTAAGCACTTTAAGTGTTTTAATGATTTAATTGTGACAATTTATTTTATTTACAGCACAATTATTAGGTTTTCATGTTACATTAAAATTTTATTGCATTTGTGCAGGTTGAGAGAGACATTTTTTCTGCTATCTGAGTACATTTTACGATGATCTTCAACAACTGTAGTAAAAATTGTAGTTGCATTTCTTCATGAGCTATCAATCCATTGTATTTTTTAATAAGTGCAACTGCACCTTCGGCATGGTCATTTACTACTTGTAGAGATTTTATTACCTCTTTTGCCTGTTTATAGTCTTCTCTTAACTCCCACAATTCAGGATCTACTGCAAGAAATCCATCCGGAAGTTCCAACAATTGAAACAACATCATTGACTTAGTTGTGACAAAATCTTCCAATCTTTTATTCTTGAATGAATGTAGAGCAACACTGACTGGTTTGGAATAAATTTGAGCTTGTTTTTTAGAATTAACTTCATTCTGTAATGCAATAACCATGCGTCTTCTATTAATAAACTCACATGGCTACCAAATAAAGCTAAACCAACAAGTCCTTCTGACAAATACCACAAGTGATTAGCAAATTTACGTGATGATGACTTGGAAACAGTTGAATGTATTGATGAGTAGTCAAGTAGTGATTTGAGCAACAACAGGTCATTATATGGGGCACATGAAGCTTGAGGTGCAATGATCCAAGCTTTCAAGTATACAACGGACTGTAAAAACACACATATCACGTATACCTCCTTCCTCTTTTACAGTCAATTTAAACTGAGCGTTGAACATCCAGATTTTGAGACAATATATTACTTTGGACATCCAACGGGCATGGTGGATTGCACCTGGTGACATAAATCTTATTCCTCTTTCTGGGACAGCACCTAGAAATATAATTACAAGTTCTAAAAATTCCTTATAATCACCTCTTAGCTTTGTTTCTCTTTTCTCTTCTAGGTACTTCTTTGCATAGTTGATAGTCTCTTGCCTAATACCTTCTACTAGATTTGCAATATCAACAAATGAAATTCCCGTTTCGTAATTGTCTTTATCAATTAAGCTCCAATATTCCCGAAAGCGTTTAAATAATGCAACTTCAGGTGAAGATTTGACGCCCATGCATACTTCAAATACAGTACTAATTATCAGCTCCATAATGTGATGTCTGCAAGCAAATAAGAGCTCTTTTTTGAATTTATATTCTAAAAGAACACATGCACCAGAATTATAACCAGTGTTTGAGATGGTAGTGTCAAAGCACATTGCACGTATATTATCTGCTATTCCCCAATCTTCAATGGCTTCAAAGACTGCTATTTGCTAAATGTAGTTTATTGTTTTAAATATTATTGTGCATAGTACTGCCATCTATGAATAAAAATGTAAAGCTAAATGCATTTTAAAATATTTTTGAAGGTAGAATTTATTTTCTATGGCATAGCATGCAAGTACGCATATGTTTACCATTGCTCATACATTGGAAACTTCTACATCATTGAGCTACCTCTAAATATTGTTCAATTGAGCTAATATTTTACCAGAATTATTTTTTCAAAAAAAGGAACAAATTTAGATGGTGAGAAGATTACATTTTGAAACTTAAAAAATAAGGTCCACCCTAATCTATATCTTGGTAATGTGCATGTTATTATAATGTATCCTTTTTATTATTTCAATGTTCATATAAAACAGACGATATAAGTACCAATTTAATATTGTAATCATGCAATTAAATTCAGTAGAATCTGCTCAGATGGATGCACAAAAGACTGGAAAAGTGTTTCATTTTTGACTTTTTCCATTTACACAGATTTTTCTTTATAAGCTTTGTATTTTTCACCTGCTAGTACGCGGAAGTGTCAGTTTCGTTTTAGTGTTACGCCAATCTGAAAGTTTGAAAAGCCCTGTTTTAGAGAGAAAACTTTTTCAAAAATACAGGATTTCTTAATATAAGTTTTAATTCTTTTTAACGACATACTTTAAAGCATCGTAACAATTTGGTGTTACCTGTCATTTTTCCGACAAAACAAAATGTGGTAGTAATAATACAAATATAAAAAAAATTGTATATAATTAATTTAGGAAAAGGAAAACAAATTATTATTTCTGATAGAAGTAAATTCGTATAGATTGTAAAATATTCAGATTATTTCGAGATAAAAATTTAAAGTATTTGGGTATTTTCAATTCTCATCCTGTATCATATAAATTTCTTAAGCACTTTTTTAAATCAATAAAAAATTACGTAAAAAAGTAAATAAAAACAATTTCGCATTTTAATTTTATTTTTATAATAAATTCGAAAGAAAACACAAAGTTAGTCAGTAGGAAAAAAAATAAAACCATTATTATTTTCAATTAAAGGGAAAATTTGTGTAGAGTGGGAGATATCCAAATTTTGATATGGAAAAAAACAAACAAATATTTGTATTTCAGTTTTGAATTTTCATCTGATACCACCTAAATTCCGTGATATATGCTTCTAATTAAATTTAAAGTTTAGATAAAAAATAAATAAAAGTTTCTTCATTTCGATCAGTATATTTTAAAATTTCTAAACTAAACTAAAAACTTTCCGACAATAAATAAATACAGGTGGATTTCGATATCTCAAAGTTCAAATGCACAGAAAAAAAATAATTCGGATTATCAAGGTTTCACTCAAAATATCAAGGTTACAAATAACATTAACATTGCTAGAAGAATAAGTACATATATATGAATACACAATATTTGACAAATGAAAATTTTTCTAAATAGTTTTATCAGAAAAATAAAATCCTATATATTAAAGTTATATTAATTAATTAGTAAATTACCAATTAGTTAAATTAATCAATAATTGCTCCGGCTAAGAATTAAATTTATATTTTCTTCGTTCTAAATTGTTTTTTCTTGTTTTTCCTAATTAGAAACTGCAAGGGGAAATAAATCCGACGAACAATAAAATTTTATTGGTTTTCTTTGATCTAACTTGTTTTCCTTATTTAATTAAAAACTACAAAAATATTTCTCCAATTCATAAATATGTATAAGTTAATACCTTTTACTTATTTATTTATTTATTTATTTTTCGTTTAAACTTACTTTCTTCCGATCGAACAAGAATTTTTCCGACAGACTTTTCCGTTTTTCCAATTTAAAAATTTTTATAGGTTAATACGTAATACTATTTTTTTCCGACTAAACATGCCTTTTCTGATGAAACGGAAATTTTCAAATGATATTTTCGTTTTTCCAATTTATAAGTTTTTATAAGTTAATACCATTTTTTCCGATCGAACGAGAATTTTTCCGACTGACTCTTCCGTTTTTCCAATTTATAAGTTTTTATAGATTAATGCGTAATGCAATTTTTTCCGACTAAACATGCCTTTTCTGATGGAACGGGAAATTTTCCGAATGATATTTTCGTTTTTCCAATTTATGAGTTTTTATAGATTAATACCATTTTTTCCGATCGAACAAGAATTTTCCCGACTGATTTTTCCGTTTTTCCAATTTAAAGTTTTTATAGGTTAATACATGATACTATTTTTTCCGACTAAACATGCCTTTTCCGATAAAATGGGAAATTTTACGACTGATTTTTCCGTTTTTTCCAGTTTATAAGATTTTATAGGTTAATAAAATTTTTCCGACTAAACATACTTTTTCCGATCGATCTGTGAATTTTCCGACTGATTTCTTCTTGGGGGGGTGTTGCACCCCCCCAAACCCCCCCGGGATTTACGCCCCTGATCATAGTTTCAATATACATTTTTCAGAAAATGGTAAAAGTTTTTTGGGTGGGGTTTTAAAGTTTTAAAATTGTGAATTCCACCATCATGCCCTGAAATTCGAACCCCAATAAATATATTTTAAGTTTTTTGTATATCATTTACACATAACAAGTAAGCAAAAGTTCTAAAGTATTAAAATTAAACATAAAGACTATCTATTCTTTTGTATTTTTTATGTGCTCTTATATTTTTGAATGTCTTATTCACAGGCACCTTCTGTCTTTATGACAGATGATTCCTCAGCAGAGAAGAATGCCCTTTCAACAATTTGGCCAACTGCTAGACAACTGCTGTGTCACTTCCATGTTGCACAAGCTGAATAGAGGTGGTTGACATCCAATTCTAGTGATGTGGGCAAAACAGAGAGACAGTCTGTAATGAAACTTTTTCAAGCTGTAAGTTAAACATATTTGTTTTTATAAAGTATACCAATCAATTTGCAATAATGTTATACATAAAGCTGTAAAAGAAATAAAAATTGTTTGCCTACATTTAAAATTAATTATTTTTTTAATATAAGATATATATACACTATATGGCCATTGATTATTGGACACTTGCGATTTTAGACATTTTGTTAAATATCTAGAAAAATGCATGAGGAATCATCTTGAAACTCTTAGTGTATAAATATAATAGTATAAGTCATACATCTCCGTGAAGATTTTTTCCCGAAACTCCATAGGGGACTGTTAACAAATTTAAAAAGAATGAATATCTTTTGAATAACCCTGTCAAAACTAATGTAGCAAAAGCGCTTAAACTCCAGATTATGATTTAATGTCTTATTGTAATAGACCTTGTTCATTTTTATGCAAATAGCATGCATACTCGCAGAGTAATTAAGGTTTTTATAAAAATTGTCCCAAATTTTTCCAAGTTTTTTCCTTATAATTTTCAGAGTTCTTAATATAAAATAATATTTTTTTCAGAAAATATGACAAACAACATTGCACACAGTACCCTGTAATCAGAATTAAAAAATAATGAAAATTGTATACAAAATGAGTTCGTTTACTAAATAATTTTTTTACTGCGCATGCGTCAACGATATCAAAATTTCATTTGCATATTATGTTAGCTAAATGTATAGAGCAACTTTTGTGAAAGTCACAAAATCATAACTTAAAAATTCTGAAAATATTCGTCAATTGAATAAGTTGAAAATCCGTTATTCTTAAAATGAAGCAAAAACAAGAGGGGTTGTATCCAAATATACATTCATTAGTGTCAATATAGAATACACAATACGGGATGTACTACTACATTTGGATAAAATTCCTCATTATTTTTGCTTCATTTTGGAAACAACGGATTTTGTCCTTTTTCTATAGACGATTACTTTCAGAATTTTCAAGCTATGATTTTGACACTTTTACAAAAGTTGCTCTATACATTTAGCTAACATAATATGCAAATGAAATTTTGATATCTTTGACGCATGCGCAGTAAAAAATTATTTAGTAAACCTACTCATTTTTCATACAATTTTTATTACATTTTAATTCTGATTGCAGGGTACTGTGTGCAATGTTGTTTCTCATATTTTCTGAAAAAAATATTATTTTATATTAAGAACTCTGAAAATTATAAGGGAAAAACTTGGAAAAAATTGGGACCATTTTTATAAAAACCTTAATTACTTGGCGAGTATGCATGCTATTTGCATAAAAATGAAAACAGTGTATTATAATAAGGCATTCAATCATAATCTAGAGTTTGAGCGCTTTTGTTACATTAGTTTTGACAGGGTTATTCAAAAGATATTCATTCTTTTTTAATTTGTTGGCGGTCCCCTATGGAGTTTCATTAAAAAATCTTCACGGATATGTATGACGTATACTATTATATTTATACACTAAGAGTTTCCAGATGATTCCTCATGTATTTTTCTAGATATTTAGTAAAATGTCTAAAATCGCAAGTGTCCAATAATCAATGGCCATATAGTGTATATATATATATCTAATCAGGGTTGGCATTTTTGCCAGGACAGTGCCAAAAACTGGAAAAAACAAGGGAAAAAATGGAAAAAACCTATTTGTCTTTAATGTGTAAGAAGATCTGCACGCTAATAAGGATAGTAATGTTATAATCAATTAAATTTAACAGTGTACTATTTAATATTTTAATTTAATTTGCTAATTAATTAATATTAAATATTTTAAATCTTTGAAGAATAATTGGGATTCAGTCTTCCTTAGGAATTTAAGAACAAAATAAACTAGTTGGATGTGCCAATCCCAAAACTTTCTTCTATCTCATACATACGTTTTAATATTTAAAAAAAATAGTTACTCATTTTAATGCTTTAATAATTTTAATTCAATACCTTACCAACTTTGATTTTCATCTTAAATTTCTGCTTCAATCAATTAATCGGAGTAAAAACGAATTTCCGTCTCTGCACGAGCCGATGGACAATAGAATGATAAGCAGATTTTTTTTTCAAATTCAGGGAGGACCTACTTGCTTTACCAAAAAAAATCATGTACAAAAGGTTTAGTTCAGTTCTAGAACTAACTTCATACACTTTTATGTGGTGCAATATTAAAAATGGCATAAAATTTGGTATTGCAGCGCCCCCTTCCGGCGGATTTTTTTCAGATTCAGGGCGATCCAACTAGCCATAGCCATACTCTTACACAAAAAATTTCGTTCAATTCGATGCATAACTTCATGTACTTTTGGTCGGTACAATATTGAAGATGGCACAAAAATCGCGATTGCAGCGCCCCCTTCCGGCGGATTTTTTTTAAATTCAGGGAGGACCAACTAGCCATAGTCATACACATACAAAACAAATTTGGTTCAATTCGATGCATAACTTCATATACTTTTGGTCGGTACAATATTGAAAATGGCACAAAAATCACGATTGCAGCGCCCCCTTCCGGCGGAATATTTCAAAACTGAAGGAGGACCTGCTTGCCTGCAAAAACATTCACAAAAATTTTGGTTCAATTCTATGCATAACTTCATACACTTTTTGATGGTAGAATGGCGACATACAGACACACGGACAGACAGACATTTTGTAAAAACATGTTTTTTGGAATCTCTGATTCCTAAAACGTGTAAATCCGTCAAAAACCGGAAGTCGAAAAAATTTCGATTACAATACTTTCTTCTATTGAAGATAGAAGAAAGTAAAAATTACATACCTAATTATTTTACCTTAAGTCAGGAATATGTTTAGGAAAATTTTAGGTTCTTTAAAGGACCCTTCATAAAATAATTTATCTTAAAACAGGACCCTTCACAAAATTCTTTAATCTCAAACAGGATCCTTCATAAAATTATTTGTCTTTCAAATAGACATTTCACCTTCAAATTGAACTTTTCACAAATTTAATCATTTAAGCACACCATCAAATATGTCCAGCAAGTAGTGCTGCTATTGAAAGATTTCCTTCAAGTTTTTCATTTGTGCAAACTAAGATTCGAAATAAATTATCAACAGATACTCTTTCAAAACTTTATTGTTATGCCATGCTAAAGCAGCAAAGTTTAGGATGTGAGGAAGATATTGCTGAAATATTTGAAATTTAATAGTTTTCTGCTTTAAATATAATTTTATATTAAATTAAATTTAGGTTACTATAACTGTTTCTTCAAATTTCTAACATATATAAACTATAAACATAAATTCTGTACTTAGTCTCAACTGTTCTATTATATGAATTATTAATAATTGTATAGACATGAATAAATCAAGTTTCTATTTATTTATATAAAATTGGTATTTTTTTCATTTATAATCTTGTTATAAAAATTAGTATTCTGTCATAAAATGCATAATTATACTTATTTAACTTAAAAGAAAAGTTAAAATAAATTTAGAATAATATTGATTTTTTAATTAAATATGCAGTTTTTTTCTTTTGTGAAATATTTTATCTCTTTTTGGGGAAAAAAATTAAATGGACAGCCTATTTTTGCCACCTCTTTGGCAAAAACCTATTTTTGCCAGGACAGTTTTTACCAGGTTTTTTCCACCTTCGGCAAAAACTCGCCAACCCTGTATCTAATTCATTTTCAAATTTAATTTAGTTTTTTAACACCATAAGTATGTTATAAATACAGGCATACTTTTCAAGAATCAATTATATATATTTTAGAGAATTTATAGAAGAATCAATTATATATATTTTAGAGAATTTATAGAAGAATCAATTATATATATTTTATCAAGAATGTTTATCATAAGAATATTTTATTTAATTGTTAATTTCACTAACTAAACTTAGTACCACTTCAAGCTTGCAGATTTCGACAAAACACTCTAAATAGAAATTGGAGAATTCCGTAAATGGGTTTTTAAATAAATTTTGTTTGCGTTGTAGAACTCCATTTAAATATGTGGTATATAATAGTAAATAAAGATATTATACACTGTAAGTTGTAATGTAAGATTTTCTAAGTCATTTTTCTCAGTTGAATCTGCAAGGTAAGTTTAATCTCTAATTTGGACAACATTTTGTAAAAGATCCTTAACTTTTATAGAAAATACAGAAATACTGTAATTTTTAATATCCAAATAACTGTACATTTTGTGTAATTACAAATGAAAATGACTTTATAAATGTGTCAGATAGTAAGCATAAATGGATTTAAAAAAAAAAAATTCTTTTTCTGAATTTATTTATTTAAGATACCTTACAATATTCGGCAAAAGAGCTGAATACCAAATAGTGGCCGAATATTTGTCCCATTTTTAGGAAAAATTAATACTTATATTGTTAAAGAATGAAAGTTAGAAAAAAAATCTTTTGATCATATTTGCAATTTCATTTATTTTAAAAGAAATTTTTGCATGGATTCTTGGCAAGTTATTTCCAATGCAGATTTAAATGTATTTACTTATACAAATTTTAAACAATAGTTTTACATTTTTGAGGAACTTTCATATTAATATTTGTCTTTCACTGTGAATAATTGAATAAAATTTTGAATTACAATTTTTTAATATATTTAATAGTGATCATGTTTCATTTTAATGTATTTCATATATATGTTATATTGTTAATTCAAATGATGAAAAAATTTTTATTTTTGTTGGATTTTTACTATGATTAATCTTTAGCATTTTGTTCGATTTTTTACTTTTCGCGTTATTGAACTTTTTGTTCAATGTTTACCTCGCGTGCTATTTCCGCTTTTCATCAAAGAAACATTCTCATCCCTATAGTGTTTAATATAGATTTTCAACGTTTCGATGCATTGAAATTTCAGTATTTAATCTATCGGAAAATTCTATAATAAATATTAAAATATCTTTTTATGCAATTGCAATATATTTTTTTAATTAGTTTATTTTGTTTTAGGTTATGTATGCCACAACAGAAGAGGATTTAAAAAAGGCTGTTAAAGCAATTATGGATCTCGAGGAAAAACATCCCAAATTTGTTAACCGCTTTACAAAATTTTTTGAAAGAAGGAAAGAATGGTTACCACTTGACAGGTTTAATTTAATAACAAGAAATAATAACACTAATAATATCTGAGAAGCAGCCATTAGAGTGTTAAAAGATATCATTCTATCAAGAACCCAAGCATACAACATTGTTGCCCTTATTGAATATATTATAAAGGTGTTTAACAATTACCTTGTCCAAAGGTTGTTAAAAATGGCATATAACCATTTTGACAGCAAACAAGGGTTGTATGAAGAATTCATCGATAAGATAGATCCATCAAAAGCAGATCTTATTCAAAAGACAATACTTACATTGTGCCCTCCAGTGACAGGAACAATGTCATGTATATCGTCGATGCAAGAATCGGCTATTGCACTTTTGTAAGTGGAAAAATGGGTGGATTTTGTAAGCATCAATTTTTACTGATGCAGCATTTAAAATTGTCAATGCCAAATGCTCCTTGCACAAGTGCATTAGACCGATTTTCAATTGCAAAAATCGCACTCAGTGATTCCTGTCAGCTATTACATTTTTTTTGAGGATTTCATCACTACTCCTCAAAAAATTATAATGAATGAAGCTGATCCTGGCATAAGTTCTGTTCCTGGCACAGCTTCTGATATAATTCAGCAGGAACCATCTCATAAAGAAACTCCATCAGAAGAAGAAAAAGAAAATTTTTTGATGGAAGTGAAAAGGAATGAATTCGGCTCAAATTAAAAAGTTGACCGAGAACTTTAAGAAAATTACAAATGCCAATGTTTTGCGGGAAAAGGTATTGCAAATAAATGCCATTTTTTGGCAAAAAAGAAAAAGAAAAATTAGTGTTCAGCCTACAGCAATTTGCAGGCGCAGAAAAGGTGTCACAAGAAGATCAACGTTAATACCTGCAGGTCGTCCAAGTAAAAAAAGGAAACACTGTTTACAAGAGAATGTAAACACAAATGTTCCGAATTCAAAAAATAATTTTTTACTTTATTTTATTTCAAATTATTGTTAAAGAATCATGCATTATAATTTTTTTTCTTTTTATATCGGTTTCTGCATTCAAAAATTCACCATATATTTTATTTCAAATTACTGTTCAAGCATTGTGTTTTGCACATTTTTTCCTTGTCTTTATCATTGTTTCTGCATTCAAAAATTCTGTTTATTTTATTTCAAATTATTGTTCAAGAATCGTGTATTATAATTTTTTTCTTTTAATATCATTGTTTCTGCATTAGAAAATTCACCATATATTCTATTTCAAATTACTGTTCAAGCATTGTGTTTTGCACATTTTTTTCCCTGTCTTTATCATTGTTTCTGCATTCAAAAATTCTGTATATTTTATTTCAAATTATTGTTCAAGAATCGTGCATTATATTTTTTTCTTTTAATATCATTGTTTCTGCATTCAAACAATCTATTTTATTTCAAATTATTGTTCAAGAATCATGCATTATAATTTTATTCTTTTAATATCATTGTTTCTGCATTCAAAAATTCTGTGTATTTTATTTCAAATTATTGTTCAAGAATCGTGCATTATAATTTTTTTCTTTTAATATCATTGTTTCTGCATTCAAAAATTCACCATATATTCTATTTCAAATTACTGTTCAAGCATTGTGTTTTGCACATTTTTTTTCCTTGTCTTTATCATTGTTTCTGCATTCAAAAATTCTGTGTATTTTATTTCAAATTATTGTTCAAGAATCGTGCATTATAATTTTATTCTTTTAATATCATTGTTTCTGCATTCAAAAATTCTCACAATAGTTTTATTATGCTCATTATTTGCCTTATAATCAAGGGTAACTCATAAGCATTGCATATGTATACAGCAAAATTTCAACTCAATCCTGTCATAGACTGAATTTCTAAAGAAAAAAAAAGGAGTTGGCCGGATTGACTTCTGAACACCTCATTTCATAGTTTAAAGATGGTTGACATTTTACAAGATCTTGATTATTGGCACATAAATAGTACACAAGATAACAATTAATGTAAGATTTCAATAAACCTTAATTTTTGCCCTTGGAATACAAACATTTTTTTAAAAATAAAGGTTATTTTCTACAAATTAAAAAATTAACAGATTTTTAAAAAATAACATACAAGTAAAATGCTTATTCAAATAAGTATATAAAATAATAATAATTATTATTTAAAAAATTATAAGTATTTACTGCTTATTCTAAAAGTCCCACCTATTTTACAGACTGCATTTTAACTTCTCACAAAAAAAGAAAAAAAATCAGTTACCGTATTTACTTGTGTATAGCGCGCACGCGTGTATAAGGCGCACCCCTACTTTACAAGTAAAAATGGCGATTTCTTAAAATCTCGTGTATAACGCGCACCATAAATTTGATACGCTAATGAAGAATGACCAAATGAATTTCAGTAAAAAATAAAAAGGTCGAAACAAACATTACACTAGACCAGAAAACAAGACGAAAATGCATTTTTAGACTTCGGGTTGTAAGAGAATGACAGGAAATAGGAATGAATGGCGGTAAAGAGAATTGCTAATTAGCGCTTAAATAATACCACTAGCTCTATTGTATAAAAAACTGCGAGGAGTGAAAAAAATATGCCGTAATACTTCAGTTCCGAGTTTTAATATCTTCTTTCAATAATTTTTTGTTTCATATGTATATAGTTCGACTGCATCCAACAGTAAAAAGTTATTCCGTGTATAACGCGCATTTAGGAGTATTGCCCTAATTTTTTGAAAAAAAAAGTGCGCCTTATACACAAATAAATACGGTATATTGTTTGCACAAGCCCCAATTATGGAAAATTTCCCATTTTGACCGATGTCTGGTAAATTGTACAAGTTTGTGAATTTATTAAAATAAATTATAATTTTTGTTCTTTTTATGATATAATAATGGAAAAGAAAAAAATTCCATTGTTCAAACAATGTATTTATGATTTTTAAATTATTTTCTCAACATGAAGTAATTTTAGTATTTTATTTAATTATGCAAGCTATATATCAATTGTTTTGTTTCTCTATACAAACAATCACATCTTATTATATTACTTAGAGATAATCCTTTAATATTTTGCTTGAAAAATTACACCTAACTGTAGAATATTGTACTTTTGTTTCTTTTTTAACAATCTATTTATTGTTTAATTACAACAAATCTATTGAAATAGCTTCAAGCTAATGAAAAATAAATAAATAAATAAAAAGAAAAATTGTAATTTAAAAAATTACAACAGCCATCTGGAAAATGATTTTTTCAAAGACTAAAATTTAAAACTTCAATTTCACTCACTTTCATCTCACTTAATTTCATAAATTCTATATTAGAAAAAAGAAGAAAAAACATGGTCTTTTACAATCAATTGATTAAACATAAAAATGTCTATACTTTCATAACTGTCGCACATTTATTAATCGATATACTAAATAATTAACCTTTTTTTTGCTTTAAAGAACGATCTTTCATACAAAGTCTTTCTGTGGATTCAGTTTTTTTCACATCTGATAATTTGCGTTTACCCATTTTGTAACTTTTTTACTTCCTTCTTTATTAAAAATGACATTTCGATATCCTATTCAAATGAAAAATCTTCTAAATACTAAGAATTTTGTAAAAAAATAAAATAAAATAAAATAAAATAAAATGCAGTCATCCATTGCCCAAAGTAAAATGTTTGAGTGTTTTCCATTGTGCTAATGAAAATCAAAGCATGTGACCTATGTAAAAACAGAGTCATTATGTACGCCATAAATTAAACATTAATATTTCTGGAGCAAACATAAAAAATAAAATGCGGACACCACTAGGTTTATTATTGATAAAAAACAACAACCATTTTCCAAATGGTTAATAAAATAACTACAATATCGGCTGTTTTCTTTAGAATATTTCAAGCATTATTGCATCCTTAATAAATTGTACATTTTAATTAAAACAAGTTTCAAAACAAAATGGAAAAAAATTATAATCGACATTCCATGTAAGCAATTAAAACAATAAAAATAATAAATATATGCAAAAGGTTTTGTTAATAATATATGCTAATTATGGTAATTTATGTTGAAGGTTGTTTTGCAATCGAACTTCATAATTGGTGGAGTTATTTAACTTGTGCCTTATTCTTCTAATGTATACTTTGTATATAGTACTTTTACTTAAATTAAGAGAGGAAATTAAGCCTTTGTTAGTTCAAAAAAGAAAAAAACTATAATATTATTTTACCTGTTACTTCTGCTACTAACTAATGAAACTGCTTTTTATTATTATTTATGCATTTATTAATTTTAACTGTATTATAAAACTATACTGTATGAAAATCACTTGAAACATCAAACTAACTTAATTTTTGTTAAAAAGTGATAAAAATCCATTTAAAAGGCAAATAAATAGCGTTAATTATTCAGATGGATATGTTTCATTGCTCTGATGGGGATTTTGAAAAGAGATGCTATACAGAGTAATAAAATAATTTCAATTCGCCAATATCCATTTTTAATATTGCAGTTAATTTCATTATGCTTAACTTCACATGCTTTTTGTTTACCAGTTTTCATTTTAAAGAGTTTTTTTTTTTTTTTTTTTTTTTTTGCGAAACATTTGTATCAACATAGATCTTGATAATCTTGGTGTTATTTATGATGGCCCATTATCTGCACGAAGTACATAGGCTCTAAGGGGAGTACCATCCATGGGGGTCTTTATAAGGGAACCTAACCCGTATTTATGCAAGGTTCAAAGAAAACCACGAAAGCTCCGAACGGTTCGGCCGATAGGCACGATTGGACTCGAACCCAGCCCCTCATGTCTACCAGCTTTGAGAACAGAACCTCTCAACCACTGGTGGGGCATGTTGCCGTCAGAACAATGAAACATGTCCATCTGAATAAATAATGGTATTCATTTTAAAAAGATTTTCACTATTACCTAATACCATTATAGTTTCATAATTGTAGTATTAATTAAAACAAAAAAAAATATTATTCTCAATGTCACCTTACTAGATTGAAATATTTTGGAAACTTACAGATCTTTGTAGTCTTTGAATGTATTAATACTGGGGGAGAAAATGAATCCAAATAATGGATGGAAGAGAGTAAATTCTTTTTACACCCTGCTTTTCATTTAGTAAATAGAAAATTATCTTTTCCCTAAAACCGTGCTTTATTCCATGACAATTACCGACTTCAAATATTTCATTCTGGAAGAAGATTTCAAAAAGAGGTAGTGTGTAAATTACACAGTACAGTGTAATGGTCTTGGGAATTTTCTTGATGAAGTTTAATTCTAACACAGAAAACTCACCAAAATAATGTTGCAGGTTAGTCATGAAACAAATAAAATTAGAGGATTTATATTCTGTTTACTCAAAAACTACTCAATGTAGCTTGATATTTAAATTTTTCACTGAAAGCAATCTTTTTTTTTATTATTATTTGCTTTTATCTTGGAAACATTGTTATAATATCTTGATTTGGCTGAGACTGAAGCAACCTCTATTTGTGGCTGAATAAGTGAATCACAACCCTGGTTTCGAGTACATAAATTGTACCACTTTATGAGTAATATCATCCTAATTGTTTTGTAAAAGTAAGTTTACAAATACCCTGTATGTAAAATCATTTTACATTTCTAAAAATACTGTATTTATTTATAATGCAAATAAATAGGAAGAGAGAAGAGCAATTAACAACAAAATATTTTATTTTGCTGGTAAAAAATATGGGCATTAATACAGGCCAAAAAAGGACAGAAATCATTTCTGTACAAATCTGTAAATCTCAGTATTAACCAAATTAAAAAAAAAAAAAAAGTTGAAAAAAATGTCATTTTGGACTACGAAAAATAAAATGTGTTCGTATTTTATGAATCAAAATTTAAATTTTCTTTTTAAAACTATGTCATTTTGGCTAGCAAAATGATCCTGTCTTTATGAGATGAACTCCCAAGTTTTTCAGACTGAACTAATTAAAGAAATGAAAAGTCGGCGTAAGACCTTAAAAAACTATTTTCTGTTTACAACGCTGCCTTTGCTCAGTACTTACAAGGAAGGTCTCCATAAGAGCATGTTTCGAAAATTCTGAAAAAATTACAAAATGTTCTTCTAATGAGGATACATGCGTTTATACAAAATCTTTGGCGGAACCTCTATACAGCGTCTGTAAAAAAATAATGAAAATTTTGTTATTTGGCAATCTTTCATCGTTTGGCGATAGAAGGAAGTTTAAAAATACTTTTTCATTATGACAGATATACGCTTTAAGGACAAAAAATTTTAATGTTGAACTTGTTTATATAAATTTAATTTAAATATCTTTAATTTTGTCCGTTTTAATTTGCTTTAAGTATAATTTTGTTATATCGATATTTATATATATATTTATATTCAAATTTAACCATCAAAATTTGCGATTTAAAACAAAATTCATAATTAAAATTGTTTTCAGCTTAAAGTCCAATTGAGCATTGTCAATTCAATTTCGTTACTATGGAAACATTTGGCTTTTAATTTTAAATACGTTTAAATGTATGAAAATAATGTTTTTCAATGTGAATTTTTTATATAGGAAAATATTTTATCCAGTGATAAATTAAAAATTATAGTAACAAGCAATATAAATATGTAATACAAGCAATATACAGTCTGTTACAAAATTATAAGACCACAATATATTTTGCCATATAGGTAATTAAAGAAATATTTCAATCAAAATAAAGAATACTCTACATCAGTAAAGCAAGTTTTTAGTAAAATGCAGCATCGTACACAAATGAAATTAATTCGAAAAAAAAATAAAATAAAACATCAATATAAGAAAAAAGTGTCAAAAAGCACTGTTACAAAATTATAGGACCACCTGTTGAAAAAGCAATTTTCTGAAATTTTTAGTAAGCTCCACCACTTCTCTGAAAAACTCATATTTGGCAAAGAGTTAATTAATTTTTTAAGGAACGATTCGAGAATATTGTCCTATTTCACTATAATCGCAATTTCTATTTCATATATTGAATGATATTGTTTGTTATTTTCATACACCTGGCGAGACAAATAACCCCACAATTTTTCCATAGTGTTTAGGCCAGGGATTCGACTTGGCCAAGGTAAAACATCAATCTTTTCTCTTTTAAGCCACTCTTTTGTTGATTTCAATGAATGACTGGGAGCATTATCTTGTTGAAACATTCATTTTGCACCTCCTAAAAGTGATCTGAAGGGTATCGGTCTTCCAAATAACATCCATTAGTAACTGTCCAAGTTCATATTTCCTTCAGCTCTTCGGAGATCCAATTTCCTATATATGAAAATGCTCCCCAAACCATAACGGAACCTCCTCCCACCTGCCTACTGAAGAACTTGATTATTACCGTTTGTCTCATCAAGATTAATTTTTTTCTCGTCTGAAAATAATATATTTCTCCATGCAGAGTTCCAGGACATGACATTCTTTGACCATTTAAGACAAGTCTTTTTTGTGAGATTTTAGTATTAGTGGTTTACTGTTTAATTTGAGACAAATAACACTAGAATTATATTTCAAGCTTCGCCACACAATTGCATGCAATACCTTTTTAGATATCAGTTGTGCTATTTTACGAGTTGACTGATATTTTTTCATTGCCAGTTTGATAATTCGTCTATTATCACAATCTGATGAAAACTTTTTACAACTAGATCGTTTATGCGTTCCATAGAAATTTGTTTTAATTAAAAAATTATGAATAGCTGATTTAGAAAGATTAAGAATATTATTTATTTCACGTTCACACTTTCCTTTTCCTTTTTAGAATATTACTTTTTTCACTTCAATTTCAGCCAACTCACTCCGACGAGGAATTTTACTAATAAATTCAAAAAATCAGATACAATTCCAATTTTTTGCATTTAATTCTACTTTTTTCATTTTAAAGTGTGTTTAGATTACAGTTAAACTGCAAGTTAAAAAAAAATCGTCTGCTTTATTAATAATATGAGAGTGGTCTTATATTTATGAAACAGCGGATTTGTGTAAAATCGTTTGGCATAAAACAAAAAATTATTCAAACTTTTTTATCCTGAGCTAAATAAACATTCTAGTGTTATTTCTTTTCATACAATACTTTTAAATTCAAACTAATAATTTCTTTGTTGAAATAAGGTGAAATTTTGAGTGGTCTTATAATTTTGTAAATGACTGTAAATATGTAATACAAGAAATATGTCAAATTTTTATTTGTGTTGAAAATTTAAAAATTTTGTATAATTTCTATGCATAAATGTTAAACAGAGGAGCCTTAATTACAAGACTTCATTAGTAATCGATTGGTTTAAGTCTAAAATCAATAGGATGATTAAAAACATAAATAAAATGGGGGTGTTCTTTTTTTTTATGTGTTTTACGAATCATTTGTGTTTAATTAATGACTGAGAATAGTTGTATCCTTTTGTTAAATGAATGATAAATGCTATACATATCCTAATGTACAGCAAGCATCTTGTGATAAACTTTAATGATACACATAATTTGCATTACATTTAAAATTAAAACTACAATACAGGTGTATACACTGTATACCTTCTGCATTTTTTAAGTACCACCGTATTCCCTCTGTTGCTCAAGAAAGTTATAATACAGTAGAGTACCTCAAATCTGCAAAGCTTGGGACAAGTAATTGTGCGGATTTCAGAATTTTGCAGATTTTTGGTCATTGCTTTATTTATATTTTTCAAACAGAGACATGAATGTTATTAATAAAGCAATTGAAATTATAATGAATGCTTGCAATATATTAAAATGAGTAATAAACTAAAATGATAAAAATTTAGATATTTTTTAAAATGATTAAAATAGTAAAAGCATAGGCCAAGTTAATAATCAATAACGTATGATTAAACATTCAGTATAAAGATGAAATGTATATTTTCTAAATTATTCAATAAAACTTGCCTCATTGTATATTACTAATTCGCATCGAAATCATAAAATAATGATGATTTATTTCAGGTTGAGCCAGAAATAACAACCAAAAAAGCTCGATTGATACATAAGTATATTTCTTAAGAATGATTACCAATAATATCAGCAATATCTAGAGTTTTTTTAAAAAAAATTATTCTTCCTTTATGAAAAAACATGGTTTTAGTAACATTAACAAAATTACAAATTTAAAATATCTATGGAACTGAAATAAAACTAAAAATGTCAAATTTTGTCCCTATATCTGAACTGAGTTTTTTCATTGTTTAAATCTTAAATTATGTGGGAATTTTAGAAATTTGCAGATTCGAGAGAGTCTACTGTAGGGTACACTCTCTTCCGTAAGTGTATACCCTTTGTTTTTTTATGATAATACCCCTGTTGAGTACTAATCTTCTGAACAAACTATAAAAATTACACAATTGATTTTCAGTAATGAATCTGCAATGATAATGGCGAATATTATTTTGTGTGAAAGTCCAAGTAATTCACAATAGATAGGCACAGATATAGGGTAGAAAATGCAATCAAAGTTTAAAAGACGTTTCAAGTTTGTCAGAAAGTTTTAAGAAGAGACCGAAGAGGATAAAGTAGTAAAACAGATTTCACCAATATTTTTTTTATATTTTAAAACTTTATTGAATTTTTATATATTTTTTTTGAAATAACAATCTGTTTATCAGACATATGCAGTTTTTTTAGTTTTTTACAATTTACTATCGATATTACGTAGGTTTCAGGCAGGGCTGGCAAGTTTCTGCCAGGGTGGTTAAAACCAGTGGTTATAACCGGTTAAAACCGGCATGGTAGAAACTAGTTTCTGCCAGTAAGTGGCAAAAACTGGCAGAAACTAAGAAATAATACCAATAAAGGCAATTAGTCATTTTTCATAGATGTATGTAATATATAAAGAATTTAGTTAAAAAATTAAAATAAAGATAATGAATGTTATTCAAAGTAGCAAAACGTTTCAAAAGGATCATTTAAACATTTTTAATATAATAATATTCTGTCACTTGAAAAACAGAAATTTTCATAATGGCAATCTGATGCTGTATAAGTTTAACTACTGATATTACTGTTTACGGTTGAATTTCTATTAAAAAAAAAATTACAAAAAATTCTATAATTTTTTAACATTATAGCTTGAAAATTATCTACTACAACATACAATGAGAAATGGTTCTCGTAAAAACGCATAAGTAAATAATTGTAGCGCAAAAATATAAGAAAAAAATTGATGAAATATTTTATACTGTTATTTTAAAATAGTGGAAGAACAAATTTGTTTTTGTGGAAAAATTAATAATATATTAAGAACATTCCATATGATAAGGTTAATTTTGCTAATCTTTCTTAACCTAGAGTGCATTTTAATTTATCCTGAATGAAAAAGGTTTGAAAATATTCTTTCAAGACCAGCATTACTTGCTGGTAATGTCATTATTGATGATGTGAAATTTAAAAAATTCTCATTTTCACTGATATTTGTTTCTAAAAGCAACCACTCATAAAAGGCAAAACATTTTCTAGCACTTCCTTGGTGAAATATGTTTCTGAAAAAGGAGTATTTTCTTGCTTTTTCTTCATGCTCAAAATTATCAATTTCTATCCCAAATACTTAAGATGAAGGAATAAAGCTAACACTGCAATAAATGAGATTTGAATCTTGCATTTGTTAAGTTTCCATGATATTGCCATCATTAAAAAAAATTTAAATTTTATGAGCAGCTGCAATAGAAAAATCATGTTTTTTAGTTTTATCTAAAGCAACAGCAATAGATTTTAGCATTTGTAACAAGCATTTAACTTCTTTATAAATCATGATATTTATGCAATTTTAACAACTACTGTGCCCTTAATGTCATTTTCATGATTTTCAGTTTTCTGCAAATAATATGGTTGATTCTTCGTAAAAGATTCAAAACTATCAAATTTCAATGCAAATTTATTTATATTTTAATTTGAACAATTTACAATACTTTATTTACAATTTATCCTGAATAAAATGTATATAAGCAACTTAATACTGCTAAAAAAGTTTCTGATTATGTCATGAAATTAGTTTATGCCAGTTGTTACCCGTTTTTGCCGGTTAAAACCGGTTATAACCACTTTCTGCCATTGGCACGGCAGAAACTATTTTCTGCCGGCAAAAACCCAGCCCTGGTTTCAGGTAAAGTAACTCTTTAAAGAAAAATGTTTTTCAGTTTGTAAAAAAGTCAGTTATACAATTAAAGAATTCATGGTATGAAGTGCTGTTTAATATGACTATTTTAATTGAAATATCCTAAATAAGGATAAAACATTATAAACCTTTTAGATTCCATTTTTTGCAAAAGACAATAACAAGACTTTTCATAGAATATAAAACAAAATAAAAATGTGTTAGCAAAAGCTGATGTTGACACTCTTAATTTGGAGATATGCTAGAATATATGATGCGATTTCTACTAAAAAAACAAGTCAGCAAAGAATAAATTACAATTTTTTAAAAAAGCTTCGTTATCTTACACAAAATATTTGTCACAATTATGAAATGAGGTGTCTAGTCTTTTTCACCAGTATGAACTAACAGATGACTTCTTAAAGAACTATTTTGAGAGAATTTCTTGTTGCATATCTCACATTCAAAGGGTTTCTCACCAGTATGAATTAACAAATGCTTCTTTAAGTTACTTTTTCCAGAAAATTTCTTGTTGCATACTTCACACATAAATGGTTTCTCACCAGTATGAATCAATAGGTGTGAACTTAAGTGATGCTTATGGGAGAATTTCTTGTTGCATATCTCACACACAAAAGAATTTTCACCAGTATGAATTAACACATGCTTGCTTAAATGACTCTTATGAAGGAATTTTTTGTGGCATATCTCACACACAAATGCTTTTTCACCAGTATGAATTAATAGATGGCTGCTTAAAGAACCCTTCTGAGAGAATTTTTTGTTACATATCTCACACACAAAAGGTTTCTCACCAGTATGAATTAACAGATGACTTCTTAAAGAACTATTTCGAGACAATTTCTTTTTGCATATCTCACATACAAAAGGTTTCTCACCAGTATGACTTAAAAGATGGCTGCTTAAATTGCCCTTTTGAGAGAATTTCTTGTTGCATATATCACACACAAACGGTTTCTCACCGGTATGAGTTAACAGATGGCTACTTAAATTGGTCTTATGAGAGAATTCTTTGTTGCATACCTCGCACAAAAAAGACTTTTTTGGGATAAATTCTTCTTGCATAATTCACATATAAAAGATTTTTCTGGCTGTGAGTTAGAAGCTGCTTTTTAAAAAACCTCAGATAAAAAATATTTTGCTGCATTTGTTTCACATTTTGAAAATATTTTAAGTGATGTGATGCGTTAGTAGTATGAATTAATGTTTTTATGCATCTGCAATAAAATAAAATTGATTAATATGGTTTTTACGTTTTATTAAAAAACAAAGAAAAAAATAAACTTATCACAAAAATTTAAAATCCATGTAAAAAATAAATTTTAATAAAATGTTCACCATATTATTAAAACTATGAGCTATGTAGACTCATTAGCGGAACCAAAAATGTGTCAGATGCCTCTCCAAATAGTATAAACATTAAATTATAAATAAAGTAATTGGCAACTATTTAAAAATTAATAATTTGTTATAAATAAAATAGAAAGTAAATTTATGGTGAAAATTTTATAACCGAATATCATCTAAAGAAACGGTGATACATTTTAAAAAGAATGTACAGAAAATAAATTATTTTTGTGCTGATGGAATTTTAATATGCAAATAAGTTTAGTAAGAAATTCTCTGGAATTCAGAAATTTTTTTATGTATTTTTTTACATATGCTGTCCAAGTGTAAAAGAAAGAAAATTCAAACATAAATAAATTTTTAAAGTTTGATTTGAGCTACGCATTAGCTTAAGAAGATTATATTGAATATTTCTAACATTAAAAAATTTTAAAAATCAATAAAAAAATTGAGACATAATTCTTCAAAATTGTTATTCTAAGCAAAAAGGCAAGTCCCATTCCAAGTTGTATGTAATTAACTATTCTTTTTAAAAATCTAATTTAACTTTCTTAAATAAAAAAGTGTATAGTTATTTTAAAAATGAACTATTAGTGTTCTATATTAATAAAAAAAACATTATTACTAAAGATATATTTTTTAAGAAATTAACAGAAATGTTTCGTCACTCATTTTGAGTCAAGTTCGTTACCTTGTGATTATTTTAGTCAAAAGAGGTTTCTAATTGTGCCTAAAGTTAGCAACAAATATTCAGTGATATAGTTAAACTATTCAAGAAATTATTATTTGCCATTTTTTTAATCTTCAATTGTGAAGCAATGCAACAGTGGCAAGAATCAGCTTTCTTCAAAGTTGGTATTTTTTTCCTTTTAGAATTTGTTAACATAGTTTAGAGTCTGTTAACATAGCCACTTAATAGTTTTAGAAGGTATGTGCATTATTATCTAAGTTGGAAATTATAGAAGCTAGCTCATTTTTAATAGTATTATTTGATTTGTCAAGTCTGTCACTTGTCGAGTCTGTTAACCATGTGACAAGTAACGGAATTGACTCAAGATAACAGACTTCGAACTGTCTGTGAACTATAATTTAAAAGGGAATTTTTTTGTATAAGAATGGCTTTAACAGTTGTAGAAATACAAAGAGGCAATTATGGGGGAAAATTGAAATAAAACTGTGAAAAATACAAACAGATTTAAAACACATATAAAGAATGATAAATGATTCTGAATTAGGATAATTAAAATTAGTGATATTCATAATCACTTATGACAAATCAGTAGGAAAAATTACTTAATGAGTTAAATTCATATTTATTTTGTATGCAAGTTATTAAAAGTACTTTATTTCTTATAAGAAAATTCTATACAAAAAATTATATCCATGATTCATTGGTTAAATATCAGATATAAAGAAAGCATACTGAATGTTGCTTGTGCAAATAAAGTAGTCCTCATTTATATAAATAACTATGTTAGTTGGAAAGTTAGAAGGAATTTTAATCTGTGTTAAAATGCAGTTTTAAAGTATCAGTAGCTTGATTTTCACCATTTACACTTTTGAGGTAGTACAGGAGACACTTTTAAATGGTGCATCTTAATTATTAATGAATGTTTTCGATGAATGCATTGCATATTTCAAAACATCTGAGATTCAAGGCAGTGCCCATGTAACAAAACATCACACTTTTTTATAGGGAAAGTTCTGATTTATTTTAACCTTATGGATCTTAAATGTTAATTTTCAATTATGATATTTCAGCCCCTAACAACCCAAAACCCTTATCTCGTTAGGATTGCATTTCCGACCCTGCATTTCGAGTAAGCTAGGGTTGCTTTCCTTGAAGTTTGTTCCTTTAGTCTTGAATCACCCTGTATATTGATGGGGAAATTAAACTTTTAATACTATGACTTCAGTAAGATCTATTCAAATTCCTCAAAGAGGGAAATAGTTATCAATATTAATAATGAATTTTAAATAGAAAAGAAATAAATGAAAAAACTAAGGATGTTCTTGAAAGAGAGATTTGCTGATAAATTATATGAAATTGTTCATGTTTTGGTAAAATTAAAGTAGGAAAAAAATACACATCCAAAACAAAATAGAAGATAAAATTATTTGGGTCTGAATGTGAATCACTGCTACTAGTACACATCCATAAAGGCTATATCTGATGTTCATTTTGAGCAAATAATAGCAATTCTTCCACAACCAAATTTGACAATGGGAGGTAACTGACTATTTTCTGAGTTGCCAGTTCCACTTACTAATATTGTATGAAAAATGAAATCTGAGCCATTTCACATTTGAATATGTCAAGCCCTTATTTACAGAATGAATAAATACAACATGTTTTTATGTATAATATAAATACATACAAAATACTCAGGTACTTCTATTTTAATATTTAGATGGAATTCCTTGATAAATTATATGTTTGATATTCAAGTCAAATATATTAATTGATTTGAATATGAAATAAAACTATTCCTCTATGTATCTGACAGAAAATTACCATTTAAATAAAGTTTTTATATAAAGTTTAAATATCATTAAAAGCTATGCTGTAATAGGCTTGACATAAACATAGTGACAAATCCGTTACCAAATGTCAAGTTCACACAGTCTTTTAACAAAAATTTGATATTAATATCACTTTTTCCATATTCTACTTTATTTTTTATTCAACTAAGAAACAGGTAAGCAATTTCCCAAAATTCAATAATTTACAAGAATATATACTGTAATTATTAGAAAAAGTTCTTGTATAACTTTCTACATAATCAAAAACTAATGACTAAAATTGTCTCTCATTTAAATTTAATTTAAGTATAATTGATAAATATTATGTTTTGAAATTTAGGGACATAAGTCACTTCAAAGTAAGTTTATTTTAGAAAATTTAATAAATTTAAAGCTGAGTATTTTCAGTAATTTTGTATGGTAACAGACTTCACAATTTGCCTTACAAGCCAACATTAAACTGGAATTGACATATTAAATTATTGTAAAAGTTCTATAATCCACACAAGTTGGGGCCTAAGTTTGTGCGGATTATGGAATATTGTGGATTATAGAGTATTATGGATTATATGCCATTTTATTAGTCCTAAATAGCACTTTAGTCCTATAATCAGTATAATATGAAAAGATAAATAGAATAATAAAATGATTATTAGATTTCATATCTCAAAAAATGTCTTTTTAAAGTTACTTTATTAAAAAATGGTACTAGTCTGTTATCCTGTCAACCAATTTCGCCAAGTTATATAAATCGCCAAACTAATAGCCAAATTATACATATTGACATAATTTTTATTTTAAATAACAACAAAAAAAAAAAAAAAAAAAAAAAAAAAAAAAAAAAAAACAGAAAATTAGTAGAATATTAATAAAATATTAATAAAAAGTCGAAATAAAAATCACTTAATGATATTTTAAACACATTAATCGTATTTTATGTCATTGAATGTGACATTCATGATCATCCATTATTGGCATATAATCTTATAGTTTGGCGATAATTTTTTGGTAGACGGGATAACCTAGTAGTAGCTAAAAAATTAATATATTTGTGCATTTAAATAAAAATAATTATATATGTTCCGTAATACAGTTTATTATTTACTGTTAATAAAATAAAAGAGTTACATTAAAAAAGGTAGATGTTTTATTATGATTTTTTTTAACTTTTTTTTATTATTTGTTTTAAAAAATCATTTTTTGATCACAAATTTGCAAATTTTTTAAAGTGTTTACATTCGTAAAGTAATGCATATTATAGAAAATTGCAGATTATAGGTGCATGGATTATAGATCTTTGACTGTATAGGCCAAAGTGCATGACCAATAATTTTTCCATGTGCCTTAAACATTTACCATAACAGCTGTCTCCAGATTAAAATAAAATTAAGTTTGAAAAATAAAATTTGGAAAATGGTCCATTTATGTCTCAACTTCAAATCAAAACAGTTATTGTTCATCTC
This sequence comes from Maratus speculifer, assembly GCA_964019185.1. Classification (NCBI taxonomy): domain Eukaryota; kingdom Metazoa; phylum Arthropoda; class Arachnida; order Araneae; family Salticidae; genus Maratus; species Maratus speculifer. The sequence goes on along the minus strand of CAXHSM010001376.1, from coordinate 7,555,314 downwards.
TGTTCCATCTGGTTACTTTCAGATCTCCTTTTCAAAGTTCATTATTATGTCATTCTGTTTCTATTTACGTCACTTCATTCTGTAGCAATATCGTATCAACAATGCCAGTGATTTTTTTTAAGTTCTTTTCTATTTTGAGATATTTAACTATGTCTTTGATTAATAAATGTTAGTTTATTACAAAACTTACTATGTCTTTTTGTAATTTATTACACACTACCATTCTGAACTTTTATTTATTATTTTAGCTTCCAATACTCTGTTTTTCAATTTAAGTATATTTTAGAAAGCTGATATTTAAGGATATTTTAATGGCTGACCAGATGTACTGGGCCTTCAAAATTATCGCCACATCAGTGCGCTTTTGGGTCTCCAGGAGACACCAAGCAAAATCGCACAATTAATGGTGGTGAAAATCAAAAATATATATTTCTGAACATAGAAAATCCAAAAATTTTGAAAAAAAAAATCATATATTAAAGATAAACAAATAAGCCATTTACCAGAAAACTAGGTTTTTGATGGAGTTTTGGAGATTGTGATAATGAAACATTTTGAACTACATTTAGAAAATAAATAGTTTTGCAGTATTAAAGTTACACTTCTTATGTTATAAATATATTTTTTATCGTTCTAATAAAATATAAAGCATTAGACATTTACTAAAATTAATACAGAAATAGAAATTGTGCCTATCATACAATACTTAGGCTAAGCCTAACGATATTCCAAACTACCACTTCTCGGAAAACAAATCATAATAAAGAGAATTCAATAATTTATTATTTCCTTTTTACGTAGATCAGTTCCTTAGATGTTCCTGTACAAGTTTGAAATAAAATTAAAAGTTTTCAACAGTTAACAGTCATTAACAGTTTAGAATATTTTTATTAGAAAATACAGAATCTTTAGCAGAAGAGTAAGTAAAAGAAACATATCTTACCATTAACTTATTAGTAAAAAGGTATTATTAGTAAAAAAGGATAGGCCACTAAATTCTAAAAACGTTGTTTCATTACATTGCTATAAGTTGTTATATTTAAAAAAATAGCCGTTTATTAATGGATAGCTTTCAAGTTCTCCAAGTTCACATAGAAGCAAAAATACGCCAACTCAAGGAATAAATCACAATGTTTGATTTGTGAATAACAAATGAATCAAAAAAAAATAAATCTGTCGCAACAGTTTTTACTTTCTCACATCTTCCCAATATCACCATTTGTTTCCAAAATTTAGAAAAATATTCCTTACAATTAAAGAAAAAAAAAAGGTTATCAATGAAAAATGAATTGTTTCATTACTCAAAATTTTTTAATCCAGCTTATGAATTCGCCTTCTGGTGAAATATTTGACAAAAAATATCACTGTACATTACATCAAAGTATGGCGTTTGAAGTAAAAAAATTAATAAATAATAATTGAGAAGATATATCAAGCGTTTCTCTGTTGTATTGTTTCTTGTAAGTTTCCTATTAAACAATTTCAATAATCGATTATTCATAATCTGAGATTAACTGGATTATACTTTCATGAAACATTTACTTTAGATTTGAAAAATTCTTTCAGTAAATAATATAAAGGAACAAATTTTGTGTTTAAAATAAGTCTGAGATGTAATTTTAAAATAAGAAAATTGATGATGGTTAGGTTAAATTCGAGATTGCTTTTACAAGCTTCACCTTTACAATTTAAAATCTTCTTCAATACATATAAAAGGAAAATTATTAGTACTCTTTTCATGAAATTTTAAGGTAAATTTATCGTTTTTTTAAGAGCTCAGGTTACATCTTTAAATTGAGATGTACTTGCATTGCAAATAAAAATACTTTTTTTCATATAATCGATAGAATATGTTGGAAAGTGTTGTTTTCAATATTTTGATTGCTTTTAACTGATTGGTTTTAGCTCATTTTTTGCTTCAGTAGCAAAACTTTTGTTCTTTTTTTAATTATTATGTGGTAACTTTGTTTATTTCAATGAAATTTTAAAATTTTATAGGGATGGCCAGATATAATTTATAATGAAAATAAGATTTATCAGTTCTTTTAGTTTGTAGGGTTTAGTTTATTCATTTGATTTTGTTATAAGATTTTTTTTTTTTTTTTGTAAATCAAGTAATTTGCTCCAGACTAGACCAAATGTAGTAATGCATTATTTGATTGAAAAAATGCTAGTTGGTTCTGATTGTAAAGAAAAGAAGATACTACTTGGTTATCCTGTCATCCAAAAATCTATTGCCAAACTATAAGATTAAATGCCAATAATGGATGATCGTGAATGTCACATCCAATAACATTAAATACGATAAACACGTTTAAAAGTCATTAAATGATTTTTATTTAGACTTTTTAGTTGTATTTTTATTAATGTTCTACTAATTATTTGTTTATTCGTTATTTTAAAAAAAATTACATCAGTATATCTAATTTTGGCGATTTGTACAATTTGGCGAAATTAATCGACAAGATAACCAAGTAGTACCGAAAAAAAATATTGAAAAAAATCAAGAGGAAACATACTTTTTCACTCTTTTTTTTTATTTTTCCCATAATTTTCCACCATTTTTGTTTTGAAAACTCATGCACAACATTTTCATTCAAAACTGAAGCAGAATAATAAATGAAATTATTAATCTTAAAAGCTAAAAAATGGAAGCAATCTTACTCCTGAAGTAATCTGGCACAATTCCAAAATTCGGGATGGGTTTCAAGTGCCATCTTCAGGTATGCATTAACATTTAAGAAAGCATTTGGATACGTTTTAGATTACAAGCATTAAATCTTTCTTCTTTACATCTAATTTCTATTTTGGTCATTTTATCTCTCCTTAGAAATTCTGTTAAGTATGGTTCTTTTGAAATATATTTGAATTGGCATTTATCTTTGCATTTTTATACACTAAATTAAGTAATAATGCAGTTGTTGCATGTGAAAATTAAAAGAGAATGAAAAAACTAAAACTAAAAAAAAAAAAAAAAAAAAAAAAAACACACAATGGGTTTTTTGAAGTGGGCCGACTGATTCTATGTCTAAAATTCTATATTTAAAAGCTGTGCTTTTTGCAACTGAAAGTATGTTTCTATCAGATGTTTTGATGTTCTTGATCGAACCGATCAGATGTTCTTATTCAGAAACTATGTAATTGAATGGCATTTTCCATATTTTGATAAAAAGCAGAAAATCTTTTAGAAAGTACTGTGAAAGATGACATTTAAAAGCCAAAATTTCTGGCATAACATGGTGGAAAAGGAAAAAAAAATTATTGTCAGGTAACGAAAATTGTTTGTTACTAAATAATTTTTTTTCTTCAAAAGATACCACTTGATCTTGCATTGCTTCAAACTGAAGCTCACTAATTTTATATCTTATGTTTAAAAGTGATTCAGAAAATGTGTGCGAAAGTTTCGCCTTGTTGACTTGTTACAACTTTTAACTTTTGCTACATTCATATAAAAAAATGGGCTTCACATGTATAGAAACTGCATACATATTTACATTCTATCAAGCAATTGTTTATTTATATCAAGAAGTTATCTAAAATCTGCATATAAATTTTTAAAAAATTGTTAGAAAGTGTGAATTTGTTTTTCCCGGTATTTTCATTATACAGTAAAACCTCTAAATAACGGAAACCTCAGAGCAGGGAAACTGCCTGCTATTACGAGGTGTCCATTTTGGAGAAAACCTCAGTAATTTAAAAATAGCTATGAAATACTTAATGTTTAATTAATTGGCTGTTATATATCATAAAACCTTTATTATTATATAATTAATCAGAAATTAAAGCTATTTTTTCTAGCAATAAAACTGAAATAAAATTGTACACTTCTTTATCCACTATTTATTACATTCTTACAAAAAATATGTTACAAAAGCTTGCTTTTGCTTGCGAATACATGTAATTTGTTTTTCAATGTGTGCCATGCTTTCATTTTTAATTCTGTACGAGGTTTCAACACCTTTAAATCATCTTTTTTTTTAAGTGTAATTAATTACTGTATTTTGCCACTTTTTAAAAGCATAAAATCTCAAATTTTCCTGAGTGGAATTGGGTAGTAATCTCATATAAATATAGGAGATTGTAGGACTTTCCCCGTCTCACCCCCGACATGTATCCATGATCACAAAATTTCTGACAATGATGAGTGTGATAAATTTAAAAGCATTTTACTTTTTTTTTTCTTTATTAAAAAATTTCTCACCCTTTTTCACCAAAATTACTCTTCGCTGTTTGAAATGTAAGAGGTCAACCAACAAAAATTTAAGTTTTGATAGTGGGAGATTGAAAAACTTTCCGTTAAATACAGGTGTCCATTATCAAAGTTTAACTGAAATACTACAAAGAAATTTGGTTCAATCTATGCATAACTTCATACAGTGTTTGATGTAGAATAATGTAAATGGCACAAAAATTGTGATTACAGCACCACCTTACAGCGAAATGTTTCCATATTGAAGATGGACCCTGCTGGCTACTGCCAAGAACATACATATATTTTTGGCTCATTCTATGTATAATTTCATACACTTTTTGATGCTATGATGGCGACACTGGGACAGACAGGTTTTGAATAAATATGTTTTTTGGGATGTTGGATCCCTAAAACATATAAACTCGTCAAAAAAAAAAAATTATTACATTACTTTCTTCTATCATAGATAGAAGTAAGTAAAAAATGTTTGTTTAGTTGTTTAACTTAAAAACCAATTAACCCATTATTTAAATTAAGCGAAAGAAAGAAAATTAATAAAATCATAGTTTATTAAACAATTTCAAATTTTATAAAGACTAAAGACAGAAAACCAAAATTTAAAAAGGCATAAATAATGCATGTAAAAGTAGCAAACAGCCGTTTCAAATCTACTAACATTTGCTCCTTTAATTGGTATATAAGCCTGCGCTTCTCTGTCGCTTTGCTCAGCTTAGCTTTTTCTACATGCTGAGTCTTGTACTGATGAAGAATCTCGATAATAGATTCCAAACAGCTGTTTGCTACCTTTTCATGCATTATTTGATCATTTCTAAATGTTGGTTTTCTATCTTTATACATTTTTACAAAAAGGCTTTATTTGCTATTTTGACTTCAAATTTTGTTTTACAATCTGAAAGTAAAGATACAATTTTCTAAAAGATATAAATGTAAATTCTTGAATTTATTACAAAGTTTAAATATAAAGAGTAAGGAAAGCTGGCAATTTTTTAAGCTTTTAAGAATTACCTTTTACTCATTGATAGGGAACTTATTATTTCATCTTTTGCATTATAAACAAAAGTTTTTCAGCATTGTTTGGGATCAAACGATTGCTGTTATTCACCTATATTTGCTTTGCTGCATTTTGACGGATATCCAATAGAGAAGTCGGATATCTGGTGATTGTGATCTGGATATCCGATGATATTTCAAATATTGAAAAATCAGCCGGATATCTGGTACATCCCTAAATTAAACATCATTAAGTATGCATAAAACAGCTAAGAATAGTAAATAATAAAAAGTAAATTAATAAATAAAACATAATAGATGAACATAACAAATAAATAGCAAAAAACTATAAAAAAACAACTGAGCAAGTGGGATTGCAGATTGCACAGAGGATTTCATTTAATATTTCTTTCAACAGAAATTGTCCTTTAATAAATAAATCTGAATTGTAAATTAATAATCATTAAATTTTTATACAGGTGACAGCACCAATAAATTTAATTTTAAAATAATTATAGAAGGAAGTTATTTATTTTAATCAACATAAAAATGTCCAAATCAAATTATTTAAGTCCAAAATTCAAAATTGTTAGAAAATTTGGAATTTAAAATAAAAACTGGCCACCAGAGGCATCTAGTAATTTAAATGAATAGTAATTTAATAATTAAAAAAAATATTTAACTTCGCATGTCAAAATAGGTGATAAATATAATGTAACATGATGAAATAAAAACAAATAAGCACATTTTTCATGTGATTTATTTAATTCACTAATTTATGTTACATACATAATAATTTTTATATTTACATAAATTTGTGTGCAACAATTAAAAGAAAAAAAACAACAAAAAAATGAACTGATGATATTAAAAAATATATTTTAATTAAAATAATAGCCCTTTTCACAATTTTATGATTTGTTGTATGACAAGAGGTATTCAGCTTAAGTACACAAAATTCTGAACTCTCTGACTTACATAGTTTTTGTGTACAGTGTGATGACCAGATAGACAGACAGAGGGCAGAGACGAATAGAGTTTCATCAGATGAGCAAAACCCTAATAAAAATAAACAACAGTCAAAGATCTATAATCCGCACAAGTTGGGGGCCAAAGGTTGTGCGGATTATTGAATTTTGTGGATTATAGAGTATATAAGATTATGCGCCATTTTATTATTCTTAAATAGCATTTTATTTTTATAATCAGTATAATATGGAAATATAAATATGAAATCGAGCAATTAATTTAATAAGTAATCTCAAAAAATGCATTTTTAAGCATACATGTGCATTTAAATAAAAATAATTACATATGTTCTGTAATACAGTTTGTTGTTACTGTAAATGAAATAAAAGAGTTATATTAAAAACAAGTACCGTATTTTCGGGCGTAAGCGCAGCGGCGCATACGAGTTTAAAAGTTAAAATTATGCTTACTGCGGCGCTTCTGCCGGGGCGGCGGATACGATACATTTTTTTCCCTTGCAGCGATATTCATTACAGAGGTGATTCTGATCGGAATTTTTCTGAAAATTTTGAAAAGTCAATCATCAGAAAAAAAATGCAAAGCATAAAAAATATCGCGAATTTCGACAAATCATAGCCGAATTTCTGTCAATCATTCGCAGAAAAAGCAAGAATTTTATCAAAGGATCGGAAGAAAAAAAACACGATTTTTATCAAAGGTTCGCGGGAAAAGTGCGAATATGTAAAAAGAAAAAAATGTGTATTTCATGATAGGATCACTTGAAAAAATACAAATTTATTATCGTAAAATCCCGTTAATCAACCCTTCCCAATCAAACGCTAGTCCCCACTATAAAAAAAATCGCTGAAAAAAATGCTAATTTCGCCAAAGAATCACGAAAAATACCACAAATTTATTGAAAGGATCGCAAAAACAATCATGAATTTTGCCAAAGTATCGCTAAAAAACCCACATTTCGACGAAAGATTGCAGTAAAAACACGAAATATGTCAAAAAATCTCTAAAAAACACAAATTATGTCAAAAGATTGCGGAAAAATTGTGAATTTCTCAAAAGTTCGCCAAAAAGAATTTTAAAAAATGGCTAGAAAAAACGCAAATATGTCGTATCTATAACTAAACGGTAAAAAAAAACGTAAATTTAGACGAAAAAAAGCAGAAAAAAGAAGAAATTTGAAAAAAAGGCATGAAATCTATTAAAAAAAATCTCGAAAAAAAACAAACATTTCATCGAAGATTCGTGATTCATTCATTTCATCATGATTCATACCATTCTCAAAGGCGAATGAGAACGGTTTGAATCATGATGAAAAATCATAATGAAAAGATCATTCATCATGAATCTTTGAGAAATGTGTGTTTTTTCGAGATTTTTTTAATAGATTTCATTCTTTTTATGCTTTTTTTTACAAATTTCTCCTTTTTCTGCGCTTTTTCGACAGAATTTATATTTAAAAAAAAAAAAACGCAATTTTTTTTAAGTATTGCTTCAAGTATCAAAATTCCTGATTCATTCAATTCATCATGGTTCATCCCTTTCTCATCCCCATAAAAAGCTCAAATTTTTTCAAGCATCGCGAAAAAAACTGCAATTTCGTCAAATATCGCGATAAAACCCTGTAAATTTCGTCCTATATCGCGATAAAACCCTGCAAAACTCGTTACAAACTATAAAAAACGTATTAAAAAATCGCGAAAAAAAGGCTTCACGAATTCAAATTTAATTTTATCATAAAAAATATACTAATTATACTAAATTTAAAATTGGATTTATATTACAAATGTTTAAAAAAAAACGCGAAAAAACATTGAATATAACGTAGTTTTTAATATTTTGATGTATTTTCGTAAATGCGGCGCATACGGCGCTGCGGCGCTTCTGATGAATATTTGTTTTATTTTAATGTATTTTCGGAGGTGCGGCGCTTACGGTGTGTGCGGCGCATACGCCCGAAAATACGGTATATGAACGATATGTGGGATCTTTAAGCTGCTGAAGAACTTGAAGTACCATTACTACGCTCTCCGTTATTCATTTTGCACACTGCATATGCATTAGAGTAAAAAATAAAATCAATACTAGATGACACGTGAGCCTTAATTCATAAACATCAACTATTCAACTGTGCTTGTTGCTGAATTGAGAACGTAGATAGAATGAAAAAAAAAAAGAGCTCTCCGGCTAAAGCTTAGTTTCCAGAAAGATCGGATCTTAAGAAATCAATCAGAGTTCACCTGGAATTAAAGGTTCCTGTTTGCCTTTTGTAACATTAGCGAAACTTCTGCAATAAATCACTATGATCGGTTACATTGATTCGACCTTCCAAACCCATAGTATCTAATTTTCAGATGTTGCTGTGTTACTGCTAGGACACAAGACAAGCACACAAAATAGTACGTTTTCATTGGTCTGCTCTGAAATCACATCACTCATCATTCTCCTGAACTTACACAAACTGAAATAGCTACGACTCAAAAGTCGGCATTTTGAATGTTTAGTAAGCTTAGGTGCGTTCTGTAATACAGTTTATTTTTTTACTGTTAATAAAATAAAAGAGTACATTAAAAAAAATCCATGTTTTATATGATTTTTATTAATTTTTTTATTATTTGTTTTAAAAAAATCATTTTTGGATCACAGATTTGTAAACTTTTCTTACTGTTTATTTCACTGTTTACATTCGTAAAGGAACGCGGATTATAAAAAATTGCAGATAATGGGTCCGCGTATTATAGATCCTTGATTCTATTAAAAAAAATATGTTAAACAGTATGACACATTATTATTATTATTACATTGTACTGCTTATTATCTGTGCTATGCTACGTAATTAAGGGTTAATGAATTAGTAAAATTAAGGTCATGCTAGATAATACGTAACGACTCTGTTACATTTGGTGAGTTACCATTGTTTGAATTAACTGTATTATTCATTACTTTAGTGTTTTTCTGACAAATACATATGATAAGACTGTAAGAGTTTTCTTTCAAATCCAATCTTTTATAAATTTCTCTTTAATTTTAAAATAATCATTTAAGGATATAAAAAACCCCATGTTCACAAGCATGAAATTAAAAAAAATTTCAATTAAAAAGGTTTTCTTAAATAATAACTGAAAACATAGTTTTCTAGAGTATGCTTAATTACTTACCTGATAGTTGCAATTCGACTAGCCAAACATTCAGTGAGGGATGCAGAATACGCGTGATCCGGCAATCTAGAATCATGAAAAAATTTAGTCATCTGTGGAAATATTGCCAAAAACTATACAATTCATTTAGATTTCAAAACGGAATTATACAGTTACCTACAAAAAAAAAAAAAAAAAAAAAAAGACTTATGTGGTGACCTTTACAGGAATATGAAGCACAAATACTCAGGCCATCATATGTAATGGAAGTGAAGAAATTCTGGGGGAAAAAAAAATACTATAGTTAATGTAATGCAGAATGGATGTAAACATGTAACATACAGCAAAATTTTGCTGTATGTTACAAAATTTTCATATAGATTGAGGAAATTGTTGGGAGTAAATGCATTTTCTGCACCTCTGCAGTTTAGCTGTGGGACAAATATTAGCAAAAATTAAAGTTGCAACATACTGTGTCATTTTGTGTCATATGATCAAATCACAAGTTTTAAAAGTTTCTATAGAAGATTCAATTAAGAAAAATATCTTACTATTAATGTATTTTTGTACATAAGATGGATCTGTAAATTGATTTTAAAAATTGATGATTGTTGCAAATCACACTCGTTACTACAGTAGTACGGACGCCAACACAATGAATGAATACAACGGACGAAATCTCTCGTGAGTATTGAATGAATCTTTCTTAATGAATCATGATGTCAAAATCCAGAATTCATTCTTGCGCTGGCGTCTTGTGCCACGCCTTGTTTGTAATATCAGATAACTTTTACAGCGTCTGTTTATTAATTTCATTCTTTTTACTAAAATAAGCTAAAGGTAACATACTTTCTTTGGGTAACCTTAAACTGAAATTATTCAATTGCGGTTTGATAACGTGACTACTCTAAATTTCATCTGTTGCAACTTTCATTCTGCCGATTGTCTTTTATATCATCATTAAAAGGTTTTACTTAGAGCACATAATTTTTTACATTTATTTGTAATTTAAGCTAATATTATTTTAATTTTAATTTTGAAACAGCAAATTTGTTTGATTTTTTTCACATTTAAATTTAGAACTTTGTGTTGCTCGTAGACCGAATTTGGTTGTATTCTGTTCTATTAAATTAAAATTTTTTATGAGAATGAGATTGATAGCATACTGAAGTTCCTATGTAAATTTATCAAAATTTATATACAATCTTAAAGTAGTTCAAGAAACTATGATTAGAATTTCAAATTTGAATATCATCATAAAACTGATATCTTGCCAGTAAAATGCTGTAGTGGTATTGATTAAAAAAATAAAAGACAGCGTTTTATTTTTTTCTTAAATTTTGATAATAGCACTCGTCTATTCTCATGCTAAGAAGATATCACTGTACCAATAATGTTTACCACTAAAACATTTTATTTTCTTTGCAATGTCATCTTTAATCTTTTATAGTTGCCATTCAGGTAAGCACGGGCCGAAATTTTCAAGTACTACAGTAGAAATAAAAATTTGGCTGGCCCAATACAAAAATTTATAGTTTATCTTGACCCGTACAAAAAAAATATTGGCCCGGTCTGATAAAAATGTTAAAAGTTCGACCTGAGTGGATTGCTACAAAACATTGATTTTTACATAAACATTTTCGTCGTATGAGGAGTTGTAACCAAAATATTTATCCCAATTGTTTTTCATGTTTATAATCTTGATTTTTATAAAAAATGCCACTGGTTGCAATATTTATTTATTTTTAATGAATTTCTATTTTTTGTATGCAAATTTTTCAGTTATTATTTTCATTGTTAATCCATATTTTATGTATTGAAGTGTTAAAAATTTGAAATATGGTATACACTGAAATCCTCTAAGGCAGAATTGCATAGAAAGAAAAAAAATGTTATGGGCAAGTTTCTTTTTTAGTAAGAGTAAATGTATTACATATCTTTTCTTGTGTATTAGTATATTAATTTTGTATGATCAAAACATTATTTGCTCAAAACAAGATTTATAGGTAGGCTCTTTTTCACTCTTTCTACAGTATTTTAATTTAGTTATATTTAAGTAAACATAACAATCTATAGCTATTTAAAAAGAAAAAAAATAATTTTTAATTGCAGAATAATGCTGATTTAAAAATATATGTATTTTTTGGACCAGGCCTCATTTTACTGACCTTTAAATGGATTAGAAAGAGAGAAGGATTTTCACATGGCCTGTATCAAAAGTAGAAATGAAAACTTTGGACCATGAAGAGTATGAAGGAAACAAATCCCACCTTTGTATAAAAAAAAAAAAAAAAAAAAAAAAAAAAAAGGCCTGATCAAAGAGTCTTGAACAAAAATAGGCCAAGCCGGGCTTGAACTTGGGTCAGCCCATGCAGATCCCTAGTTTGCCATCGTAAAGTTTGTTGCAGAGGTATTTATTATGTGACACAAATTGTTTAGTATAATGTAGACGTCTTTTTTTTTTTTTTTTTTTGGTTGGAACAAATTCATAAAACTAATGTGTTATAATGTGTGTTGTTTCTATGCCACACTTATTTCATTGCATTCATTAAAAAAAATGTGATAAACATGTAGTAGTGGGAGTATTTAAATATATAATGACAAACCTACAAGTCAACTGTTAAAATGATGTTTTATAATGTTTTCCACCAAGATAGGATTTGGCAATTCATTTGCATTTTAATATGCAAATCAAGTTTTAACTAATACTGAAATATCATACATGAGCTCGATTAGGTGTTTGTTTCTGTTGTTGAATCAGTGGTGTAGTCGAGGGGGGACGGCGTCCCCCCACTTTTTATATTTTTCTGTAGCGTCCCCCTACCTTTTAATGTTCGTGAATCCTTTTTTACTAAGCGTCCCCCCAACTTTTTAATGAGCGTCCCCCCACTTCTTTTTTTGCGACTACACCGCTGTGTTGAATTCCAATTTATGACCACCATAATGTTAAAATTTTGAGATTCCTGAACTTTGCTAAGATATAATGTGTTATCAATTCAAGATCAGTTATTGGTAAATTTAAAGTCTTTCATTTCATGCGGTATTTATAAGACTGCACAAAATAGAAGTAAGTCAACATTTAAATTTTTGTATTCATTCCCTGAATCACTTCAAAAAAGTCATAAGTCACAGGTTTAAAATATTTTTATGAATCTGTAAACAAAACATTTCTACTCACAAATGCTATATGTTTTTTAACAAACTCTTTTGTGCTAGCTATATACTTTGTATTTTTTATTTTAACTTAATACAGTCAAGGATAGATAAACTGCGCACCCATTACCTGCAATTTTTTTATAATCCCCCTTGCTTAGCTGTAATAAATACTGGGAAATTTTCCAATCTGTCGGTAAAAAATTATAATCTTTGGTAAATGGTCAAGAATTTTGGCAATTAATTGCTCAAAAAAAAAAAAAAAAAAAAAAAAAAAAAAAAAAAAAAAATCGGCAAGGAATTGTAGAAAAAATCAGTAAGTTTGTAAAACGATCACAGAAAAAAATCTCAAATTTTGCCAATATGTTGTCGAAAAACATCACGAAATCTGACAATTGGATGCAGAAAAAACTTGAATTTTAGTATGGGTCAATCCATGTGAAATCATCCAGACCATGTTGCTCAATATTTTTGATTTTTTCAATTCTTTACCAGTTAATTTATTGTACTTTAAGGAGTCTAAAACAAGGATTAAAAAAATTTTAAACCTTTTGAATTTTTTTTGGCATCCATTTTTTTGTCATGTCACAAGTGGTTTTTCATGAAAATAGTACTTTACAGAATCCTTTATAACTTTTTTATTTCTAAACATATCAAAATGATTTAAAAACTATTATATTTAGTAATAAATGTACTAAATTTTCTTAATAGGTATTTTTATCATAATGATTAAAAAATTGTATAAAATAAGATTAAATGTATCATTTTTACAGTGAAAAATTGTCTTTTTTGACATAAAAATTTTAATAGAAGAAAGTAAAATTCACCTTTACATTTATTTTTCTGAGTATATACCCTAATGAACTATTGTCAGAAGAAATATGAAACATTTAGAGACGCTCCTTCTTTCTCTATAGTTAGTCAAAGTTGGCATCTCAGCATCAAAACACTAAATTTGAAGTTCAATATCTATAAAAGGACTGGCTAAAAAAATATGAAAATTTAGCAGGATAACCTTCTTATGGATGTAAACATGTACCAAAAATATTATGAGTGATATATACATGGTTTTTAAAGTATGGAACTTTGCAATTGACTTGAAAATCACATTTGTTTACACATTTTTTAAAAGAAAAACTACTCCTAAATGCATATATTTATTATTATTATTATTATTTCAAATGCTACTGTTAAAGGTATAATACATGTTTTTTCTTACATAGAATACATAATAATTAAATCTACTTTACACTCATAGAAATAATTATCTGGATATTTCATTAGAAAGTTTCTCAGCAATATTGTAGCTGTGTACAATGACTGTAATTAGTTCCAATGGTGTTAGTTTCTGAAGCATGTTACTTACAGGAACTGAATCATTTTTAGACAATTGAAAAGAAGTTGATGGTCTGTAGAGTACAGGTGAAAAAAAAAAAGTGAATAAACAGGTCATTGTTTTCTTCACTTAGCTCAAGAATTTTTCCAATCCACCACATTTTAATCATAAATGCTCAAAATATAATCATTTACTTTGAATTATAGCAAGCTTTTCCAAATTTTTGAGATATTGTGATCATTATACTGTTCACATATAGATGTTACAAAGCACCTGATAACACTTTCACTTTAATGGTATAAATTGGCGATAGGTTCGTGTACCAGGAATTTGTTGGCAGAACAACCTTTAAGACAGAACACAACTGAGTTCTCCTAATGAGAAGCTAAATAAATTCTAGAAATGAACAAGTTAAAACAAGATACATTTATTCACTATTCACTGAGTCATCATAACTAAATAGGATAGAACAAGAAAAATTGTTTTCAATCACAAAATCAAGCATGCAACAGTTTAAGTTACAGTTTAAGACATGATATATTTATACACTGAATAAATAAAAAGCAAAAATGCAAATTTGTTTTAAATTATAAAATGAAGTATGCAGGATTTACAGTTTAAACCACAATATATTTATGCACTGGCATATTAAAAATAAACAAGGAAAAGAAAACTTGTTCTCCGTCATTGAATTTAACAAAAGAGAATTTGTAAATTTGTTCTTAATCATAAAATTAATACTCACATTCACTTAATCCTGGCTTAAAAATACATGAAATATTAAGTTTGTGAGCATAAATTAGGTTTTAATATACAGTAGACTCTCTCAAATCCACAACTCTCTAAAATCTGCAGATAATTTACAAATATAAACAATGAGACATTCAGTTCAGATATAGGGACAAAATTTGACTTTTTTAGTTTTGTATCAATTCCATACATTAATTTGTAATTTTCGTTATTATTACTGAATTCATGTTTTTTCTTCAAGGAAGAATAAATTTATTTCTGAAAGAATTCAAGATACTGCTGATATCACAGATAATCCATAATCTTCTTATCAAACATATTTATGTATTAATCAAACTTTTTTGATTATTAAGACTGGCTGAACCTGGAATAAAACTTCATTATTTTATGATTTTAATGTGATTTAATATTCTACATTATTTATGAGGGAAGTTTCATTGAATAATTTAGGAAAAATACATTTCATCTTTATAATGAATAGTTAATCATACATTATTCATTTGATCTTTGCTTTTAATATTTTAAAAATTATCAAAATTTGTATTATTTTAGTTTATTACTTACTGTAATGTTTTAATATATTGAAAGCATTCATTATAATTTTTATTGCAATATTTATTGCATTCAAATTACTGTTTTAAAAATGTAAACGAAGAAATGACCAGAAATCCCCAAAATTCTAAAATCTGCACAACCTCTGGTCCCAAGCTTTGCGGATTTGAGGAAGTCTATTGTAATTATATTTATATAAAAATGTTATTTATACTTAAAAAAGGGCATCTGAAGAAATAAGCAGAATATATTATGCATTATGAGTTCTTCATGGTGTAAAAATATATGTAAACAAATGTGATTTTCAAGCCAATTTCAAAGTTCCATATTTTTAAAACCACGTATATATCACTCATAATATTTTTGGTACATGTTTACATCTATAAGAAGGTTATCCTGCTAAATTTTCATATTTTTTTAGCCAGTCCTTTTTTAGATATTGAACTTCAAATTTAGCGTTTTGATGCTGAGATGCCAACTTTGACTAACTATAGAAAAAGAAGGAGCGTCTCTAAATATTTCATATTTCTTCTGAGAATAGTTCATTAGGGTATATACTCAGAAAAATAAATGTAAAGGTGAATTTTACTTTCTTCTATTAAAATTTTTATGTCAAAAAAGACAATTTTTCGCTGTAAAAATGATACATTTAATCTTATTTTATACAATTTTTTAATCATTATCATAAAAATACCTATAATGAAAATTTAGTTCATTCATTACTAAATATAATGGTTTTTAAATCATTTTGATATGTTTAGAAATAAAAAAGTTATAAAGGATTCTGTAAAGTACTATTTTCATGAAAAACCGCTTGTGACATGACAAAAACATGGATGCCAAAAAAAAATTCAAAAGGTTTAAAAAATTTTAAATCCTTGTTTTAGACTCCAAAAACTACAATAAATTAACTGGTAAAGAATTTAAAAAATCAAAAATATTGAGCAACATTTTTTTCTTTTTCTGGATGATTTTACATGGATTGACCCGTATACAATCAATGAATAATCTGCAAAGTTTGTCAAAAGATTGCAGTACCACATAATGATTTTTGTCAATTTTTCTGTAAAAAATATCGTGAACTTTGACAGTTGGTTGCAGTAAAAAAATTGCTAATTTTATCAATCAAAAACTGTTTAAAAAATTAATGTCATCAAACCATTGTTAATAAAAGAGTGAAATGAGTGCAGAAAAGAATGCAAAATTTCGCAATTGATCACGAAAAAATAAATTACAAATTTCATCAAACAATCTTTGAAAAAATTATCAATTTTCGTGAAGTGATTACTGAAAAAGATGGGAATTTCAGTAAAACATCAAGGGAAAATATTCAAAATTTTGTGAAAATATCACTGAAATACACAGCTAATTTTGTAAGATTGTGGAATCGCAGCAAATTTTGTCAGTCTGTTACTAAAATTTACTTTACGCTATAATCATGGTTGCAGAATTAAATAATCGATCACAAAAATAAAACTTAATTTTCAAATCTAATTTCAGTGTATATATTGTGTTTTTAGTATGTAATTTTTATAAACAGGTTTTTATGGGATTACATATTAAATTTTTTATTATATTATACTGATTATATATTTTTTTTTATTAAAATATTCTCCAGTAAAAATAAAACCATACAATACTGAATAATCCACAATATTCCATAATTTGCACAACTTTTGGTCTCAACTATTGTAGATTAAAGATATTTGACTGTATGTTGCTTATCAGTTAATTATTTTATGGTATTTAAATTTGTAAAATAAAGCAAATGAAAACAGTGTACTTTACATATTTTTCAATCCAAATCAGATACAATTGTGCCAATAATACTCCTACACCAACTTTTATGATTTATATTATGTGAACACAATCGTATATTGCATTGCCATGTTATTTACTATATTTAAGAATTATGTATAAACATATGTCAAATTGCTGTTTTGAGTTTGAATGCTATGGTAATAAAATTGGCAAGTATCAACCATTTTTTATGATCTATCTCATGGCTACAAGTAAAAAAAAGAAAAAAAACTTTTGTATTTATATGTTGTTTCTGCTAGGAAGGCTTGATGGAAATATCTTTTGTGTGATGTTATTGTATAAATCTGCAATGCCTGCATCTTAAGATTTTTTTACTCACTTATTAAAAGCACTATCTTACTAATGTTAATCTAGCGGGGGAGGTTTTTCAATATATCATCTGCATTTCTGTATTCTTAAATTATAATTTTTTTAGGGGGGGGGGCATTTGATAGCTGAAATTGATATCTATACAAAGGTTGTTTTTTATTTATTTTTATGTTTTAATTTTTCTATATATACTTGCACTTTTGGAGACAGTTTCGAAAATGAAAGTATTGACATAGTAAAACCTGCAGCCAAAAAAAGATTTTGTAAGGCTATGCAATGTAAGAAAAAAAAACTGAAATGTGGACAAGATTTTTTTTAAAATTTTTCCTGTAAGATTAACATCAGCAAAGCTGTGTTTTTGTGCGAGTGAAGTAGCTTTTTAAGAAAGAATTAGATTTATTTTATTATACTTCTTATAATAATGTTTCTAGCTTACATTACCTATTATTTACATTATACTATTTAAACATCAATGTTATAGACTTAGTCTCATTCTAAATAGACCCAATGAGATGTGGTATTTATCTTGATAAGATCATATTTTAGATAATTCTGTAAAGGAATTAACTGAAAACAATTAATTTTAAATGAGAGGGAAGAGTTCCATATCCTGTTACACTTGGCGTAATCGGGAAAAAAAATCAAAAATGGCAACAAAAAGCCATTTTAGCAAAATATCAGATTTCTGAAGCTAATGGAAAAGCATGACTTAAATTATTTATAAACATGTATTTATTTAATAAACGTTGTATATTTCACGTGTTAAAAATATACAAAGTTTATATAAATATTTTTATGTACATACATGTTAGATACCTATATCACTCTACAAATGTAATTATATATAGAGATAATGCACCTATAAAAACATATTATGGAGTTATATATATTTTTATACATTTATTATATGTGTCAAATTAAAATAAAAGCTAGGCAATCTGAATCGCAACCACCTACAATCATTTAATGGCAAAAAAAGTTCTTCCAAAAGAAAAAAAAAAACAGAATAGGATATGAAACTCTTCCCTCTTCCTTTTCAAAATATTTTAATTTCATTATTCATTAGGATGAGCGAAGCGAATCCTCTACTAGGCCACTCAAATGACACTTTGTCATACACTTTACAAAAAAAACTGTGTAGTATTTTGACTTGAAATTAAACACAAATATAAATTATGATCTGTAGATTTGCAGAATATTATTTTTTTTATAGAAATACTTTTCGATGAATTATTATTTTAATTAATTTATTTTACATGCTTTTCCATTACGAACGCATTTTTTCAAATAAAACGTGAAACATGTACGTTTTCAGAAGAAAAACTTAAATCATGGGGTCAGTGATTATAGCTAGAATCATCATTAAATAAATAAATAAATAAAATATATTTTCATTATTCTGACAAGATATCTCAAAAACTGCTTTCAGATTTTCAAACTATGTTCATTCCTTTTAACTTAGTTTCATGATTTCTTTTATAAAATTTATAAAATACTTTTTTTTAGAAAAATTATAGCATATTTTTAATGAATTAAAATTTGTGAAAATTCTCTTATTAACATTCAATTATAAAAGTATTTTTCTGTGTTAGGAATTCAAATACACAATTTATTCTTATTTTGTGAAATCATTTAAGCAGACGATATTTATGAATTTTAAAAGAATTATAATATGTTTTTGTGAAGTGGCAATAAAAGAATTGTAAACAAATAAAATTAATTAATATTTTGTATAATTCTACTTCGAAAATATTTTTATTTATATGTTTTTGTGGAGTGGCAATAAAAGAATTGTAAACAAATAAAATTAATTAATATTTTGTATAATTCTACTTCGAAAATATTTTTATTTATACCAGTCTTATATCATAAATAAACAACACTGTAAAAAATATGACTATTTTGCTGCATCGTCACTTCCCCGTTTTTATAGAATATCACTCTTTTAGTCACTGAGAATGTTCCATGTTAGCCTGAAGTAACCGTCTTCTATACAAGCGGTGGAGTGACGATGTAGCAAAGAAGTCGTATTCTTTTCCAGTGAATCTAAGGAAATTCATAGTTATTTGGTTGAAATACATTTTTAAATTAAAATGATCCGAAACTTTATATTACATTTTTGCTTAATGCAAAAGTAAGATGCAAAGGTAATTGAAAAAATATATTATTACTTTCCAATATTTATCTGATAGCATAATACTTCGCAAATCCAAACAAAGCATGGCTTTTTCTAGTTTACAAACAGTTGTATTTATTATTGCAATGTTAACATACAGCCTATCTCTTATTGGCTAATATTATAAAATTGGTACGGAAAAGTGTTGGCAAAATTCAAAATATTTTTTTCCTGTCATAGGTGCTCGGATAACATAAAAGTACCCCTCTTTTTTCCTCACTTTCTCGGCTATAACTTTCAAAAGGCTGTTCAAGCATTGCAAAAATGAAATATGTTTTCAAATGTGCTGTGTTTTTTAAATAATTGTCGTATGGCTGTTATTTTATATTTTTCAATGTAAAACTTTAAAAAACTGTCTGCATTGTTGAATCCAGACACCTTTTTTCTGGGAGGGATTTCTGTATTTCCAGGGGGATCTTATAAAATTTTGCGAATGCCAGAAATTGCACTTATCAACTATTCAAAACACAAAATCTCAAGTCTTCTAATGGGGGGGGGGGGCATCACATTGTTTCTGAGGTGGGGGGGGAGATTTCTCTCTTTGAACCAACCCCTGAATTAACAATGAGTATTTGTTTAAAAGATAACTATTGTTTCAGTAGGCATTACATTTCATTTAAAATATTAATCTATCTGATCATTTCATTTAATATCTTTTGTTTATAATATATTCATTTATATTTAATAATATATGTATTATTCATTTATTTATTTATTTTATTTTTCTGAATGGTTCAAAATGTTGACTGTCATAAACGATTTTATTTGAAGTCCAAAGCATTAGTTCTGTTTCACACATGCAATTGTAAAAGTTGTTATGGGTGACAAGTGCCTACAAGAGTAATAAGCGGTTCAACATCTGAAAATTATGCAAACTAACGCAGTAGACTCTATCAAATCCACACAGGTTCTGAAGATTTTAAAATTTTGCAGATTTCTGGTCAATGTTTTGTTTATAGTTTTATAAGCATAACTAAGGGTCTCTGCCTCTGTGAGCTACGCCCACCATCCCCCCATTCAGACTTTAAAAACATGTTAATTTATCTTTTCTTTAAAAATATTACCAAAGTACAAAGACTGAATGATGTTGGGACGAACAACGACATTTTTTTTGGTCGAGTTACTATGCTTTTCCATTTAAATGGAACATTTTTCTGTTGCTGCGGTTTCATCCCCCGCTGTTGCGGTAGCTGATGGTTGCTTTAGGAATTGATAAATAAAATCAGTTATACATTTGAAAATCGGCTTAAAATGAATGGTGTGTTTAAAATATCACTGCCAATTAGTCTTTTGTAAGGACGCTATAGACAGTATTCTTTCATTGGAATTGAGGATTAAAAAATTTCATCTGTTTGGGAATAATACTTTAAACCAAAAAAAAAAAAAATGTATCATGTATTGGAATTTAATGCTTATATATTATGTTTTCATCGAATTTTAGATATTAACAGTAACAGATTTTAATTATTTTCTCTACATTAATGCATTATATTTTCATTTTGTTTTTAAAATTTAAATTGTTTATTTTACTTATTAAGCTACTTAAAAAAAAATCTAAGTGTCAAACAATAATTTGTACTGAATAAATCGAAAATATTTGGTGCAGGCAACCTTCATTTATGCTGCCTGCAATACAGTCATTTATTCATTTATGATGCATGTATGCCTCATTTGTTTCATGACATTATTGAAACAAATTCGTTAGCCATGCTACTCTTACACCATGTAATACCTAGTGTGACCTCAAATGAATATTGTCCGCAAACAAATCGTTTTAAAGACATAGTTTTAATTTATGGCCTAATTTTTTCCTGAAATTTGATATGCGTGAAATAATTTAATTATTCTTAAGTGAAGGAAAAAAACCTTCAGACTTACATGAAAATGTATAATTTAATCATGTTATTGAAATATTAATTTGTTTTAAATTTTAATAGCATTCCTGTGAATGATCAAAAGAAAAGAGCAAATGATATAATTTTCTTATTAAAATTAAAAAGAGAATCAAAGAGCCAATTTTTTTTTCACCTTGCAGTCATTTGTGCTATTATTATTTCATATTTTTGTTCTAGATGTCAGATATAAACCAAAAGAAATTTAATAATTTATAAAATTTATAAATGCAAAATATTAAAAAAAAGTAATATTATTGAAAAAATAATTTGTTTTAAATTTTAATGACATTCTCTTAAAGATTAAAATAATTTTTTATTGCTAATGATGTCATCTTTCCATTATGACTGTCATTTTCTTTTTAAAATTGAAAAGAAAGCAAAGCAGAAAATTCTATGTCCCTTACATTCAGTTGAGCAATGTGCCGTAATCTTCCACGGCTTGAGGCTATAAAAATCGCCATTTTACCAATTGTGACATCATATGAATATTACTTATTGAACTTGCATCACACAGATTATTACAGAAAATTTCGTCAACATATAAAAGAATATCAGTAATATATCAATTATTTCCAGCTAATAACTCATAATAAAATGGACCTTATTCTTTCTTTTGGTTCAAGGTTATAAAAGTCACCATTTTTTCAATTGTAACGTCACTGGAATACTATCTTTTATTATTTTATACTTCCAATTCACCTATCCGATTTAGTGCTTTTATAAATTCGTTTCATCAGAATAGCACTTACCGCCAGATGCAAAAAAGCATAGGATTGAAAGAGTGATTTCATATGATGTTACAATCCGCCGCAAATTGTTTTTTATCTTGCAGGAATGTATGTGTAAGTTTTTTTTAAATGACAAAATGATATCAATAAGTAATGATCACTATTAGTTTCCATTTTCTATAGCTTTTACATTAAAGATCTCATTTGAAAGATAATTCAAGGTATTTCCCGTATAGTTGTATATTTTCCCTTTAACCCTTTGCGGCGTTGAGTAAAGCTGTTTAAAATAATTAATTTAAACCAGAATTAATAAATGAATTTATTAGAAAACACGAACATGCTTATTTTCATGAACGTTATAAAAGGAAAATTTTAATTAAGTATTCTTGGTGTCAGTAAAATTATGATTAGGTGTCCTTTTTTGCGACACTGCGCCGGAAAGGATTATACCATTTCTGGCACATGCGCTACTGTTAACAGATATAAAAAAAAACTAAAAAAAAGCAGCGGTGAAATTATTATTTTTCAGCATAGAGCAACGAGAAAGAAAAGAGAAGAAGTGTAATGGCTGGAGTGATGCCAAAAATGTAACCCTAAAATTAGCTACATTCGGCCTAAACACAAAGATGTGCTTTCTCAAAAAGATTACAACATTTAATAATACTATTTTTAATTCCTAATACAATGAAATGCTACATTAGAATGCTTTTAGAGAAAAAATGCACAGATGATGTCAGAAAGTTCGATCCCTGCTCGAAGTCCCTTTTTGCTTAAACCAATTAAGGACATTAACATGCGAGCAATAACATGCATCATGTTGCAAATCGCTTTTACGGCATACTGCATCTCCATCTATCTCTTCCCTCCATTATTTTTAAGCCAATAGAGTTTATCTCACCGATTAAAGGGAAAGACGATTTTTGATTTTTTGACATAAATTGATCACTGGAGATAGAGTATGTAAAAATAAGATTTTATTTTGTCGGATATTTTTGAAAAACAATTTAATCATAACATTGTCTTCACTATTGGTTGAAATAAGATACTTTTGATTTCAATTTGAAAATGATAAATGAAAAATAAATCTAACATTCCCTATTCTTATCTATTTTCTCCCTTTTTCTGCAAAAATGGAGCATTTCCCTTCCCTCAATGATTAGAGAAGTTTATATCAAATTAGGAAAAAAAATTAATGTTTCGAAAAATAATTCAAATTTTAAAATTCTAATAATGGTTTTGAGATATGCATATCAACACAGATTTTTTATATCGATTTCATCTCAAAATAATCTATATTTTTGGAGAAATTGCCGTAAAGCATAATTAGTCGTTTAAATAGTCATTTCTTAAAATTGTTTCATTAAGATTTTATATATATAGGGTAGATAACACTAAGAAATACGTACTACTTAAAAGCATTTATTAATAGCTTTTTGTTACATAATAGATTCAACAGTAATATGGTTTCTTAGACGTGCTCCTTGCATGACGGTAAATAGTACTTTTTATAGACAACAAAAAGGACAATATTATTCTCATTTTTCTTAGTACCATTTTTTATATTCTATGATAATGTAACTATGATTTTTGTACAATTTATGGAAATTAAAATTGTCAGATCTATTATGTAATTGACATTTAAGTTTAGTGCCATTTTTTAATGTTTTGTATATTATTTTTGTTTCTATTCTTAGATTCAAAGCTAGATAAAACTGTTTTCCTGAAGTAGACTATGTCATTTCCATGGATGAAAACAACACTCATACTGATGCTTTAAAGAATTTTGTGTCATCATAAAAAATAAATAGCTTGTTTACTTAAAAATGTTATCGATCACTGAAGAAAAATTTTCCTTTAGTGAACAGTCCTTTGTTCCACAAAATGAAGATAAACAAAAGGATATCTCTAATGATGAAGAAAAAAATGTTTTTATTTGTGAAATATGTTCTAAAAAGTTTTCTAATAATAGTACACTCAGGAGACATCTTTTGACTCATACAGGTGAAAAACCTTTTGTTTGTGAAACATGTAGCAAAGGATTTCGCGATAAGTGCTATCTAAGAAGACATCTCTCGACACATACTGGAGAAAAACTTTTTTTTTGTGAAAGATGTTCCAAAGAATTTTCTGGTAAAAGTAATCTAAAAAAACATAGGATGACACATACTGGGGAAAAACCCTTTATTTGTGAAATATGTTCCAAAGGATTTTCTCAGAGTAGTAATCTTAGAAGGCATATCTTGGGTCATACAGGTGAGAAATCCTTTTCATGTGAAATATGTTCCAAAAAATTTTCTGATAAGAGTTATTTAAAAACCCATCTCTTGTTTCACACTGGTGAGAAACCCTACGTTTGTGGAACATGTTCTAAAGCATTTTCTCTCAATCATGATTTAAAAAAGCATCTCTTTACACATACAGGTGAAAAACCTTTTGTTTGTGAAATATGTTACAAAGGATTTTCTAAGAATGGTCATCTAAGAACCCATCTTTTGACGCATACTGGAGAAAAACCCTTTGTTTGTGAACTATGTTCCAAAAGATTTTCTGATGATAGTAATCTAAGAAGACATCTCTCGACTCATACAGGAAAAAAACCTTTTGTTTGCGAAATATGTTCCAAAGGTTTTTCTCAGAATACATATCTTAGAGATCATCTCATAACACATACAGGAGATAAACCCTTTGTTTGTGAAGTATGTTACAAAAGATTTAATGCTAAGAGTACTTTAAGAAAGCATATCTTGACACATGCAGTTGAAAAACCTTTTGTTTGTGAAATATGTTCCAAAGGTTTTTCTCGGAATAGTCATCTAAGAAATCATCTCTCGACTCATACTGGAGAGAAATCCTTTGTTTGTGAAATATGTTCCAAAGCATTTTCTCGGAGTTACGATCTAAGAAGGCATTATATAACTCATACAAAATAGACATATCTTGAAAACTTCTTTTATTTCTAATATTAAAATTGAGTATGAACCTGTATATGTCATCAAATTTACTATCATTACACATATAGTGTTTTAGCATTTCGTAATAAAATAAAAAAATGTTGATTTTTTATATAAATCTTTAAAAAAATTTCCGTAGTTCTGTGTCATTTTGATAGTAAACAAATATTTTATTTCACTGTAATGTAATTTTACCATAAAATAAAAATTTAATCTGATTGTAAAAAATTAGTTGTATATTTCTCCGTACAATATCTTATGTGATAGGAAAGGTTTTATGGAAGTAACACTTTAAAAAAAAAAATATGAGAAATATGCTAAACTTATTTTTTTTCAGAAAAGGAAATCTTGCATATTTGTTGAATTTTCTTCGTAAAAATATTCCCAATGATTTAAATGAAACAAATCTCATTATCATGTTTTCTTTGAGCCCATAATGAGCAAAGCATTTTCTTAAATATATAAATAATTGATTCAATATTTACTTGATTCATAAATAATAGTTGTATAGGCATACATTTTATTTCCCTAAACTTTTTTTCGGCTTCATGTTTGTTTGTGTCTTGCACACTGTAAAAAAATGTAAATTTATGGGCATTTACCGTAATATTTGACGGTAGTTGTCCGTTTTTGAAGCTTAACGGTACATTTCCGTAAATTTACGTTGCGGAAACATAAATTCGGAGTACTAATATGTTTTTACGGGCAAAGCCCGTTTTTTTATGTAGGATGTTCAAATCTGCTGCCTAGCCATTTTTTTTACGGACAAATACCTTTGAATAAAAAAAAGTCTTTCGATGACGTTATAACAGAACGTTTTATTTTGTTTGTTGAAAATATTATTATTATTTATTTAAATTATTGTCTGGTTTAAATTATCGCATATAATTATCGTCTGGTTTTAATATGCTATTGTTTTGGTAAATTTATAGAAAAATTAGTTGATTGGTGGCACTCCAAAAATGTTCTTATCTCATATATGTAAATACTTCCTGAAAAGTGCAGTATAACAGCGCCACCGGTTATGTGATTTACATCAAAATCTAATCATTAACAACTTACGTAAACGCCTAACTGCAAATGAAGTTCGCTGAAAATTCCTGCATTAGTTTCTGTGATAGCGCTATTACTGAATCTGAAATAAGTTCTGCATAATAGTGCCACTTGCAGGGTGATATACACAAAAAACTAATCAGAACTAATTTTAATGAGGGGTTAAACTGAATCTGAAGTTTGATGAAAATTCATGTATTAGTTCTTGCGATATAACTATTGTGAAATCGTGAAAAATGCATCATCCCAGGTAAGCATGGTAGAACAGCAGTATCGGCTCGATATTGCCCAATATCGGACAACTTTGGCATGCATCGGCAAAGACAGGTTACCTTTTACCAGGGATGTAGTGGAAGGTATACGGGGTTATACGCCGTATACCATCTGGACTTTTTTAAGGAACACCATATACTCTCTGCTTCTCAAGAAAACTATAGTATGTACATTTTAGGGTATACCCTCTATTTTGAGCGTAAACTCTGGATTTTTTGCCATTACAACACTGGCTTTTACCGACATTAGCCAATATTGATCGATGTTCGGCGATATTGGACCTAAAATATAAAAACTTGTGGAATTTTCAATATTTAAATTTTTAATTTATGCATTGTACATTTTTGGAAAAATGGAAGGTAGGAATCAATTTTTATAACATCTTAAATTCTGTAAATTTACGTAGAAAAAGTCTATTTCTCTATATCGGCCATCGGTCATGACCAATATCAGCCAATCTTGGCCTCTATTGACAAAGACCGATTTTATATTACCGATATTGACCAATGCTGGATCTGAAATATTGAAACTTTCGGAAACTTAAGTATTTAAATTTTTTTAATTATCCCAGCAAAGAGAAAATTGCTGGCCAGCAGCAAGATAGGTGCTGGCAATGATGGAAAAGTGCTGGCTAAAGGCGTACCGCTGCATGACCACTGCTGGACAACTGCAGTCAATTTTGCTGTTTGAAACCATAGATAAAATTCTGATTGACCTCCGTTTGATCTCATGCGCTGGTCTACCGCACCATGGACGTTCGCGATCTTTCACAATATTACTGCTGGTAACCCATGACCTAGGTGGCGTTGCGAATATCGAAGACATTGTGTATCTTGCAATTCAGCATTTGGCAACGCTTTCTTCACTCTGTTAAAGACTCTTTACTCTTCGTTTTGACAGGAAAAAAAAACTGGAACAATAACAAAAGAAATAGAAATCTTCAATGGCTGACAAAGAAAAGTAATTATATAGTTTCATATATCTTTTGGAAACATTTTGTAATATTTTCATTGTAATAATTTATTTAATATTACATTAATTCTTTTTCAACTAATTTCAAATTATTATAATTTATTAAATGTTGAAATGAACTGTATAGGATAATTAAAAATCAAAAAACACGAACATCTAAATTTCTTTTTAATTATTTCAATTGTTGTAGTCAAATTTAGTGTGGTTAAAGCTTTATGTGTTTATTCAATAAAATATAGACTTTGATTAAAATGTGTTGAATTTTAAAGTTTCAAAGATCGTTAATTACCCTAACAACAGGGTAATTATCGATCAGGATATTTTTTGTTTCTAACGAGAGCTATATTGATTAATTTAGACTACAAATTAATCATTCTGGCACAGATGTCATATACGCACCATATATGCACGTGTTTTTTACCGCGTTATTTGCCATTGCACATCTGTGCCAATTTTATTTTTATATTGCAATAAATAATCATGTGCTGTTTTTGCATGCAATTTTTAACTTATGTTTAAAAAGAAAATTACCAAATTGGCGCGGTAAAAAACACGTGCAAATGTGGTGCGTATATGACATCTGTAACACAGTTTTAATATTAACCTGATTTAA
This sequence comes from Maratus speculifer, assembly GCA_964019185.1. NCBI lineage: Eukaryota > Metazoa > Arthropoda > Arachnida > Araneae > Salticidae > Maratus > Maratus speculifer. Next base: position 7,527,408 of record CAXHSM010001376.1, on the reverse strand, counting down.
TTATGTTGTACACATTATCAAAAAAGAATAAACATATAATTAATAAATTTACTATTTTTTTTAAATTATATTTAAATTTCTTATCAGAATTTTTTACAATTTTTAAAAACACAATATACAGTGTTAATGTCCACAGCAAAAAGATTTCATCATTGTAGTTTTGTTTAAGAAAATATATTACACCACAAAGAAATATTTTCTGCTATGTTTTCAAATATGTCTCATTTTGACTAGCAAAAGTTTCCAGCTCATTTATCAAGGAACTTCAGCTACTCATTTTCATTGTCTACTACTTTTGGAACCTTTTTTTTTATTTCAACCCTTTATTTTTATTTAATACTGTAGACTCGCGATTTAACAATCTTCTTGGGACCTCGACAAATAGGACGTTAAATCAAATGTTGATAATATTTGTTGATCTTGATGGTCTTAAAAAATACCTACCATTCTAATGTGGTTAAAACTATTGACTTATGCAATAAAAAGTAAATTTGTAGAATTTAGTCTAATTTTTTAATGTAAAAAATGTGTAAAAATTGTGAAATAAATTTACAAAATAAAAGAATGACTTAGATTTGTTAATTGACTTTTTTAAAATATTCAAGTTATGTGTTTTTGCTACTAATAGAGTTGGAAACTTCTTAAAAATGTTGTTACAATTTCCTCTCCTTCCGGACAATTTGATGTAAATGTTCCATACAACTTGATGACATCTTTTTAAATGTTGAAAGTACATATGAAACATTGTCATTTTCCTTGCAAAAAAAGTTATTTGGAATGTCCAATCAGGATTATGAAGGCTGCAGATTAAATCTTTTTTTTGAAATTGTTTTCTCAGCTTTAAATTTTTTGGGAATGTCAAATTAACCTTCAAATGTAAGATTTTACGGTCAAACAAGAGGCTTTCATAATGTTTACATATCAGATGATTGGAATCTTCAAATGCTCTGTTTTTTCAGCCCCTGGGCAGCAGATTCAAGTTCCAAAGCTTGGTTCTTTAAATATCTTGCGGAATGGAAGCAAAACTATGTCCTGAGAAACCACCTGCGGAAAATCATTTGCTGTACGAATAGCCACTAAGAATTTGTTTTGTGAATTTTCCTTATTTCTAGATTGATTAGAATATCATTGACTAGTTTCTTCGGTGTATTTTTTAAACATTGTGCAACATCTTGATTCATGCGCAGTAAAACGCATGTAAGATTTGTTAGAAAGAAATATTGTCTTTACTGCTTCTAGATTTTTAATTTTTGGAGGATATGAGAAGGTCGCTAAATCAAGTTTCGGATTAATTGCGGGTCGTAAAAACGAACAAGCAAAAAACATTGTAAGTATTGGAAAATGGTCCGGATCTCATCCAGTGGTCATTAAATGGCGAGGGGTCGCTAAATTGGGGATTCTAAAATCGCGAGTGTACTGTATATCCTTAATAAATAGAGCCATTTATTGTTATTAGGTAAACAGTTTACTTTTCACTGTGAAATAAAGATAAATCAGTTCGTTTTAATTTGAACTTTAATTTATAACTAACAATTACAGTTAACAATTAAAAGTACATAGCTCTCTGTATTATATGCTTGATTTCAATTACAAGTGTGTACAATACAATTTATTACCATTGCGTACAATATATAATAAATATAATCTCCATTATTCATGTTTAAAACAAAATTTAGAAAAGCTTAAAAGTTTGTTTTGATTTTGATATGAAGTCCATAACTAGTTTTGATTTTAAGCAAAATACATAATTGATGAATTTTTGATGACAATTTAAACAATATTTAATTAGTTGGCTGTGTATGTAAGGTTTTAGTTAAAATATTTGAAAATTTCTCCAGGTATTATTTTAATTGGTAATAATAATAATAAATGTAAATGTTGTAAGTACATGTATATTTATTACATATGTCATATGTGTACATTCATAAATAATGTCCAAAATAATTTTAAACATATCTAATTAATATCTGTTGTGTATTTATTCCTCCATTAAGTTTAAAACTTAAATTTTATGAAATATTATTGATCAGGAATTACTTCAGCAAATTTTGATATAAAGTAGTAGTTTTTAAAACCAGTATACAAAATTATAAAAACATATTATTGATATAATTTAAAATCTTATACTATGTATAGTTGTAAAAAAAAAAAATCAAAATAATAATAATAAAGTACCACTAGGGATCTTGGTAAAATGTGTGATTTTCAGAAACAATCTTTTTTCAGGATGCTTTTATAGCAGTTTGCAATCTATATATTTTTAATTAATTTCCAGCAAAGATGAAGAGTTTATTTTGCACACCTATTCTACATATATAAAATCGTAATGAAACAATTTTATGAAACAACCGATTAAATGACTGTGTTTCATAGCTATTCCCCCTAAAATAGTTAAATTAATATCAGTTAAATATATATAATATATATATCAGTTAAATTAATATATATATATATATATATATATATTTCTAAATTTAATGACATTCTCTAATGATGGCAACAAAGTAAATTCAGTTTTGTGGCAAAAAAGGGAAAGCTATAAGGATTAATTTCTTTCCCCATCATTTTTAATCTGAATGAAAATGATCTTTTATTTCAAACATGACGAATCCTCATGATTGAAATATAAAATACTAAATAAAATCATTGTCATTTTTAATCTTTTTCATAAATTCACTTAAAATAATAATTCCACTGCAGTTTTTTTAGAATTTTTTCTTTTTTAAATTTACAAAGACATATACAGCTAAAATGATACTTTCTAAGTATTTATTTTAATTCGTATATTGAAAGTATTTTGAATAAATTCTTTTACGTGGCATAATCCAAATAAACACGAAAAGGGAAAAGGAAATTAATAGGGAGTATTTAATATCATGTCACTTATTGAAAATATAAATGAAATAAATTTATGCACACTAATTAAAATGTTTCAATAATAAATGTTTAATTGAATGTAAGGAATATAAAATTTCCCTTTTTGTTTTCTTTTGAATTTAAAGAGAAAATGACATCAGTAATACAAATGTGATAATTTTCTCAATCCAAAGAGATTTTTCACTATTAACAGGGCAAGATAAACCAATCAGAAGCCTGCATTTGAAGTAAATAACAAAAAGCCTGCAAAAATATAGGCTTCTGATTAGTCAACCTGATTTCACTAACTGCAAAAAAAAAAAAAAAAAAAAAAAAAAAAAAAAAAAAAAAATCTATCTGGATCCTGACCATTATTATAGTATAAAAAAGTTAATTGGAGCTATTAGAGAAATTCCATTAAAATTTAAAGCAAATTAATATTGTTGTAATTAATCTACCTTTTTAACATTTTCTATTTAAAAATTTTAAGAGTTTTTAAATTTCCTTTGGGGCTATCCAGATATCCCAAACAAATATATAAAATATAAATTGGCTAACCGAATGCAAAGGAAAAAAATCATCCCATTCTTTCTTGAATTATAATTCAAAAATGAAATAAATAAAGCAAAATTGACGACAATTGCTCTTTTCTCTTTTCAATTTGTAGCTAGAAAAAAATATTGTTGCTATGAGGGAAGTGCTATTAAAATTTACAAAGAATTAATATTTCAAAAACTTTACTAAGATATAGATTTGGTCATAAATATCAAAGATATATTTTTTAAGCAATTAAATTATTACACACAGAAAGAAAATAGGTTAAAACTATATATTTAATATGATTTATTTAACCACTTCACCGTCTGACCTGATATAAGTCGGGGGTAAAAGCATTGTTTTCCCATATCCATCGGCAGTAAAATGGTTAAGGACAGTAATGAATTGATGTCACACTGGGAATCACATGGTGAAAAAGTTGCAAGACTAAAATAAATATTTAAATATTTCATCATTTGATGCAACATAATCAATGTAGATTGCCTGCAACAAAATATTTTTGATTTGTTCTGTACAAATTATTATTTAATAAATGTATAACAGTAAATTCATATATAAATAAATAAAGCAAATTAAAGTTTAAAAATTAATGAGAATATGCATGATAGTGCATTGAAATAGAAAAAAAGAATAAAATATTATTACTGAAAATGTGTAAAATTCGACTAAAACATTAAATATAAACTTTAAATTTCGATATAATGTGCATTTCTATTTCTTCTGAATAATACCTTCCCTTCCCCCCCCCCCTCCAAAAAAAAAAAAAAATAATACATACACACTCACACATACTATGGGAGATTGCTGATGAAAAATTTGTGGATGAGCTGTATTTTACTTATTAGCTTAATTAAATAAATCGTATTTTAATTTTCAATTAAATTTAGAAAATTTCAGCTGTGAAAAGATAGAGCATTCAATTTTATATGGTTAAAAAAAATCTTCAAATTGAAATGATGTACGGTAGGGATGCACAACCTGTGGCCTGTGATGGGTTAACGTGTGGCCCGCAAACTTCGTCAATTTACAACAAGAAAAAATTGCAATTTTTGTGCAAAAATTGCAGAAAAATATCGTCGATTTACTGCGGGAAAATATAAAATTTCTTCAATCACTTAATCATTTCATCGATCAGGCAAGAAAAAATTGTCAGATTTGTTGACGATGCACGAAAAAATTGCAAATTAAACTCATCGACTGCGGAAAGATCACATGTTTTCTTGGTTTATTGCATGAAAAAAAAACCGCTAATTTTGTTGATCGAGCTTGAAAAAATAGCGAATTTGCGATGATGCACGGAAAAATTGAAAATTTCGTTGATCAGCTGCGAAAGAATTGCGTTTATCAGGAGAAAAAAACGCGCATTTAATCTTACTGCGTAAAAAAATGCAGATTTCACCAGTTAAAGGTGGAAAAATTGCAAATTTCGTCGAACGGACACAGGAATATCGCAAATTTTATCGATCTCTCGCGGAAAAAATTTCGTTGTTCAGGCGCAAATAAAATCGCGAATTACAGCTATCCAGTACGAAAAGATCAGGAATTTTGTCAATCAGGCTAAGAAAAATCGCGAATTTCGTCGATCAGGTTCGTAAAAATTACGAATTTTGTTAATGGACTTCGAAAGACCATGAGTTTGCCGATCGGCTTCATAAAAAATGCTAATTTTCTTGATCAGGCTTGGAAAATTTTTTAGTTTTCACAATTGGCTTTGTAAAACTCGCAAATATCGTCGATCATGCGAAGAAAAATCGCGAATTTCGTTGATCAGCTCTCCAAAAATTGCGAATTTTGTCCACCGGCTTCCTAAAAATCGATAATTTCACCGATCAGGTGCAGAAAAATCTTTAATTTTACTGATCATGTGAAGAAAATTTGCGAATTTCGTCGATCGGCTTCGTAAAAATCATGAATTTCGTCGATGTGCTTTAAAAAATAGCGAGTTTTGCCGATCGGCTTCGTAAAAATCGCGAGTTTTATCGATCAGGCGAAAAAATATCAATAATTTCATGATCAGTTTTCTAAAAATTGCAAATTTCGTTAATCAGCTTCGGAAAAATTGTGAATTTCCTCAATCAGCTTCAGAGTTTCCCCCAGGTTCAAAAAGGGGCAGGGCGCTACTGTTCTGAAAAGGGCACTTTTATAGAGTTAAATATAGAATCTAGCGGCTCAAAAAATCGTATAAAACAGAAATTTCTTCAAAAAATCGAGAAAAAACAAAAATTTCGGCAATAAATTGAACAAAAAAAAAAAAAAAATTGTTTGTTTTACAAACGGGTGCTTTCAGAATTCGCATTTAAAAACTTTTGGACAGTCAAAAGAGGATTGTGAACAGGGGGTAAAGGGGGGTGAAGGAGGAGGTCGCTCCAGGCGCGGAAATTTAGTGGGTGCCGCCAAATTTATACTACAAATGTCATTTATGGACTGTCACAAGAAAAAGTTGGAAGGGGGGAGGGCTCAATTTCTAATTATACACCGGATTATTTTGAGCATTAAAAACACAATTTTGAAGCAGGAAAAATTAGTTTTTAGAAGAGAGAAATTCACTTCTGGCATTAACCTTTTTTTGTGTGTGTCTGACGAAATTTGCATATTTTCACGATCTTTTGAAGAAATCTGCCGTTTTTTCGGGATATTTTGATAAAATTTGCGTTTTTTTGCGAATTTTTGGCAAAATTAGCCGTTTTTCGCAAATCTTTTTTACAGAATTTTCCGTTTTATTAGAATTTTCGGACGAAATTTGCCGTTTTTCCGCAAGTCTTTTGACGAAATCTGTCGTTTTATTGCGATTTCTTGACGAAAATTGCCATTTTTCGTGAATTGTTTGACAAAATTTTCCGTTTTATCACAATTTTTGGACGAAATTTGTCATTTTTTTCGATCTTTTAAGAAAAACTGCCGTCTTTACGAGATTTTGTGATGAAATTAGCCATTTTTTCGCAAATTTGGACGGAAATTAGTCGTTATTTCGCGATTTTTTTAGTGAAATTTGACTTTTTTCGCAACATTTTAATGAAATTACACGTCCTGTGAGACGCATAACAGCTATTTTTTTGCGTTCCGTCGCCGATTTTTTACGCAATTTACGCGTTATAGTGCATCTGCATCATCGTTGAAGGGCTGCGTTTTTTCAAATGTGGGGCAAGAAGGGCGCTATTTTCTTTGAATTATTGACAAGAGGGGCGCTAGTTTTTGGATGAGGGGCAAGAGGGGCGCTATTTTTTAAACTAAAGGGCAGGAGGGGCGGAGCGCCTTCCTGAAACCCTCTAGGGGAAACTCTGCAGCTTTGTAAAATTTGTGCATTTTGTCAATTGGTTTCGTAAAAATCATGAATTTTCTCGATTGGTGTCAAGAATCATAAATTGTGTTGATCAGGTACGGAAAGATCAAAATTTTCTTGATCAGTTTCATAAAAATTGCTAATTCTGTCCAACACTTTCGTAAAAAGCCCAAATTTGGTCGATCATGCATGGATAGCTGCATATTTTGTTGATTAGGCATTGAAAAATCAGGAATTTCAGTGATGAGGCACAGTAAAATCTTGTTGATCGGCTCCTTCCCTCTCCTTCGTTCATAAAGTTCACATTTTTTTTGGCACAGCCACTTACCTTTGTTTTTCAGCACTTGTAATGAAACAAAATTTTCTCTCCTGAATAAAGTCAAGGAATATTATTACATCTTGAGAATAATCCTTGCTATATCTGTTATGTATACAAACATAAAAACTGCTGAGATATCCTTATCAAGTGAATTGGATATTTTGACTGGTTAAGCGAACCTAAAAGAATATCCCCCACATTCTTTGAAAAAATATTTTTTATCCGATTATAGACCACAAACCTTAGAAAATGAATTCTCTCCATGTTATTGATGTGGCCCTCGGCCACCCAGACGTATTTGTAAGCGACCCTTCTCTTGAAAAGGTTGTGCACCCCTAATGTACGGCTTCAAAATAGAATTTCCCACTTTCAGTATAAGACAACCTTAATTATAATTAAAGAGATTATTAGGGATAGATTTTCCAATCTTTGAATAAAGCATAATTTAATATTTAAATGATAGACAAGGTTGTTTAAAAAAGAGAAAAAAAAACCTATCGTTATGAGTATATTTTTACTTTTAGGCTGGTAAAAGCAGATGATAGAGACAATAACAGAAAAAAAGATGCAAGCAAAAAGAGAAAAGGACGACATGCAGCTACGTCTGTGAAAAAACAGTTGCAGGAAATTGCACTTGATATTGCATGCAGTCAATTACTACCATCAACAAGTAGTGGTGTGTGTAGAAATGCAGATATTTTTTTGCCTCTACATTCATCGAATTCCTCTATGAATTTGGCATCTGATTCAAGCAATTTCTCTCAAAGCCATTTGTCAGATGCATCTATAGCAGTGGAAACCGAGAATAATTTAGAATCTTCTGATAGTGTTACAAATGAATCTGCATTTGAAGCAAAATATGATGATTTTGATTATGGGCTTACCAGTGATGAAAGTTCAGAATCAAGTTCTTTATCTGATGAAGATGAATCGATCAATGATGTTTTACGGAGGTGGTATTTGGAAAATAATGTTTCTCTTACTGCACTCACAAATTTACTTAAAAGTTTGAATAAATTCCACCCAACTTTGCCAAAGATAGCTGAAACACTGATGAAAACAAAAAGAAATTTTGAAATTCAAAGTATGGGTAGCGGAAAATTTCACCATTTTGGATTAGAGAATAACATTTTTAATTAAGAGGAAATTATTATTTACATGGTGTGGAAAAGGGTCGACTCATCTTGGAAAAATTTCTTTAAAACAACGGCAATTTTTGAGCGAATTTTTATTAGAAATAAATAAGTGCTGGCCATCAGACTTTAACCGCAAACCTCGTTCTCTAACTGACCTAGAGTATTGGAAAGCAACTGAATATCATCAGTTTCTTTTATATATTGGCTCGTTTATTTTAAAAAACATTCTCCCTAAAGTTTATTATTGCCACTTTATGCTACTTTTTGTGGCTATATATATTCTGAATTCAGAAGAATTATGCAGAGGAGAGATGAATAAATACGCTGATGATCTTTTAAAGTTATTTGTGAAGGAATATGGAAAATTGTATGGTAGAGAGTTTTTAGTGTATAATGTGCATTCATTAGTAGACATTGCTGATGATGCTGCACGTTTAGGACCTCTGCATACTTTTTCTTCCTTTCCATTCGAAAATTTCCTCCATGTTATTTAAAAAAAACTAAAAAAATCCAATCAACTATTGCAACAAATTTGTCGAAGGATTAAGGAAAAAGAACAATGGCAGTCGATAAAAACTAGCTCAAAAATCCATACCAAACAATTTCAACCACATCATAAAAATTCATCTGATTCAAATAGACCGAACATGGGAAAATCAGGCATCAGCTATAAAGAAATTACTTGTTCAAAATTTACACTTTCATTAAATGGAAGAGACTCTACAGTATTTTTAAGAAATAATTCAATTATGAAAATATTTAATTTTATTGAAACTGAAAAGGAACTTCTAATTATTGGAAAAGTATTTACACGCAAAGAAAGTTTTGGCCATTATCCATGTGATTCAAAACATATATCTTTATATAAAGTAAGCAATCTTAGTAGGGAGTATGCTCTTCTAATGCAATCGTAGCAAAAGCTGTTCTTTTGCCTTATCGTGATGATTTTGCATGCATCCCTATTATTCATACTCAACTGCAATAAATCTTTAAAATAGAATCAATTTGCCTGAACAAAAACATTTTATTTGCTGCATATATATCACTGTGATTACAAATCCAGTTTAATTTTCTTTTCTCATTTTATCAAGCCAAATACAGAGGTAATCCATTAGTTTAAAATCTTAATTGAGCAAAATATGTTGTTACACTTTTATAATTACTTCTTTCAATAAATGGCCCACTGGAACTCTCATTCAGAGAACATTCAGCCTTTGGTCTAATAAAGCAATTCTTTATCCATTTGAAGTTTCGAGACTGCTTAGATTCCAAAGATTCTAATTCTATTGGCTGTACTGAATCGAACAAGCTCCAGATAGTCTAAAGCAGGACTGTCCAACCTTTCATTAAGTGCAGTTGCATTTCACCAAATTACAAACATTGAAGGGCACCATTATTAATGTCTGAAAATATATTAAGTCACTATAGATTGCAGGGTTGCCAGTTTAGATTCCCCTATTTATATAGAAATTCCAAATTCATACAGAAATTTCCGAAAGAATTTTTAATTTAAGAATCTTCATTAAAGATGAAAATTATTTTTTGGAATCTCTGCTAAGAATTTGATTTTCCAAATTAAAAATAAGGCAATATTGGCAACTGCCGTAGATAATAACAATATGCATGCATCTTATACGATGCACAAACAGCTCCATAACATAAGCAACAATACCTGTTGAAATGTAAGCAGAGCTCGATGTGGAAATAATTTCAGAAGAAAGGCTAAATCATAGTAAAGTTAGATTACATTTTACATAAAGAGGGCCTATCAAAATATTTAGTAGAGAAAGAAGGCTAAAATTTAATGTCACTTATAATAGTAAAATCATGTGGAACTCTAAACATTTTAAAGAAGCCTATTTTAACATGGATTTTTATTTAAATAAATTTTAGTAACATGAATAATTAGAAAGGGCGCTGTGTTGGACAGCCCTGGTCTAAAGGTAATGTTGGGCAGAATCCTCTATTGAATCATACAATTAGTCTTTCGTCTCTAAGATAAGTTGTTCATCAATGTGAATTATCTGCATTATAGATTTAAATAGATTTTCAAGATAATTTTATTTCATCACTATATATATAAAGCATACTCACTATATATCACTATATATATCATTCTCACTATATATATAAAGCACTTCTTGATCAAGAATATTTTATTTTTCGCATTAAAGTGCTTCTGTATAAAGCCTTTCATAATCTAGTTTAATTTTCCTCTTATCTTTTTAAGTTGAGTCAAGAAATCTATTACACAATCTGCTTATGAATTATCCTGCTTATTATGTTGAGGTTGTTTTGTCTCAAAGGCCTTTAATAATTTGCTTTACTAGATCAGACATGCAAAAATGCAGCATCTATCCTGAAAACTTCAAGGATAAGTGGACATTACTAGCCTCTCACATCTAAGATTCGATTGATTATTTATCCTGATGAATTGCTTCCATAATAGATTTGATTGTTATGGGATTTACAAGATTTTATTTCCTGCATAAATCTCACTGTTTATAAAATATTTTTTGTTCAAGGACATTTTATTTGCAGCATAAGTGAAAAAGTGAATCTAGTGGGAAAAAAAACATCCATGATAAAGTTTAATTTTCTTTATTCTTTCATTTTGTCAAGTAGAAAATGGAAATATTCCTTTCTTTTTTCCCTCCATTTGGTTGAATAACTAAATATTCAAAATTTGTTACTCAAAGAAAAACATCTCTTTAAATCAGATGGTCTGCAATTGTTGCTCTTTTAGCAGGTGAGTGATCTAATAATTATATTAAAACTGCATTTGAGCTTTCAATTCCTGTTGTATATTTTAATAAATTACTTTAGTTTAAAATTTAAGTATGTTGTTTAATTTTTTTTAGATTATTTCAAACTTTTATCTCATGTTTAAAAAAAAATCTAATCAAGGATATTTCATTTATTTCCTGCATAAATGTCTTTAAGTATTTCCCTTAATGTTGCTTTCAGCAATGAAATAGATAAAATTAGAACTGAATTTATAGATAAATGTACAAACTTGTTAATTTAAAATATACCTATAATTGTTTTCTATAAATCTTAATCTCATAAAGAGCTTCAATATAAAAATATTCAAATTTGAAATTTAGCAGCCAAATAAAAAAAAAAAAGTTTTGATATTTTTAATTTACACTAGAACTATCACAGTTATAGCATTGATGTATAGTATAAGCAGAGTTTCCCTCAGAAGGTTTCAGGGGGCACTCTGCCCCTCCTGCCCTTTAGTTTAAAAAATAGCGCCCCTCTTGCCTCTCATCCAAAAACTAGCGCCCTTCTGGTCGCTCATTTTAAAAAATACCACCCTTCTTGCCCCATATTTGTAAAAACACAGCCCTTCAGCGATGATGCAAACGCGCTATAGCGTGTAAATTATGCAAAAAATAGCTCTTACGCGTCTCACGGAATGCATAATCTTCTCAACAAATCTCGAAAAAACGGCAAATTTTGTTAAAAAATTGCGAAATAACATCTAATTCTGGCAAGATTCGTGAAAAATGGCTAATTTTGTCACAAAATCCCGAAAAAACGCCAGATTTCCTCAAAAAATCGTGAAAAAAACGACAAATTTTGTCAAAAAATCGTGATCAACAGAAATTTTTTTCAAATGATTCGCAAAAAACAGATCATTTGCCAAAAGATCCCGAAAAACGGCAACTTTCGTTAAAATTTGTGATAAAATGACAGATTTCGTCAAAAGATTTGCAAAAAAAAACCCGGCAAATTTCGTCCAAAAATCGCAATAAAACTGAAAATTCTGTCAAAAAATTCGCAACAAACTGCCGATTTCGTCAAAAGATCACAAAAAATGCAACTTTGTTAAAGTAGCACAAAAAAAAAAAGTTAATGCCAGAAGTGAAATTTTCTGTTCTATAAACTAATTTTCCTGTTTCAAAATGTTTTTATTGCTCCAAAAGCGAATTTTCCTGATTCACAATCATTTTCGTGCAAAGAGAAAATTGTACCAGGAACATAATTAGAATTTGATGCCACCCTCTCCCAACTTTTTCTTATGATAGCCCAAAAATTACGTTTGTAGTATAAATTTGGCACATCCTAAATTTCTGTGCCCAGGGCGACTCCCCCCCCCCCCCCAATGTTCTGTTCTCAATCCGTCACAAATTTGCCGCTTTTTTCGCGATCTTTTCACGAAATTTTGTCTTTTTTTTTTTTGCCTTTTTTTAATCAAAATTTGCTGTTTTTTCGTGATCTTACAAGAAAATCGGCTATTTTTACGCAACCTTTTAACAAAATTTACCTTTTTTTTATTTTTTGGATTTTATTCTGGATTTTTTGACAAAATTTCTGTATTTCAATTTTTTGAACCGCTAAATTCTAGATTCAATCCTATGAAATCCTATATATCCAGGGTGCCCTTTTCAGAAGAGTAGCACCCTGCCCCTTTTTAAATCTGGGGGAAACTCTGGTATAAGTAATTATATTTGTATAATTATTGAAGTGTCAATATTTGTTTTGAATGTGCATTTTTTCAAAATGTGTTTTTACTTTTTAACAATATGAAACTATTTTTTAGCTCAATATATGAATTTGCTGTTGTGGAATTCACAAACGAAATAGGCAAGATAGCTGTAATTCCATGTTCATGGATTATAAAAGAAAACGACAAGGAAGAATCATGCTACTGGCCACGTATTCGTAATACCACTAATCTTGAAAAAGCTGTTATGTCGAAAATGGAGCCAGATTATGACTGGGATATACATAGCATAAAAGTAGTTCGAAAGTCACGTATGTTTGTTTTAATTTTTTGATTACATTTTAATATCTAGATTTTTTTAAGTTATGAAATGGTAAGCATCTATAATTGTAAAAATAATTATTAAAATTGATATCCAATAACCATATTTAAAAGTGATATGATTTCTATGCACTAGAGAACAACAGCAGGGTTGGTATATAACAAGGGAAATATGTGAAATTAAAAAGTCTACAAAAGAAGTAAGAAAAAAGTTGTGTTATAGATTATGAAACATTGAAATCTTTAACAAAACTTCTTTACTAGGAGAAGTAAGTTAACTTAGGTAAGTAAGTAAACATTTTAGAAAACAGATAAAGCATTTGAAAATCTAATTTCAGCAGTTACCATCCATAGTCAAATATGCATTCTACAGGACTGCTAATTGCTATGAAAAGATTATAATTACTACGATTTGGACCTATAAGCTATGGTGCTACTAAACTCAGTCTTAAGCTAAGATTTTTTTGCAGAAAATACATTTTTTTTTCTTCTTACTTTCCAGTTGTAATTTTTAGTCCTTCCTGCATATTTCTTAGGAATCGTTAGTTTCTGAAATTAGTATTTGGTGCTGAAAGTTTAAAAAGAATCTGTGCAGTATTTATTCCAGGAAATTCTTCCATTGATCTGTTTCTTCTGCGAGTATGTTTTAAAATTTATATTTTAAAGTCCATAAGTTTTTTTTTGTCCTGAGGAATTTCCCTTATTTAAATAGTGAATTAGACAAGGAAAGGATTGATAATTTCTTCAAACTTAAAAATATCAGATATTTCATCAAAAGTCTCAGAAATAAAAAGCGATTATCTTCAATTAGTCGCTGAATAAAATAGTTAATTTAATTAAAAGTTCAGAACGAAATTGTGAATTTTGTCAAAAGATTGTGCATAAAAAATAATGAATTTCGATAAACTATCATGGAAGAATCATCGCTAATTAATTCGGATTAATTGGGACCAGACCCAATCCGGATTCTTCGGAGAATGAGAAAAAAAGTGAAACAAAACATACTTACAGAAAATTGCTTTTATCATATTGAATATTTACAGATAGTAAAAAATATTTATTTTGTAATTATAAAATCTTCTACTGAGCCAGTTTTGTATGACTTATGCGGGCCGCACAATCACACATCCACTTAAGCATAGTTAGTTTGTTGGGTGTAGTCTCCACCTGATGTTAAACAATTGTTGTAAATGATTTGTTGCTTCATTATGGCTAATAACTTTTGGTTGATGATCATTGATAATAGTATTTTCGTCTGAATCACCTTCATTTTCAACTTCTTCGGTTGCACATTACATGATTATTTCATCATCTGTAACTAAAGCGTAAACTTTTTTTTTAATGCTATACACATTAGATACATAATATCCAGTAGGTTAATTTGAATTTAAATATAATGCATATTATTTATTATATGTATGATTATTATACATCATTATAAACCATTTTTATCTATAATCCCCCCCCTCAAAAAAAAAACTAATAGTATTAAAAATACAAATAATGCATATTTTGGAAGCAAGGTAAGACAAGGAGTAATAATTTAACAACTGAATACTTAAAATATTTAACAAAATTCAGCAAAGAAAAAAAAAAGGAGATTCATAAGTATTTATATAAGCTAATTTTTCAGCATAGTAAATAAATAGGCTGGATATTGTAAATAGATACTCAGATATTTATAGAAAGGAGTTAATTTTTTATTATCTTTATGTTAGTTATAAATTCAAAAAATGACTGACGATTTAAAATTCAGAATTCATGATTTTTCTGAAACTAGCTAACAATTGTAAATATCAAAACAGAAAAAATATTGCACTGATCTAAGAAATACTTCTAAAACTCAAAATATTATGTAGTTTTTTTTAATTATCTAATCGAATAGTATAATTTTTTAAATTAAACATTCATTAGTTAAATATTTCCAATTTGATTGCATGATCGAAATCACGTTTCCAGGTTGATTCGTCACTTAATAATTATAATGTAATTGTTCAATTATAAGTGCATTTAATTTTAAAGAAGCATTTTATTACATAGCCATCAGAAGAGGCTTATTCCGTAAAAAAATTGGAAACAGTACCTTTAATAGTTTTTATAATAATTGAATATTGATTTTTTTTTTTTTACCAAGAATTACCCCGAGTGACCCTGCAAGATATTTTGAAATATTTTTCTTTTAATCTGTTTTCCTATTAAAAATTATGCATGTTACAAAAGAGAAATTAAAAAAATTAAGCTTGTTTTTCTCTAAAATAAGAAGTATAATTTATTTCAGGTACATATGAAAGTGCTAATGCCGCTGCTGACTATTATGAGCATAATAGTGACATAGAGCCGTATTCAACTGATGACGGTCATCGTAAGAAAAAGAAGAAACAATACAACTTATCAGATTCTGAATCAGAGCAGATTCCTTCAAAGAAAAAAAAAGCTTTAAAGAGTAATGAAAACTTCATTCGCGTAACCTCTCCTCCAGCATTTCCATCTACTTCACATCGCGCAGCCTCTCCTCCAGCATTTCAATCTTCCTCACATTCACAATGATTGTTTTTTGAAACTCCTCGCAGTAGTCAGGTAAACCAGAAATGCTCCTGTAACACTGAGCTACGTGGTAAGTGTTTTTTTTTTATTTTTTTGCACAATTCTTAAAATTTCAATAGAGCAAAAACTCATTAATTACCGAAAATATTATTGTACCAAAAAATACCGAAATTATATATGTAATTCCATTTGTATACATTTATGTTATTTTATTTTTCTCCCTTGTGTCAAGGTAGTAATTTTGTATTAAATTAAATGGTTCATGCATTAAGGGTTTATATCCCAGCAAAGAAAGAAACGGTGGGCCATAAGCTAGAAAAATGATGGCAGCCAACTGTGCCATCAGCGGTAAAGTGCAACGGTGCCATTACTTAAACCTGTACTAAAGTGTCCGTGCGAAATGCAGCTGGCCCATCAGTGATGGCCAACAGCAGACCAGCACTGGTATGCCATCACATTACTTCAATCCATCAGTTTTCCTGCAGTGCTAGCAGCTATCCTACAGCAATTACTTTGCTGGGCCAGCACTTTTAATCCAGCACCATCACTTATCCTACAGTTTTTATACAGTGGTACACCGACAGACTGCTTTTTTTTACTAAGGGCCAACAACTACCCTACAATGTTTATAAAGCGGTAGATTATCAGATAGTGTATGTGCTGCTGGACCTTTGTTGTACCAGCGGTTTTTAATCTGTATTAGCTTCTAACCTGCTGCTAGTTCTCTGCTGGGATGTATATATATACGTATAAAAATGAGAGAATTACATAAATTTAAAAGTTTTCTCTTTTTATCGATTTACATCACAAATAAAATCTCTGGAAGTGTGTGATGGGGGAGGGGGGGGGGTCAACAGCTTTCCTTTTATCATCTTAAATTTTCCTTAGAATTTTATTCTTGTTTCTGTTCATTGAAACAAGATATAGGGAAATAAAACTACATTTTTAGAAAGTTGAAAAATAAGCCTAATATGCAAGTATATTAAAGCATCCTTCATTTGAGATTGAAATATATTTTTAGTGAAACTTTTATAAATACCTTTCCGAAATGACCGTAATAATGTAAATCAGGGATTCTCAAACTATGGTATTGGTATGCGAGCCTCTTGTGACTGGTATGCAAACATTCAATACTTATGCATGAAATGAAATACAACATGTTATCAGATCAAATGCTGCTTGTGTTAACAGCTTGAAATTTCTAGAAAATTATCAAATGTGATTTAGGTTTTTGAAAATCCTTCTATTTTTTTTTTTCTTTATTTGTTAGTAAAACTATTTTTTAAAACAAACTCAATGGAATTTGTAGATTATGCTTAACAAAAAAAAGGGGGGGGGTCTTTTATTTACGATGTTGTTT
This sequence comes from Maratus speculifer, assembly GCA_964019185.1. Lineage (NCBI taxonomy): Eukaryota > Metazoa > Arthropoda > Arachnida > Araneae > Salticidae > Maratus > Maratus speculifer. Next base: position 7,510,581 of record CAXHSM010001376.1, on the reverse strand, counting down.
TACAGTCACTCTGTCTGCCTATTCTCCTATTCTTCAACAGCTGTTGCTTTTAATCTTAGTCTGCAATCTGCATTCATTAACCCATTAAAATCTTTAACCCCTAGAGGGGCAAAAAACTTGTATTCTCAAAATTCTAAAATGATTGATTGACACCAAAATTAAAAACAAATTTATTTGAAAGTACAGTAGACTCCCTCAAATCCGCACAGCTTGGACCAGAGGTTTTGCAGATTTTAGAATTTTGCAGATTTCTGGTCATTGCTTTGTTTACATTTTTTAAAAAATAATTTGAATGTAATTAATAATGAAATCAAAAGTATAATGAATGCATACAATATACTAAAATATTAAAAAAATAACAAACTAAGATAATAAAAATTTATATTTTTTAAATGATTAAAACACTAAAAGAAAAGGTCAAGTTAATAATCAATAATGTATAATTATAAAAGAGGAAATGTGTTTCTCCTAAATTATTCAATGAAACTTGCTTCATAAAGGTACATTACTAATTCACATCAGGATCATAAAATAATGAAACTTTATTTCAGGTTTAGCCAGACTTAGTAACTAAAAAAGCTTGATTAATATATTTGGTAAGATTGTGATTACCAGTGATATTAGCAAATTCTTTTTTTTTTCAGAAATAAATTATTCTTTCTTCATGAAAAAACATGAATTCAATAACCTTAACAAAAATTATAAATTAAAAAATGTCTGGAATTGATATAAAACTGAAAAAATCAATTTTTGCACCTACATCTGAATTGAATGTTTCATTGTTTACATCCGTAAAATATGTGCGGATTTTAGAGATTTGTGGATTTTAGGAGTGCAGATTTGAGGGAGTCTAGTATATGAAAACTTTTCTTCGTGGACTTAATAAAATTAAATTTTCATTTCAAAATTCCGTTACCAATATGGCATAAAGCAATTAAAAATAAGAGAATATATTTTATCCTACCACCTTTTAAGGGATTAATTTCATAACTATTTCAATTATATAGCAGACCTAGATAATATAATAGACGAACACACGAATGTTATTCACAGAAAATTTTCAAAGTTGGCAGACAATTTTGATATATGTTTTTACAATTTTTTTCCCATTTATTCATAGTTGAGTTATTTTTAAAATGAATAAAATCAGTTTTGTTTATTATCATCAATTTGTGTTTTATATAAGTTAATAACAAAAATGTTTTTTAAAACTTTTATTACTTTTTATTTCATCCATCAGTTATTTGTAATAAGCATATAATTGATTCTACTACTTTTCTTGGTTGAATTTTAACAATGCTTTTTATGTGTCATAGTGACACTTACATTTGCATATAACTTGATTCTTTTACTATTCTGTACAATATAGTTTTTTTTTTTTTTTTTTTTCCTAGCTGGAAATTTTTATGATTTCATTTTAGATAATTTTACATTTTACCTAGCCTGCTGTATTGTAAAATTTACTGCCCTAGACATAAAGCTGTATTTTCATGTTTTAAAAATGTGACACTATTTTTCCTCAAAGAAAAGACCCTCTTAAAAGAAACTGTTGGCTTGTGTGAGGTAATAATGACATGATGTAGTCACAGCATTAAATGTCATTTAAGGTTTATTCTATAACCACTAATGCACAATTCAGTTGATCCATCCTCGATAATGATATTTCTTTATCATAATAGAGTATTTGACTTTATCTGTCGTGTCCCAGTCTATAACAACACCTCACGGGTTTATTTTTTACAAGTTATCCCTTCACAGAATAGTGCACACATTTTTTTTATGTTATTTATGTTAAGATTTTTCTCAGCACCAGTATGTTATTTTGTAGATTTTGAAAATGTTTATATGTTTTGTATTTTACAGGACTTATGGAAAAAACTTTAAAAGAAATTCAGCTACTAAAAAATGAGATGGTTGAAATGCGCCAAAAAATATGCTTTGACACTACCTTTGAGGAAATCGAAGGATTTCCTCTGACATCCATTCAAGAACTTTTGGTGTTGAATACAACATTAGAAGACCATGAAGAGTTTTCAAAATATGTAAGAAACTAAGAATGTAACACAGTATAGAACCATTTATCCGGAAAGCCAGTTATCCAGAATGATATTTCTAATAGACTGATGTTAGAATCTTTATAGTAAAAAGTGTCATACACAATCAGTTTGACATATACATTGCTTGAAACAATTGCGCATAGTTTGATAACAGCATCTAGTATTTAAAATAGAAGCATATAATCATATTGTAGATTAATAAATATTATAATATTACAGATGTTTTCATTTTTATGCCTAGAAAACAGAAGAATTTTTGTTCAGGGAATTCCCATAAATTATCTTCTTTCAAACTCTAACAATTGATCTTATTTGTGTCAGATTCTTGGTTCAAGTATTCTAATAATAAATTTAAAATTAGAAGTAATACCACAACTACATATGTTTCACAAAACTTATCAAATGGATGCTGCTTTAATGCCCAACCAGTTAACCGGAAAAACCAGTTATCCAGAATACATCTGACTCCAACCATTCCAGATAAATGGTTCTGTACTGTGTTTAATGTAATGTAATATATTATGTCATAAAGACAATGGAAACTAGAGCTGTTGCAAAATGCACATATTTGTTACTAAGAAATGGGTATTTTCTAAGGAACGAAGTACTAAATTATTATTTAGAAATACGACTCGTTAGTCGTTACCAGGGTGTGTGAAGAGAAAACTGTGCCTGGGGCAAAGTTTGAATTTGGTGCTCCCTCTTCCTCCAACTTCATGCTGAACCTCCCAAAATGACATTAATTGTATAAATTTAGGGCCCCCTAAATTTCTGCACCTGGGGCAATCGCCCTTTTCGACCCCCCCCCCCTCTTTCGCACACTGCCCTTACCACCATCCTCCACATCGCTTCTGTTGGTTGTTACCGTGACAATGCACAACTGAACAAACTGAAACTGACTTGAAATGCTGTTTACGCTATCCTCCCTTTCGCACGGCGCACTGTTGGTCGTTACCTGTGTCAATTCAATACACAACCAAACAAAATGAAACTAATTTCAAATGCTACTAACATTTGTTAGCATTTGTAATTGTATGAATGTGGCCAGACACTCGAATGCGGTAAAGATGCAAAATTGTATTCAGACTCTGACATTAAGCGCTAGTTTCAGTTATTTCCGTATCCAGTGTATGCGTATCATTTTGTTTGTATCAGTTTCTCAAATCTCAAATGATTTGGATTCTGCATGAAATTTTTGATACATTTATTTTATTATGAAAAGAAATAAAAAGTGGATATACTCTTCTTAAGCATCAAATGATGAAGCAAAATATGATTCATATTTATGCAAAGTGAAGTATTCAGTTAAAGGTAGTTCAACAACAAATTGGGGGGGGGGAAACATTTATTGGTAAAGCATTTCACAGCTTGCGTATTTAGCAAAAAGTATTTATCAGTATTGTATATTAGTACCATCTGAAAGATTTTTTTTCAAAATCAGGTTATTTATTATCTGAAAGGCCCCCTCTCCTCCTAGGGCCGAAAAAAAGCAGGGGGCCATGGTCGGCACCGTGCAAAAGGGAGGACTATCGCCCCGGGCGCAGAAGTATAAGGGGCACCAGATTTATACTACCAATTAAGTTTTGGCCTGTTACAAGAAAAAGTTGGGTGAGGGGGCGTCAAATTGAAACTTTACCCCAGATGTAGTTTTCTCTTTGCACGCCCCTGGACAGGGCGGGCGCATGAACCCAGGGCACCAGAACGGCAGGGTGCCAAATGACCTTTTTTTTTTCTAATGTCTATATTTAGCGTGGTATATTTAAAATTATCCTCTCTGGGGTATACCAAAGCATAACAGAATCTAAGAATGATATAACATAAAAAAGCCTGTATAAAACAGAATTTTTTTTTACTCCGTATTCAAGGTTTTAATGAAACGATATATGTATGACAAACCAAATTACATAGTTCAGTATCATATATTTTATGATTACATATTTTAAATTTTAAAAATAAGTCGGTCATTAGAAAATTAGTGAAATTCTCTTTGTAAATATACTTCATGGAGGTGTGGCCAGAGGAGAGGGCATGCCAAAATTCATATTTGACCCAGTTCCAAAAAATGTTAGTTTCGGCCCTGAGACTCTCTTCATTAAAACCAAAAATAGTGGAAAAAATATTTTTTAAATCACGAATCAAAGAATTTAGAAATAGAATATTTCTGCTGGTCAGGGCAGCATCGTGCGAAAGGGGGAGGATGAAGGGGGCGGTCACCTTGAGCATGGAAATTTAGAGGGCACCAAGTTTATACTACGAAAGTAATTTTTGGCCTATCAGAATAAAAAATTGGTGGAGGGTGGCGCCAAATTGAAACAGTTTTCTCTTTGCATGCCCCTGGTTCAAGGGGGAGGGAGAATCATGCAGTGGCATAGCTAGCGGGGGGCAGTCCACCCCGGGTGACACCCAATCTTTATTTGCAAATAAAAAATATAATCTTATAAGACTATGGAAATGAATTCTGAAATAAGATGAAATTTTTAGCGCATGACACAATATAGTTAATTTTCTTTCATTTGAGAATGTGAAATTTTATAGAGAATGGTGTATCTAAATTAGACATGCACCAGAGAACAATAACCTACCTATCCAACGAGTGGGTTGCAAAAGTAAATTTTAAAAGAAAGAATTTTCTTCTGCATTATAGACGCCACGTTGTCTTATGCAGACTTTGGGTTGAGTAAAAACGCACTCCCGTGATTTTTTTTTTTTTTTTTTTTTTTTTTTTTTTTTTTTAATAGCAATTCTGTGAAATGCATGTGAATTCAGTTATAAAATGTTTAATTAAATGCAGTTGCTCCACTTTGTGTTTGAAGTTCTTTTTCTATTTTTAGATTATAAACATTACTTCAATGTGTACAGGAATGACTGTTTTCCTGTTTAAATATTTTGAATTTTTTTTTTTTCATTAGTTTTGAATATTCATGTTTAAGAATTCAATTTGGCAAAATTGAAATCAATCACTTAGAAAGTTAAGAACAGTCAACATAACAATGGATTTTGTAGTTTCTAATTTGTTTGTCTGTTTAACCTTCTACATTACATATATTGTTTTTTTTTTTTTTGGTTAATCAGATCTGAGTTCAAAATTGAAGCCTACCTCATTTTCAATTCTAATTAGTTATTTAAAAAAATCTATTTGTAAAATTGACCTTTTTCCACAATTAAAGTATTAAGCATTTAATTTTAACATAGTGCTCTTTGTTCAAATATTTTTATTGTTGTTTTAGGTTCACTTTTTTGGTAGAATCGGGGGTAAAGACATCAGTGAAGTGACTAGAAATGTCTTAAAATCATTAATGACGAACAGTCTTGCCCTAACCATCAACTGGGTTGGTGGTTATGGTAAACAACCCATGAAAGAGTTAAAACGAGTATTGTTACTCATTGCTGGTTTGTATTCATAACATTGTAAAACATCTGCACTAAAAAAAAAAAAAAATCTCAATCTTTATATTTATTTATTTTTTTTCTTCCAGCATCTGTTCGTCAAGTACCAACTACACGAGGAGTTTCACAAGCAAACGTCGAGGACGTTGTAAAGCGTTGGCTGCGTTCTGCAATTGATAGAGATGGTGGGCGAATGAAAAGAAAATCAAAAAGTCAGAATGAGATTCATGACGATGTTAATTGTGATGAATAACTTTAATGTATCATTAATTATGTAAATAAAAAAGTTAATTCAAAATGTTTTTTCATTATAATGTAGTAATGTTTCTAAGCACCATATTGAAATTGATACAAATTAAAAAAAAAAACTTGCAAAACTGATTGTCGAGTACGAATCAATGAGGATAGGGAGGAAAGAAAAAAAAAGTCATTTATATTTAAGGGGAAGATAATATTTATTGCCAGTGTTACAGATTAATGCATTCTTGTTCATAGTATTCTCTATTTTATTCAAAAAATGTTGTGTCCTAAGACTATTAATGTCCAGTCTCTGATATACATTTTTTAGAGATAGTTGACGTGTTTTTGTACTCATTGATTCTTATAGAGACATATATTTTTTCATAACCTAAAACTTTCCAAAGAGAATATATAAAGCATTGATAATATGAAAAGTTATGTAATTTTATATGAAACATAGATAAATATATCTATATCCAGTTATTCAAAGGCCATTGGATACAGTTAATTTATGTGTATAAATAATTGTGCACTACTTTGATTTAATTAATTATAGTTTATCTTAGCTTTTAGGCTACAAAAACATTTATAACAAATTTTTTGAGATAAATAGGCTGTTTGTTTCCAATTTAACATTTTTCATATTTATTACTTGTGATTCTATGCAACAATCTAACATAATTTGCCAACAATTAATGATATTTGAAATATTTAAGAACACTGTGTTAAGTGTCACAAATTCTGGGATTATTTGCATTAGTAATTACATAAAATTCCTTTTTTATGAAAACAGATGCATAAAAGAGATCTCATTGATTGTTTTGTATTCTCAATAAAATTATGGGTTTCAGCTTTTTTTTTTTTTTTTTAGATGTTTTGGCAACAATCTTGCAAAAAGAATAACTGAATAAGTGAGTCTTGTAGGACTGGTGTTTCACTGTATTAAAAAAAATATTTAAATGAAGGCAAGATTAATGCTGCCCTTAAAAATGCCTTGCAGAGAAAATATAAGTATTAACATATTTGGTTAAACAGTTTTTCTACTCAACTAGAAAACAGTGAAAATGACAAAAATGCAAATAGTCCAAAAAAATGGAGATTTTTTTTTTAAACCTGAAAAAAATCTGATTTTTATGTGCTACCATGCATCAAGATTGTCCTTAAATTTTGAGGCCTTTCTGTAAAAAAAATTTCACAAAAAAATTTCAAAAGTTTTTCACAAAAATCCACATGTTTATAACATAGATATTTTAGCTATGCATATTTGTCACCATATATGTCAGAGTGGAACCTTTTTGATGTGTGCCCATTGCTGGAATTTTTCCATTTAATTAAAAAAAAAAATATGTGGAACATACATGTAGGTATTTACTATAATTATGAGGAAAAAATAGTTAATGCAATGCAATTATATTTCTATTTTGAAACTTAATATCAGGTTAACTATATTGCGAACTTGTTTGAAAAAAATTGAAATCATCAATAGATTAGAATATTATGTGCCACAATTAATTTTTTTCTGAATTTCGAAAAGATTAACAGTGATTTTGTGTGATCTCACTTAATTTCGATTTAGAGTAATGTCATGCCTTAGGTTCAAAGACCCTTATATATGCAGTATCTCTACGAAAGAACGTGATGAAATGTGAATGATTAAAAATGACTAAACAAGCTGAAAAAAAAATCTAAAATTATATTTCTAAAAGATACAAAATTGAAAACTGCACAACAAATTGCTTTTGTAACAGCATAAATAAATGATATAGCAACACTAACTAAAAATAAATTAATGTTTAATTTATATAAATCCGTATGTAAATATAAGCCTATGTAACTTTTATTAATATATTATTAAAACTTAGCTTAATTACATATCTTACATGAGTAAAAGATCCTTTCAATTCATTTTAATTGTATTTTAGTTTTAATTATTTAAAAATGTTGTGAATTGTAGTCGGGAAATTTTGTTCTTCAAATAGAGTATGAACTCTGTTAACTGATATACGACTTATTTTTACAAGTAATATAAAATAAAAATAACTTTTTGGATGGATTTAATTTCTTTTTATATTTATGCCAGTGGTAATTATATCAACATAATATATATCGAAGCAAAACTATTGTTCAGAGATTGATTTGCATCCTAGAGGGCTCTAGGCATTAGCATAAAAAATATTGTTAATGAAGCCGAACAAAAATTCCAAGGGAATTATTTGGAAAAAAGAAAGAATTTATTAAATGAGTGTTAATTTAGGTTTCCACAGAACTTTAGTAATGAATGTTATAAGTCAAATACTGGATCTCAGAAGTTTTAAAATGCAAATATTATTTTGGGGCTCCCAAAATCGTTGGCCCTAGTCTGTGTCCTAGATGCTCTGCTGCAAATCAAACTCTGAATAAATGTGCTATTCCAGAGAGCAGTAATTGCTGGTCATGGGAATAATAATGGTAGTAATGTGCTGGTCCAGCAAAGTTTAAAATCATTATAGAGGATATTACTGATTGAAAACTGCTGGTACAGCAAAAGTCCAGCAGCATAAACATTGGATGATGGCCTGCTGCTTTATCAACACTGCTGGGTGGATAGTAAAAACAAATCTGACTGATGGTTTATCCCTGTATAAACACTGCAGGATAAATGATGGTGGTCGATTAAAAGTGCTGACCCAGCAGAGAACTAGCAGCAGGTTAGAAGCTAATACAGATTAAAAACCGCTGGTACAACAAAGGTCCAGCAGCACATACACTATCTGATAATCTACCGCTTTATAAACACTGTAGGGTAGTTGTCGGCCCATAGTAAAAAAAAGCAGTCTGTCGGTGTACCACTGTATAAAAACTGGATTAAAAGTGCTGGCCCAGCAAAGTAATTGCTGTAGGATAGCTGCTAGCACTGCAGGAAAACTGATGGATTGAAGTAATGTGATGGCATACCAATGCTTGTCTGCTGTTGGCCATCACTGATGGGCCAGCTGCATTTCGCACGGACACATTAGTACAGGTTTAAGTAATGGCACCATTGCACTTTACCGCTGATGGCACAGTTGGCTGCCATCATTTTTCTAGCTGATGGCCCACCGTTTCTTTCTTTGCTGGGGAGTAATGCAATAAGGAAGCAGTCATGGTACAGGCTCAGCAAAAAAAAAGTGAACTTTCACGGCCTCACGGACTTTTGATAAAATTAGCATTTTCTCGCAGCATTTTTGTTAAACCTATTGTCCATGTTTTTTCATTTTATTTTTTATCCTTTCACCTTGAATGCTCGTGACATTTTTTTGGCATGTGATGTAACGTGAAAAGAAATTGTATTTTCTAATGTTTTAAAAAATTCTTATGGAAAAAGGTATAAGGTTTACCGGTAAATAAATTATTAGTGCTGAAGAAGTTTATTTACTTCTTTCTTTTATTTTTTTTTATATTTTAAAGTAGTTGTAGGCGTCCGCATTGTATTTAGAAAGCTGGGGTGTTAAAATAACATCTTTTGAACGCTTTATCCAACATTCTGGCGTCCGCGACAGGACTGTTTATTAAATTTATTCAAAAGAAAATGTTTCAAGCCGTGAAAAATTTTAAAAAGGCTGATTTGAAGTTTGTAGCAGAAGAGATTGGGGAAATTATTCCTCAAGAGTACACCATCGCAACTCTAAAGCAAATCATTTTAAATAGCGAAGAATACAAAAGTGATCCTGCTTTTGTACAAGAAATTTTATCTAACGCTGTTGCTGAGAGAAAGGAAAATGAAGAGTTAAAGAAGTTAGAAGAGTTAAAGAAGTTAGAATTAAAGGAAAAGTTAGAGCAAGAAATTGAGCTAAGAAAGCTAGAATCGGGAATTGAGTTAAGAAAGCTAGAATCGGAAACTGAGTTAAGAAAGCTGGAATTAGATCATCAATTGGAACTAGCTAAAATTCAATCTCAAGGACAAATACAAAATGAATATATTTCAAGTGATTATGATATGAATAATTCAAAACGAAAATTTACTTTACCGAAGTTAGAATTTCGCCAATTTGATGGTGATTTAAAGGAATGGTTGCCGTTCTGGAGTCAGTTTGAGCAGATTCATAATGATCCTGATATTGCACCAGAAAATAAATTTCAATATTTGATCCAAGCAACAGTCACTGGATCTAGAGCACGAGAAGTTGTTGATAGTTTCCCGCCAACAGGTACCAACTATGCCAAAGCTATTGAGAGTCTTAAAGCTCGTTTCGGCAGGGAAGATCTTTTGGTAGAAGTGTATGTCAGAGAATTGTTAAAATTAATCATTTCTGTTCAATCAAAAGGAAAATTTTCTATTACAACGTTATATGATAAACTTGAATCGTATTTACGAGCTCTTGAGACGCTAGGAGTCACAATTGATAAATGCGCTTCAATTTTATATCCAATGGTAGAATTTTGTTTTACAACTGATTTTTTGAAAGCGTGGAATCGAACCTATACGACTCCCGTTAGTTCTGATGCAAAAGAACGTCTGGATAATTTAATGATGTTTCTCAAATCTGAAGTTGAAGGTGATGAAAGAATTAATTTAGCTGTATCAGGTTTTGGTTTAGCGAAAAAAGATGATGCAAACTTTAGAAAAAATAAAGGTTACAACGAGCCTACTAAGCATTTACCAACTGCTGCTACCCTCTTAACAACTACTTCAAAACCAGAGTTAAGAAAAAATTGCGTTTTTTGCAACGGAAGACATCTGAGTTCAGAATGCTTTTCGGCACGAAAGATGACTTATAATGAAAAGCAGAATATATTAAAGGATAAAAAATGTTGCTTTTTATGTTTGGCAACGGGTCACACAACGAAGCAATGTAAAGCTATCTTGAAGTGTTTCGTTTGTGATAAAAGGCATGCGTCTGTGATGTGTCAAATGCTAGATAAAAACAAGCCAAATGAAAAGAAAGAGGAAGAAAAGTCGTCTGGAAAAGAAGTTAATATGGCTAATTTTAATAGAAATCCTAAAGTATTTCTTCAGACGCTCAAAGCAAAAATCCTTTCTGACAACAAGAAGAAAGATGTTCGACTAATTTTAGATTCAGGTTCACAAAGGTCGTACATTTTATCACAACTAGCCGAAGAAATGGACTATCTACCGCTTCGAGAAGAAAAGGTTACGCATTCTCTTTTTGGCGGAGTCACAACAAAGGATTATAATCATCGTTACTACAAGGTAAGATTAAGTGATTTAAAGGAAAATTTTAAATGCAATTTTGAAGTATTGGATCAAGACATTATATGTGAAAATGTTATGCCTGTAGAAAATGGATCCTGGTTTAAAGAATTATCGAGAAAAGGCATCACTTTGACGGATGTTGGTAAGACTCCTGAATCTATTCAAGTACTGATTGGAGCCGATGTAATGGGAAAATTACTGACAGGTCGTAGAGAAATACTCTCGTCAGGATTAGTTGCATTAGAAACATATTTGGGATGGACCTTAATGGGAAAAGTACCACAAGATAATACATCTAAAGATAACTTAGCTTTATCAGTTACGTCTATGTTCGTAAAGGAAGCAGAAATTGCCGATTTATGGAAATTGGATTTACTAGGAATACATGATCCGATTGAAAAACAATCTAAAATGGAAATTGATCGTCAGGTTAAAGAACATTTTTTACAGACAGTAAGAATGAATGAAGATAATCGTTATGAAGTTTCTTTGCCTTGGTCAGAAGACACACCACCTCTACCAGATAATCTGAGTTTAGCCAAGAAAAGATTAATTAATGTTACGAACAAGTTGCTTTCCGATAACCTTTATCAAAAGTATGAAGACGTGCTTCTAGGGTGGCTTGATGATAAAATAATTGAAGAAATTCCACAGGCATGAAATGAATCGTTTTGGAAACTACTTACCTCATAGACCAGTGATAAAAGAAAACAGTACAACCCCCATTCGTCCAGTGTTTGACGCATCAGCAAGAATGCAAAATCACCCGTCTTTGAATCAATGTTTACATTGTGGCCCAAATCTTATTGAATTAATTCCTGACATTCTCTTAAGATTTAGAAAAAAGAAATTTGGTGTTGTAGCTGATATCAAGAAAGCATTCTTACAAATAGCTGTTCGTAAGGAAGATCGAGACTATTTGCGTTTTTTGTGGTGGAGTGATGTAGAAGAAAGAAATATTAAAATGTTTCGACACACTAGAGTTGTATTTGGAGTCAAAAGCTCTCCTTTTCTTCTTGCTTCCGTCATCGAATATCACATTAAAAACGATGAAGAATACGACACCAATTTTAAACAGCAGATGCTAAGAAGCTTTTATGTTGACAATGTCGTTGCTAGTGTCCAAACAAAGGAAGAATTGGAAAGGTTTATTACCGATTCTAAGTCTCTTATGGCTAAAGGTGGATTTGATTTGAGAGGTTGGGAACAGACAGAAGACAGAAATAATAGCGAAAATAGTGAAGATACTACTGTATTGGGATTACAATGGAACAGATTTCTAGATGTTTTAAAAGTTAACGTAAGCTGGATAAAAGATATAAATATAGAAAAAATAACAAAACGAGTCATGCTGTCAGTTGCACATAAAGTTTTTGATCCAGTTGGCTTCACTGCTCCTGTTATGATATGTCCCAAGATGATGTTACAGAAAACATGGAAAGAAGGAATCTCATGGGATGAAGAAATCACTGGTGATATAAAAAACGAATTTATTGAATGGTTTCGTGAATTAAATGTTTTACAAGAAATTCAGATTCCTAGATATATTCAATTCATCCCAGAGAATTTAAAAGCTTGTACCCTTCATACATTTTGCGATGCAAGTCAGTATGCGTATGCTACTGTTATATTTTTAAGGGTAGAAAATAAAGATCGTATAGAATTATTCCTCCTTGCTGCAAAATCCCGCATCGGTCCATTGAGATGTGTAACTATACCTAGAATGGAACTTTTAGCTGCTTTGATTGGTGCTAGATTGACTAAATCAGTAACTGACGCAATGGGCTGGGAAGATATGGAAAAATACTTTTGGAGCGATTCCACTACAGTGCTTGCATGGATATCCAGAAAAGAAAATTGGTCTGTTTTTGTTAGAAATAGAGTTCAAGAAATTAAAAGATTGAGTGATCCGATTTTATGGAAACATATACCTGGTGAAATTAATCCAGCAGACCTGCCATCTAGAGGGTGTAAAGCAAAACAGCTGGTGTCTGTCAAATGGTGGGAGAGACCACATTGGCTTAAAGATGCTGAAGAATATAATAAATACATGAATTTCACCTGTCAAAACATAAACGAAGAAGAAATTGAAAAAGAAAAATTGAAATCTACAAAATTACTTGTAAATGTTGATGAAAGTACAGACAGAAACTGGTACTACCGATATTTTTCCAGTTATGAAAAAATTGTTCGTCTTGTTGCTTGGATACTTCGTTTTAGATATAATTCTTGTAATCCAAAGGAGCAGGTCAAAGGAGAATTTACAAGTCAAGAATTTAAGAGCGCAGAGACGAAGATAATTTGGATGCTACAAAAAGAATATTTTTCGCATGAAAATGAGAGGAGATTGAAAACTTTGGAGACGTTTAAGGATGACCTAGGCATAATACGTGTAAAAACTAAAATTATGTACAGAAAAGACAGTTTAGATTTCCTCACACCTATGGTTGTTCCTTCAGATCACGAAGTTGTCAGACGATTAATTTTATATTACCACCGCAAAAATTGTCATGCAGGTCCTCAGATTCTTTTAAATTTGCTTAGAGAAAAATACTGGATTTTGAATGGAAGAAGAACCGTAAGCTCTGTTTTATCAAAATGTACCATCTGTAAAAGATTTAATTCGAAGAATTTAGAATCATCACCAGTTTCTCTACCAGAAAATCGAGTCAAAGATGCAGCAGTTTTTCAGATTGTCGGCATTGATCTAGCTGGCCCTCTGTTTCTTAAAAATAAGCAGAAGAGTTGGGTTGTCTTATTTACCTGTGCCATTTACAGAGCTGTGCATTTGGAACTTGTGACTTCAGCTTCTACAGAGGCATTTTTGATGGCACTGAGAAGATTTGTATCTCGTAGAGGAAGATGTTCTATTATATATTGCGACAACGGTTCCAATTTTGTTGGTGCCGCCAATTTTTTAAAAAGATTGAACTGGGATCGCATATTGAAGCATGGAGCAATAAATTCTATCACATGGAAATTTAACCCCCCAACGGCTGCTTGGTGGGGCGGATGGTGGGAGAGGCTCATCAGATTGATGAAAGATCTATTAAAAAGAGTTTTAGGACAAGCTTGTTTGAACTATGAAGAGATGATAACTGTATTGGCTGACTGTGAAAGCATTATAAATTCACGACCATTAACTTACATGTCAGAGAAAGAGTCCATCAAACCCATATCTCCGGACATGTTTCTGAAAGATATTCATGAATGTGGTTTACCAGATGTTGATGTGGTTGAAGAAAGTTCTCTCACTCGTAGACTTAGATATAGACAAGAGCTGCAAAAGGATCTAAGAAATAGATTTAGATCAGAATATTTGGGTCTTCTTATTCAACGACCGAATGGTAGACGAGCCCAACGTTCAATTGAGGTAGGAGATATTGTCTTGGTGGGAGTAGATAACAAAAAAAGGATCAATTGGCCATTAGGACGAGTTACAGAACTCATTCGTGGTCAAGATGGAAAAGTTCGCCTTTTGAAATTACAAACGTCTCATTCACAAATGATTCGGCCCATTCAAAGAATCTACCCTCTCGAGGTGTCATCGATATATTGTACTGAAAATATTTTTCCCAAACTAACTTTGCATGAAAACCATGTTGATCCTCCAAAAGACGGGGCACAAATCAAAAAGACGAGATCTGGCAGGACGGTAAAGATTCCAGAAAGACTCGATTTGTGATATTTATGTAAATGTATTTATTTAGTATAAAGTTTTGATTATAGTGTATAATCAAAAGGTGGGAGGATGTTAAACCTATTGTCCATGTTTTTTCATTTTATTTTTTATCCTTTCACCTTGAATGCTCGTGACATTTTTTTGGCATGTGATGTAACGTGAAAAGAAATTGTATTTTCTAATGTTTTAAAAAATTCTTATGGAAAAAGGTATAAGGTTTACCGGTAAATAAATTATTAGTGCTGAAGAAGTTTATTTACTTCTTTCTTTTATTTTTTTTTATATTTTAAAGTAGTTGTAGGCGTCCGCATTGTATTTAGAAAGCTGGGGTGTTAAAATAACATCTTTTGAACGCTTTATCCAACAATTTTAACAAAATTAGCACTTTTCTGTAATTTTTTAACGAAATTAGTGTTTTTTGTAAAGATGAAAATAAGGAATTTTGCTTAGTGGCCACTGGCCGCTAGGTTGATTTTTTTAGTAGCCAGTTATTGGCTAGTGAGAATATTTTCTTTAGTAACCAGTAAGTACATTTTATGTCACTGAATATTTAATTAGCAGATATATATATACAAGCTTAGAAAAAATAAGTAATATATGAACTAGATAAAAATATTTTAATTTGTATTGTTTGTATTGTAAACTTGAGTTACTAATTTCCAATCTTTTTTAAATTAACAGCAAAGTTATATGTAACATGCATATGTAGTTAGCTACATGAGTCCAACTCTACTTAAACACTTTTGTAGCTAACGACATAGATACACCTCTACCCTCTCTTTTATAATTATTTGTATAGAATTATAATGTGACAAAGAAAATGTTTATTCAAGGACTAGCACATTCGATTCAAAAATCTAAAAACTGAAATTCACAACAGATTTTCTAAAAAATAAAGAGGGGGGGGGGGGTCTCTCCTGAAACTAATGTTGTATGTTTCTCCACAATCCTTTGACATAATATGTATTTTTTTTCCTTTTTGCGATCTTTTGACAAAATTTGCGCTCGTTTTCGCAACTTTGTAACGAAATTCGTAGTGCTCTTTTTGACAGTATTCGCGTTCGTCATCGTGATTTTTTCACGGTATTTGCGTTCATTATTGAGATTTTTTGACGGTATTTTCTTTTTTCGCGTGTTTTATTGATAAAATTCGCACGTTTTGCGTTCATTTTTACGTTTTTTGATGATATTCGCGTTCGTTAACACATCTTTTTGACGAATTCGCTTTTTTCACATGTTTCTATGATAAAATTCACGTTTTTGCGTTTGTTTTTACATTTTTTGACGGCAATCGCGATTTTTGACGGCATTCTCATTTGTTATTGCGGTTTTGGACGATGTTCGGGTTTGTTATCGCAATTTTTAGATGGCTTTCGCATTCGTTATCGCGATTTTTTGACGGTAAGCACTTTTTTTCACGTGTTTCTTTGATACAATTGCATTTTTTGTGTTCGTTTTTACGTTTTTTGACAAAATTCGCATTTGTTTTCTTTGATTTTATGACTTTGCGTTTTTTTGTTAAGAAATTTGTGTTTTTTTTTGCAATTTAGCGACGATAAGTGCGATATTTCCGGTTTTTCCGCGATTCTTTGACGATATTCGCTTTTTTTCGAGATTCTTTGACGATATTTGCGTTTTTTGCGATCTGTTGACGATGTCTTTTCGTGATACTTACACGAGATTCGTGTTTTCCCGAGATTTTTTCATGAAATTTGGGTTTTTTACGATTTTTTGACGAAATTCGCAAGGATTTTTTCGGTGGTTCTTTGACAAAATATTTTTTGGAAAATCCAGTATTTGGTCGGTACTTTCCACATTTTTAGTTGCCAGTTTTTCACATTTAGTCGCCGAGTGGCGACTGGCGACTGGCGAGTGCTTTTTTAAATCTTTAATTTTTTGTGAGCATTTTACGAAAATTGCACTTTTTTTCATGGTTTTTCTCAATGAAATTTATATTATCTGTGATCCTTTAGCAATATTCACAGTTTTTCTCACCCTTTTTGACAAAATTCACATATTTTTTCACAATCTTTCAAGAAAACTCGAGTATTTTCCACGATCTTAGGCCAAAATTCACGTATTTTCCGTGATCTTTCGTCAAAACCTACATATTTTCTGAGATCTTTTGAGAAAATTCTCTTATTTTCCCCGATCTTTCAACAAAAGTAGCGATTTTTCTTTGATCTTTTAACAAAATTCATGATTTTCTACCGATCTTTCTTCAAAATATGTCTATTTTCCTCGATCTTACGAAAAAATTCTCATTTTCCGCGATCTTTCGGCAAAATTTGCATATTTTCCTCGATCTTTCGGCAAAATTCGTGTATTTTCAGAGATCCTTCATCAATATTTTCATATTTCTGCTGATCTTTCGAATAAATCTGCATATTTTCCCCATTTTTCGACAAAATTAGAATATTTTCTCTGATTTTTTGAAAAAGTTTGAGTATTTTTCATGATCTTTTGACAAAAATTTGAGTATTTTTCATAATCCTTTAACCAGACATGGTACAGGCTCAGCAAGAAAAATCTGAAGTTTCACGGCATCAAGGACTTTTGATAAAATTTGAATTTTTTTGCAGCATTTTAACGAAATTTGCGTTTTTCAGCAATTTATTAATGAAATTAGCTTTTTCCTGTGACCAAAATCGCACTTTGTTCACAGTCTTTTCAAAGAAATTTGCAATTATTCATGATCTTTTAGCGAAATTAAAGGTTTTTCTCACTCTCTTTCTAGAAAATTTGTGTATTTTCTGTAATTTTTCGAGAAAATTCACATATTTTCCCTGATCTTTTGAGAAAATTCGCCTTTTTTCCTCAATGTTTATAAAAAATTCGTTTATTTTTTCGATGTTTCAGAAAATTTGCATATTTTCAGAGATTTTTCCTCAAAATTCGCTAATTTTCAGTTACTATTCTTCAAAATTCATATATTTTCCGTGATCTTTCGTCAAAATATGTGTCTTTTTCGATCTTTCGAAAAAATTTGCGATTTTTCTCTGATCTTTTGTCAAAATTAGCATATTTTCGGCAATTTCTGTACAAAATACATTTATTTTCCACGAACTTTCAACAAAATATCTCTATTTTCCTCAAAATTCTCGTATTTTTCACGATCTTTCAACAAAAATTGCATATTTTCCATGATCTTTTGATAAAAATGGCATACTTTTCTCAAAATTCTCATATTTTTCAGGATTTATCAATAAGATTCGCCTATTTCCTGCATTTTTTCAACAAAATTCGTGTATTTGACCGATTTTTCGACAAAATTAGTGTATTTTCCCCGATCTTTCAATTAAATTCACATATTCTCCGACATATCTTTCGACAAAATTTGCAGGATTTTTCTACAAAATTAGAATAATTTCCACGATTTTTCGACGATTCTTTGACGAAAGTAGAGTATTTTTCCGCAATCTGTTCACATAAATCGCATTTTCCCATAATTCTTTAACAAAAATTGCGTCTTGTTCGGGATCAATTACTAAAATCGTATCTTGAACACAAAAAATCTCGAATTTCATCGATTGAGCACAAAAAAGCGCGAATTTTGTTGATCTGGAATGGAAAAAATCGCAAATTTTTCGATCGAGAACGAAAAAATTGTGAATCTCGTTAATATGGCACGGAAAAATTACCAATTTCAACGATCAGGATAAAAAATTATTGTGAATATGGTCGATTAGCTTCATAAAAAGTTGGAATTTGGGTGATCGGACACGAAAAACTCGCGAATTTTCTCGATTCAGAATTTTAAAAAACGCTAATTTCATTAATAAAGCACAAAATAAAGCAGATTTTGCGCCGAAAAATTGAAAAATTCTTTATGCTGCTGCAGGATAATTGTGAGTTCCATTAGTTTATCACGAGAAAAAAAAAAAAAAATCACAGATGTGATGAATTTATGGCAGAAAAAAAAAATAAAGATCTCGTCCGTCAGTTAAGAATTGCGAATTTCATTTTTTGTGCTCCGAAAAATGCGTTTTTCTTGGACCAAGAACGGGAAAAGGCGCTAATTTCGTCGATTGGAAAAAATTTCGAATATGGTCGATCCCCTTCGAAATAAAGCGCAAATTAGTCAATCGGGAACGGAAAATCACAAATTTTATCGATGGAAAACAAAAAAAAATCTCAAACATGTTCAATCGGCTTCGTAAAAAGCATGAATTCAGGCAATCGGGTTCAACAAACTTGCGAATTTTATCGATTCGGTAGGAAAAATTGCTAATTTTGTTGATAAGATACGAAAAAACAGTAGATTTTATCGATGATCGCGGAAAAATTGAAATTTTTTTCAACAGCTGCAGAACAATTGTGAATTTCGGCAGTTTATTGTGAAAAAAAAATCGTGGATTTCATCAATTTGAGGCAGAAAAAATGCAGATTTCGCCAGACAGTTATGAATAGCTAATTTCATTGCTAGTGCACGGAAAAATGCATATTTCATTGATCAAGAACGGAGAAAGGTGCTAATTTTGTCGATTGGACACAGAAAAATCGTGATTTTTGTTGATCAGGCTTGAAAAATTGCGAATTTCGTGGATTGGCTTTGAAAAAATCGCGAATTTCACCAATCTTGTGCAGAAAATTGTGAATTATGTCGATACGGCGTGGAAAAATCAGGAATTTCGTTGATCAGGAAAATCTTGTTGATCAGCTCCTTTCCCTTCTTGTTCATAAACTTCACATTTCTAATTCAGCATTAGCAACTTACTTTTGTTTTTTAGAACTTTTAACGAAACAAAATTTAGTCTCCCGAAAAGTCAAGGATTATTTTTACATGTTGAAAATAATTCTTGAGATATCTGTTATACATACAAACGTAAAAACTGTTGATATATCTTTACCAACTAAATTGGATATTTCGGCTGGGTAAGTGACCCCCCCTCCCGTTTGAGACCAAATTTTTTATTTTGTCACAAAGGCCACAGATCACCTCTTTAAAATATAATTCTCTTCGTGTTACTGATGTGGCCCTTCTCTTGAACAGGTTATGCATCCCTATCGTAGGTACATGTATTTTCACAGTGCTTATTCTAAAATACTATAAGGCATAAATATACAAGAATAGAAAATTAAAAAAACAAAAGCACAATCATTCGATGATTTTCAATTAAAATTCGGTAAATTCCATCTCCACACCCCCCTAAACAAATTGCTCTAGCTACGCCACTGCCAGCACTGTGTATATAAATCAGATAGGTACGTTCCTAAAAAGATAATAGCTGCAAGATTTATAAAAAAGATAAATTACTTACCGATAAAATGGTATTCCAAATTAAGAAAATTGACCAATTTTTCACAAAAAAAAATTGCTTCTAGACATATACTACATAATTCTAGACATATACAGACAAATCACATTAATTAAGAATGCGCTATTTGAGATTTAAAAAAAAAAGAAAAAATCCTGCCTTGCAGTTTTTTTAATTTAAAGTATCAACAATATTTACAATCAAACAATTAACTCCAGACTGAAATGTCCTGTAGAAAATTGAATATAGCATTCATTGGAAGTAAAAAAAAAAAAAAAAAAAACTTGGAAAATCTCTACTTATTAAAGTAACAAATAACAAAAATTTTAATCAATAAAAATATTTTGGTTAGAGGGAACATTTCTTATAAGAAATTTTTGTGATCGATAGGGATTTTTGGGATTCATAAAGATCGATCTCCCTTTTTTTTTAAGGGAGATCGGGAGATAAGGGAGTTTTTTTTTTTTTTTTTTTTTTTAAACAGCTTGACTTTTAACTCTTAAAATGCATCCTAAAGGGACTTTGTAATTTCATTTTAATGAAAACATCAAGCAATTTAAAAAAAATGAAACACAGTTTTATTACAAAGTCCCTTTAGGATGCATTTTAAGAGTTAAAGTATCAAGCTGTTTTTAAAATTAGGAGATCTTTATCACTTAAAAAACAGGGTAATCGATCTTTACGAATCACAAAAATCCCTATAGATCACGAAAATTTCTTATAAAAAATGTTCCCCCATACCAAAATATTTCTAAATCTACGTGACGATACGCGGTTACCGAATATTGTTCTTGTCTAATGAATCACATATTCGAATAAAGTTTAATATTAAAAATATGTATTAAATAACAAATATTTGTAGCCTTCTTAAGGCAATGTATACATCCTTTTAAAAATTAATTACAATGTGACGATTTTACTGATAGAAACTTAAAATACAAGACTGACTAGATAAACGAGAAATAAAATAATTAAACGCGTCGTGCCGCTGAGTCACATGTACGTAAACATTGGCGCGGAATAATAACAACACACATTCGGAAAGTTGAGTTGATAATCTCCTTCATCTTCCGTGACATGGAGTCAGAAAAAATTAGTAAGGCTAGGTCCAATGATAATTTGTTGTTTTTAAAGAAGTAATTTTAATAAAAACTAGAAGTTATGCCTGATAAGGGATATGGATGTTTTTTGCATATAATAACCCCACCTATATCTGAAAAGCTTTAATCCTCGCCAAAATGAGTAATTAGAGATGGGAGAGTTGCTTCATCTAGCTCGATTTTGAAATTTAAATAACTATTTATTATTCTTTTTATGTCTTCAAAAACATTGTAAAATTTATTTTTTTCGTATAACTAGCATAAAAGAGCTTCTTTTATGTTAGAATGTGCAAAATTCTAAGTTTTTTCTTCAAAGAGGAACTGAAAAAATTGTTCAAGGGACTACAGGGAAAGGGTGGAAGTGAGGGGTGAACCATTGCCCCTTCATGCATTTTGAAATTTATTCAACTAAAGTTTTTCTTTTTTTTAGATTTAAAATATATATATTCATTTCAGAAAACTTAAGATGAAAAACTAAATAAGATATTTTCCGTAAAAGGGGGGCGGGGATAATTTGATCCTAGTTAGATTTTGATTTTTAATTAATTTTGTGGTGGGGTGAGGCAGGGTGTTTCTGAAAAAATTTCTTCTGACAGTTAATTTTCGACCTTTTTTTAACACTTTCTAACGAAGTTCTAAACTGTGTATGAATTCGGTTTGTATGTCTCCGTCCGTCCGTGGTCTAACTCTAATAAATATTGTCGGAATGCAATGACATTTAATTTTATACTTTTTGACTTTTATATTACAGAGATATTCAAAAGAATTCCGTTACATTAAATTTATTTTCGGAAGTTTATCGGGCTTTGAAATTTCGTGCGTTTTTGAATACGATATTAAATATTAATGTAAGAGATTTTGAAATAATTTGAACATTTTATTAGGGATAATTTTTGTTGATTGAAATTGTTGCATACTGTTCGATGGTGTATTTTTACTGAAGAAAAAATTATGGCAATTTTTAGGATAGTAAATTTTGAAAAAAAAATTTTTCTTTTCTTTTAGAGGAAATTTTCGGAGATTGAAATTTTTTAGTGTGTTAGAGGTAAAATTGTTAATGGTAATAAGTTTAGAAATGGTAATTAAAAATTTTAACTAAGAGCAGACTTCAAAACAATTTTGAGATTTTTATTTTCTTTAACAGGATATTTTTGGATGGGAATGAAAAATTGTAATTTTAAATGATAATTAAGCATCTTAATGAGGGGACTTTAAAATAATTTCAAGATTTTTCATTTCTAGAACTGGATTTTTATATCGCTATTTCAAATTGTAATTTTGAATAATTAAAAATTTTAACGATTTTATTTACAATAATTAACGATTTTAACGACCTGGGTAGTTAATTTTTTTTTAATCAAACCGGTGGAAGACATTAGATTTCTCGGAATTATCTTAAATATTAATTTAAAAATAATAATTGTAATAAATATTATGAGGAAATGCAGACATATCAAAATCTATCAATGTGCAATGATAACCTCTATAAAACCTTCATGTTACTTGCGTGAGAAACAATTTTCATTTTCCTTCAAGTTACCTGAAATGATTTCACGAAAATCTCTAAGTCATTAAAGGTAATTTAAAGGTAATAATTCGCCCATAAAAACCTGTATGAAAACTTTTAAAAAGCTGTATACTTCTCTTAAGGTAACTTTTAGCTTTCATTTTCCTTCCAAATACCCGCAAAAACCTTCAAAATGCCTGCAAAATCTCAAAATATTTAAAGGTTTTTTTGCTGATTTTTTTACCTGGGTCCTCATTTGTTTAAAATCCAAAATATATCATTCAAAAAAGGGATGAAAATCTTTTGCCATGACTACTAAAGTTCTCATTTGTTGCATGTTTTCCCTTTCTATGTTTTCAACTTTTGTATGCAAAGATAAAAGACATTTGATTTCCGATCTTGAAATTGCTACAAGAGGGGGTGTATTTGTAAAAATATATGCTCTGAGCAGAGGGTATACCCTAGAATGTGTAAACTATAGCTTTCTCGAGAAACAGAGGATATCCTGTGTTCCTTTAAAAAATACAGAAGGTATACTACGTATACCCCTGTATACCCTCCACTACATCCCAAGCTACTACAAGCTATGATATATTTTTTAATTTCTTTGTGACAATAAAAAAGACTATTGTGCTATATCTCGAGTGATGATTATCCCATAACAAATAATCGAAATTTAGTACACTAATCAGAAAGTAAGTATACCACAAGTGAAAAAATATTGAAACGGATTAGGCAACTTTAATGGCATAAAAATTTAACTGGGTGAGATTTCAATGTTCCAACCAGACAGTATGAGTCTAGGTTTAATAATTGTGTAATAGAGAATGCGCAGAATTTACAGGGACACATGAAAGATTTTGCATATTATAACTGTACTTGAAATATTGTATATTACCAGTGATTGCCGGAATTGCAATTTTATTTGGGATATTAGTTTTTAAATTAAATTAAATTTTTACATATTACGTTGTGTGTATAAATGCTGCATATTGTATACAAGGCTACACAAAAAAATTCATAAGCATTACTGTGTATGAAAGAAATCAGCTTAAGTTTGTGTATGAAAGAAATCAGCTTAGTTTTGAAATGAGTTATACAGTTTTACGCTGAACAACATTAGCATGTTTAATGCCATGCCAGCCACCAGTGACTGACACCGAACTATCCATTTAGATTGCATCAGTCACCGGTGATTGAAAATCTAAAACATGATATAAAATTTAAAAAGTTACATTGTTTTAAGTAATTACTGAAATTTTATTTAAAATTACTTAACTTTTATTTACTACAGGGTTATATTTTCTTAATAATTAATTAAAACAATTTTTTTATCATATTGTTTTAACTTTTTATCATTTATTACATTGTCAGTCAATGGTGACTGACACAGCCTAAATGGAAAGTTCAGTGTCAGTCATTGTGTTAAGTTTACTAGGGTATGTTTGCAGAATATAATTAAAACGATATACAAAGCCACACAAATGGGATACATGTAACGGATATGGATGTAAGAAAGTGTGATTTGAGTATATTTTAGTGTGCTTCAGTCTTAAATAAATTTTCGCTAAACAATAGTTTGTATTTAAATATATAAGGTAAAATCCAGGCTGTACAAAGGTATTCAAGAAACCTTCTGTCTATTGGAATGAATTGCTGAAATTCAAATTTAAACCTATGATGTGTTTTTAACACATTCCAACATATTTGAAAGGGTTTATGAATTAGATTTAGTTGTTAGTCTGTATGTCTGTCTGTCATAACTCTTACTTGGGTTAACGTAGCTAAATTGCTCTGTAACTGATATATTTTATTGAGATTTAGGTACTACTATGTTATCGCGTCGACCGATTTCACCAAATTATACAAATCGCCAAACTAATAGCCAAATTATACACATTGAAGTAATTTTTATTTTAAATAATAAAAAAAAACAAATAATTAGTAAAACATTAATAAAAATACAAATAAAAAGTCAAAATAAAAATCACTTAATGAAGTTTTAAACATGTGTATAGTATTTAATGTCTTTGAATTGAACTTCACGATCATTCATTATTAGCATTTAATCTTATAATTTGGCGATAGTATTTTGGTTGACGGGATAACATAGTTTAACAGAGTTGTACCGAGATTTATTATGCTGCGCTGGGTTTTGAAAAATAAGTATGTAGCGTTCATAGTTCAATTACAGAGACACTTAAAAGTATTCCATTACATTATGCTCTAAGAGAAAATTTCATAATTATATAAATATGTTACACTTATAGTCATCATGTGGTACGTCTGCATATAATAGAGTTAAATCTACCCTATAGAATGGTTTGAAAATTAATATATATAATCTTCTCAGAATTTTATTTTAGCATTTTGAATTTTATGAAAATCAAATGAAAACTTTAAAAAGAGATTAATAAAAGTTTCCTTCATTCTCTTAAATCCTATCATATGTAACTAATTCAAAGATATCCCATGATAGGTAATGATTCTTTGTTGTCATGGTGATTGCATCACATGGTCATGGAAGTCAAGTTATTTCCATATTACTGAATTTTTTTATTGATAATAATAATATATTTCATATTAATGCATTTTTTTGCATAACAGAGCATCACTTATTGCACGAAGATCTGAATATTTATAACAGTACTTATAGTTTGAATGCACCATATTTGTCAAGTTTGACGCACAATTTCCAACTTTTTAAAAATAAAAGCGGGAAATATGTTTGTTAATAATGTAAAATATTGTTTAACACAGATCTATGAATGACAGAAATAACTTTTCAAATCTTACAAATATTTAAGTTTTATCGATGTATCTGCTTAAAATATTGAACACTTAGATACTTAAGCAAGCTGAAAAATTTTAATAGTTAGATAAAAGAATTTTTCCAAGCTAAATCAAGGCTACAGATGTACAGTTCTGGTGTACTCCAACAGAGAACTGTGCTACTGCACAACCTTAAATATGATTTATCCAGATAAAAAAGAAAATCAATTTGTTCACGAATCATTACATTTATTTTATTTATTTATTTACTTTAAGAAATATTTTGTCATATTTTCTTTCTTTTTTTTTAAAGAGAGATGTGACAAATCTATTTAGAAGATAATGTCATGCCTGATTTTAAGATTTTTTAAAAATTAAAACTAATTTAATTATTTTGTAATTCGAGCATTTTTTAAAAAAAATATATACAAGAATAATTAGATTCATTAGCAAAAAATTCTGTTTCATGAAAATCTCACCAATCTTATAAGTACACTGTGAATAAATTTATTGGTAACAGTAACAATGGAAGTGTTTTGGAGTTGCAAATTTTTCGTATGATATTTTTTATAGGATAAAATCGAAATCCATGTAAATGACAAAAAAAAAAAAAAAAAAAAAAAAAAAGAAAAGAAAAAGAACCACATTAAAATATAGTGAACTTCGACTGCTTCACTGAACTTTCTAATTAGAATTTAGCAAATTATTTTGTATGAAAAGTGTAATCTACTTTTATGTGTAGACGAATTAGATAAAGTTTCCATTGAATTTTCTTAAACTGATATGCAAAAATATCATCAGAATACAAATGTTTAATTAATTAAAACAAACAAGTAATTTATAACTATTTAATCCTCCATCTTTTTCATAATAACATAGACAGAATAACATGGCAGCACCATTAAATTCATTTGTAAAAATATTACAAATGGAAAATATTTTTTAATCAATTTAAAAAATTTAGTTAAAATCATTAGTTATTTTTTTCTGGATAAAATTTGCATGCACACAAAAAATTCACATATTATAAGACAACAACAGGAAAGACTTGGGAGTAGTTCAGTCAAAATTACCTCTGAGATTAAGTCGATCGTGTGACCTATCCCAATAATCTTCACATTACTCAAAATGGTAGTATATAAAATCTAATCAAGATTACAGAAATGTTTTTCAGATAAAAAGTGCAAACACATAAGATTTGGTCATAATTTATTATATAATAATAAAAGACAACATTACTGTACCACAAAAATTTTCGAATTCAATGCTACAAGACAGAAATAAGAAGGAAATGAAACAAGGACTTAGAAACGAAGTTCAATGGTTAATAGTCTATACAACTCTTATATATAAATCAAATATACATGCTGAATAAATATTGAATTCATTATTTACATATTTTTGTGATAATACTTAGCTCATGATGAGTGCAAAGAAAGGACAATTAAATATTTTGGAACTTTTTTCAAAAGAAAATTTAACAAATAAGATGTTTACATGATTTTTTTTTTTAATTTATACATGTATTTTTGATGAACTAAAACTGACAGATAATTTCATGAGCGTTTCTAAAAATTAATACTTAAAATGATCTTTTTTTTGAGTAATCACCTTGTTATTCATCCTCATAATAATCCTTCATCTGAAAATTTGTTAAATTATGTTATTTCTGAAGAAACAGTGTTGTAACAAATTCATGAAACCATATCAATGCTACTTTGCAAAAAAATATATATATAATAAGCTTTTCTACCAAAAATTGAACCGACTTCAAAAACTACTGCAAAGAGAAAAATAATTTTTTTACATAATAGTAACAAGAAGTTAAATTAAGAGCATAGTATTTACCATGTGTATTATTATATTTATGTACATTGATCTGATTTTTTGGAGTCGGTGCCAGCCAAGCCAAGTAATAGGTAATTTTCAATAGACACACATCTAAGTATCTATAAGTTTTTTTAACGATTTAATACTTAGTTAAAAAAATTTAGCTTTATTCTTTTACGATTTGCATTGGATAATTAATTTTAATTTTGAAATTGGCTTGGCTGGCACCGACTCCATAAAATCAAATTAATGTACATAAATATAATAATATGCATGGTAAATACTACGCTCTTAATTTAACTTCTTGTTACTATTACGTAAAAAAAATATTTTTCCCTTTGCAGTAGTTCTTGAAGTCGGTTCAATTTTTGGTAGAAAAGTTTATTTTTCTCTTTTTAGTTAAAAGTTAACGATTTTTTGACGTCGGTTAAAAAAGTTATATTACTGAAAATATTATTGTAAATTATACATGTATGTCAGGAGGGGATTCGAACCCACGCTCTCATTCGAGAACCAGATTACATCTGGCGCCTTAGACCGCTCGGCCATCTGATTGCAAATATGTCATCCTAACTGCACTCCACTCAGCAAGCTTATTCAGCGTCCATGTTACTTTTAATTTGCCAGAAAAAAACAAATTTCATTAGTTTTTGCGCAATTACTTAAAAACTAACTTCGTTGAAATGGAAGTGCTACCAATTCAAGAGTAACCTCTTTAATTTAACACAAAAACCAAATTAATCGGTTGAACATACATAAAAAAAACACATACGCGTCGAATTGATAACCTCCATCTTTTTTTTTTTGAAGTCTGTTAATAAAAAATATAATACGGAAAAAAGTAGTGTAAATTATACATGGATGTTAATTATGTCAAGAGTGGGGTTCAAACGCACGTTCTTTTACAAGAACCAAAGCTTAAATCTGGCACCTTAGACCGCTCGGTCATCCTGGCCAAACTCCATTTAGCTAACTCATTCAACGTCCATGTTACCTTTAATTTGCGAAAAATCATTAATTTTATTAGTTTTTGCCAAATTACTAAAAAAGTACTGAACCAATTTCGATGAAATAAATGGATGTGGTACCAATTCGAGAGTAACATCTTTCAATTAACACAAAAACCAAATTAATTGGTTGGATAGTTTCGGAATAGACGGAGAACATACATAAAAAAAACATATACGTTAAGTTGATAACCTCTTCCTTCTTTTTTGAAGTCGGCTAAAAAAATGCATACGCGTCGAATTGATAAACGCCTCTCCTTTTTTGAAGTCGGTTAATAATACAGGAAAGATTATTGTAAATTATACACGTATGTCAGGAGTGGGGCTCGAACACACGATCTCTTACATACCAGAGATCAAATCTGGCGCCTTAGATCGTTCGGCCATTCTGTCTGCATTCCATTCAGCGAACTTATTCAATTCTTTTAACTAGCGAAAAATCACTAACTTAGTTTTTGCCTAATTACTAAAGAAATACTGAACCAATTTCGATGAAAAGGAAGTGATATCAATTCGAAAAAATCTTCTTTCATTTAAAACAAAAATAACAGAAATTGATTGCATAGTTTCGGAGTAATCGTAGAACATACATAAAAAAATACATACGCGCCGAATTGATAACCTCCTCTTCTTTTTTGAAGTCGGTTAATAAAAAATTACTTAACCAATTTCGATGAAATGGAAGTGGTATCAATTCGAAAGTAACCTCTTTCATTTAATACAAATACTAGTTTAATCGGTTGGATAGTTTTGGTGTAATCGGTGAACATGCATAAAAAAATACATACGTGTCGAATTGATGATAACATCATCTCCTTTATTAAAGTTGGTTAAAAAAAATTATAATATGGAAAAAACACTGTAAATTATACATGTATGTCACGAGTGGGGTTCGAACCCACGTTCTCCTTCGAGAACCAAAGTTTAAATCAGCCGCCTTACACCGCTAGGCTACCCTGACTGCAATTTAATCGGCGTGCTTATTCAAGGTCATGTTACTTTTTGCAAGTCTGTTATTTTAGCACTCTTTCTCTTATAAAGTATTGAATCGATAAAAGATCTCTCATATTCTGTGCTAACGGTTAAATACAAAATATTCTTAATAGCAAAATTAGTATTTAATTTTAAAAATATATATGTAAATATTATAATGCGGAAAATGTTATCGGATACATGTATGTCAGGAGTGGGGCTCGAACCCGCTCTCTCTCTTTCGAAAACCAGAGCTCAAATCTTGAGCCTTAGACCGCTCGACCATTTTATCTGCGCTCCATCCAGCGAACTTATTCAACAGTTTTGAATAGCGAAAAATCACTAATTATATTAGTTTTTGCCTAATTACTAAAAAAGTATTGAGCCAGTTTCTATGAAACGGAAGTGGTACCAATTCGAGAGCAAAATCTTTCATTTAACACCAAAACCAAATTAATAGGTTGGATAGTTTCAGAGTAATCGGTGAATATACATAAAAAAATACATGCACGTCGAATAGATAACCTCTCTTCTTTTTAGAAGTCGGTTAAAAATATTAACTAACATACACAGTGTAACTTTCGTTTAAAATAATATTCACCTTCAAAAAGATGTAAACATTACAAAAATGAAAACTGTCTAAAAAAATGCATAATATATTATGCTCAGAAATTACTAAAAACATATAAAAAGTTACATTTGAAGATGATAAAGAAATGAATAAGTTAAAGTATGTTTTTGAAGATTTTGACTTTCAGTTTATCTATACATATAATAAAACAGTAGGACCCGGTGTGTCTGTACATTGAAGATAATTGACAAAAATGGAGTCAGGGCGATAAAAGAAAACCAATGAAACACAAAAAAAAATTTTTTTAATTTTTTGTCTGTCTGTCTGTCTGTCTGTCTGTCTGTCTGTTTGTTCGAGGTTATCTTCGTAACTACTGAATGGATTTTTATGCGGTTTTCACTAATGAAGAATGCACACTCCCGGGCAGTGTATAGGCTTTGTTTCATCAAAATCGGACAACAGACAAAAAAGTAACAAAAAGAAACAAAAGAAACTATTAGGTGCGCTGCTCACGTTTTTTAGTACATAACGTTTTTTAGTACATATAAAATCCAATAGATGTCACTGTGCGATTTTAAAACGCGCTATCGTTATGTTTTCGCCAGTCTACTTAAGTATGAGAAAGTTTCAAGCTGGCTGTCGTTCCATGTGGTTTAGTCGGTAGAACGTCAGTGCGCCATACTGATGGCCCGGGTTCGATTCCCAGCATGGAATTTTTTTTCACTATGTTGGCATTAACGCCTATAAGCAATTAAAAGAATTTGAAATATTGTATTCAAGGCGAATTTTCTCTCTGGGAAAATTTCCTTGCATTAATATGTCAGTGTAATTTTTTTTTCGATTTAATTTTTTTTTTCGAAACTTTGTTTTTCTTAAAAAATTACAGTAAATATTTGATATTTCCCAACGTTTTTTGAATGATCGACTTGCTTTTTTTTTTTTTTTAATGTATGTCTGAACCTTACCTAACTACTTCTTCAAGATTTCTTTAGATAAACCGACCAGCGTAGCGGGCGAAGGCCGCTAGTGAAAAAATAAAACAGTCATTCTCCCCTCTCTGTCTATTCGTCAAGGTATTTTTATGGATGTTCATTATAATTTTATATAAAAAAACTACAATTTTTTTTAAAAAAAATTTCCACAATTTAATAACTATTTAAACCTCTTATTCCCACACACCTGCAGTGACACCAAAATAATCTACTTATCAAATTTTCTTGAACATTTAGGCCATCTCATAATCTAAAATGATATAATAAAAAATTTAGCTAAAATAATTAGAATTACAGTTTAATAAAAATTGCATATATACACAAACATTTGCTGTTATTATAACAATGGAAGAAAATGTAAAATTCAGGGATATTATTTAACTTGATGCCAAGTATTATTTTTGGCAATAATAATATTAAAAGTCGATTTTTCTGCAAAATCTTGCAAAATGTTACCAGCTTTGCAACTTTATTTGCTGCCAATCTTTTCAACTTAGTAACTGTTTGAATTGTCATTCCCATTAAAATACAATGAGCCATAGTGATATTGTAATGACTCAGTCATCAAATTTTCGTGGCCAAGTGACTTACTCCGATGATGTTCTCGTATCCCAAAATACAAGGATAAAAATTCAGTCAAGATCATCATTTACTTTTTTTGATAAATTTCTAGAGACAAAAGATTTGTATCCATTATAATATATGATAAAAGGAGACAACATTACAGTATAGTGAAATTTTTCAATTCGATGATACAAGACAAAAATAGGAAGCAAAATATATACAATATGTGAAACACAATGCCTAAACAACCCTTAGCCTATACAACCTTTATTATTGAATCCAGTAAACATGCGGAATAAATACTGAACTAATTATTTACATATTAGAAAATATACTTAGCTCATGATGAGTGCAAAGAATACATGATAATGAGCAAGGATGGATAACTTCTAGAAAAATTTAACAGCCAAGGAGTTATTTCACCAGCCAGTAAAACGTACAATTGGTTTTAAAGACTGCATAAAGAGATGTGTTTCATTTAAGGGGGCTCAGGAGTTGAAAACTTTTTAAAAAATCGATTTTTTTTATGATCGAATTTGATTATTCATTGAATTCCTAACTCAATGCAAAAAACCACATAAAAATGTTTGCATTTTTAACGGAGTTATAAACATTTATGTATCAACACTTTCATAGCCACATCCATATAATTTCAACTTTAAGTTGCGTTTTCTCAAAACTTGATTTTTGACGACTAACACCAAGATTAAAAAAAAACTAATTGATGGAAAAGCTTTTTTTTTTTCCTCATGCATATAACATCATTATCTAGATTATGAATTAATATATTTTAGAGAGTTTAAAATTTTGAGTATTTTTAACGGAAAAAAAGTTGTATTTTTTAGGGGGTTTTTAAATTTTCAACTTTGAGATATTTTTTAATGATGTTTTTTTTAAGTGATAGTTATATCCTTAATTCATAATCTAGATAATGATGTTATATGCATGCAAAAAAAAATTAAGCCATTCCATCAAATAGTTTTTTTAATCTTGGTGTTAGTCGTCAAAAATCAAGTTTTGAGAAAACACGACTTAAAGTTGAAATTATATGGATGAGGCTATGTAAATATTGATACATAAATGCTTATAACTCCGTTAAAAATGCAAATATGTATATGCGGTTTTTTGCATTGAGTTAAGAATTAATTGAATAATCAAACTAAATCATAAAAAAATCGATTTTTTGAAAAGTTTTCAACCCCTGAGCCCCCTTAAATCCTTGGAAAATTTTTGACCAGTAAATATTTATCAAATGAGGAAGTTTATTCTTCATACAATATTTTTAGCAAACAACTCATACTTTTTTAAAAGTATTACTCAAGTAAATGTTTTCCTATCACAAAGATATAAAGTTACAACCGATTCTTTTATATCATGCGAAAATTACTTTAGAGTGCAATAAAAAATTAAAGTAATTAGCAAAAAGTTTTGCATAAAGGTTTAATAAAAAGGAATAATAGTAAATGCAATGACACATGCAGTGTTCACATTATCATTCTAAGGAAATCCTTTAGATCATATTTCACAAAATGTTTTTCTACTGTAGTATCACTATGAATGAAGAGATGTTTTCTTAGATAGCTATTATCAAAAAATTATTTAAAACACATTTCACAAACAAAAGTTTTTTTTTTCAGACTGAATCAAGAATAAATTTCATGAACAACTACTTTTTGGTCAGACAGGCACTAGTGTTATATATACATGCATATGTACTTTACATACACATATATCGTACATATGCTTATGTATACGTATACGTGTATAGACATATACATGTAGGTATATATAACAAAGGCACCCAACTAATCAAAAAGTATCCAAAAAATCAAGGATTTCACTCTGCATGCGTTAAGAGATGAATTTTTAGATTTTCATTACGAGAGAATCCTTTGGAACAGACTTCACAAACAAAGGGTTTCTCCCCAGTATGTGTCAACAGATGATTCTTTAGATTATATTTATTAGAAAATCTTTTGGAACATACTTCACAAACAAAGGGTTTCTCTCCTGTATGCGTCAAGAGATGGTTTCTTAGATTACTATTCTGAGAAAATCCTTTAGAACATATTACACAAACAAAAGGTGTTTTCCCTGTATGCATCAAGAGATGTCTTCTTAGATTACTATTCCCAGAAAATCCTTTGGAACATAATTCACAAACAAACGGTTTTTTACTTGCATGTGTCAGGAGATGTCTTCTTAGACAAATGTTCTGAGAAAATCCTTTGGAACATAATTCACAAACAAAGGGTTTTTTACTTGCATGTGTCAAGAGATGGGTTCTTAGATTACTCTTATCAGAAAATTGTTTGAAACAAATTTCACAAACAAAGGGTTTTTCACCTGTATGGATTGTTCTTAGATGGCTTTTGAGATTAATATTCTGGGAAAATCCTTTAAAGCAAATTTCACAAACAAAAGGTTTCTCTTTGTTATGTGTCAAGTGATGTTTTCTTAGATTACTCTTTTCAGAAAATGCTTTGGAACATACTTCACAAACAAAGGGTTTTTCACCAGTATGAATGTTTCTCAGATGTTTTTTTAAACCACTATTCTGAGAAAATCCTCTGAAACATATTTCGCAAACAAAGGGTTTCTCTCCAGTATGAGTCAAGAGATGTCTTCTCAGATCATTATTCCTAGAAAATCTTTTGGAACATATTTCACAAATAATAGGTTTTTCTCTTGTATCAACAGAAGTATGGTTTTCTTTTTTACTAGTTTGAGGAACAAAATACTGAACAACAGAGGAAGAAATTTCTTCTATAATCAATGACATTTTTTTAAGTGAAAAATTTTTTTTTCAGATAATAACAAATTTCTTTAAAGTATCAGTATAAAGAGAGACTATTGCCATTTTCATCCAAGGAAGTGACTTATTAAACTTCAGTAAAAGAGTTTTATCTATCTTTGAATCTAAAAACAGAAAGAAAACAATTAAAACAACACATTTTTAATAAACAGCACTAAATTTTAATGTTGAATTGTCAGATTGAAAAGTTTCATTTTCTTAAACAGCAAACAGATTCATACATTAAACTATCTCAATATATATGTGACATTTTAAAATTAGGAGCCAGAAACATCATCGCCAGGGTCCCCGTTCTCCGCACAGAAGTCATGGCCAGCGAGAAAAAAAAACAAAATAAATAAATGTAGAAGATCCAATAAATCACTCCTTGGCTGCTGCAAGTCATTTATTTAACTGTAGTCATTATAGAGGGAAAGGCTCCTCTTGCAAACGATCTCTAACCGAAATATCCAAAAAGATATTCCATCATTTACTTCAACCAATTATACTCCTCCAAGAAAGAACCCAAAAATCTTTTTTCTCACCTCCAGCTTCCCCTCTTAAATCTTAAAAGAAAATTCTAGAACATTCTTTACTCTCAAACCATTATTCTTTTATGTAAACATAACTCATGCCCAGAGTCGAGATTAATATTCGACAGACGACAATTTTATTTAAAAAATATTATTTAAGCAATTTACAATCGACTCAGAATTTTCAAATATCCATGCAAACGATATAGTTTTGCAGACCATTAATTTTAAGAGAAAAGAAAAGAAATGAATTTATTGCTATGCACACATCGAATGTTGAAGGGGGAAAAATAAAATAATAGATAAATAAAAATAATGATATTTTTTTAAGGTATGGTTTTGGAATAATTTTAATAAGACTTTCTTAAAAAGGGTTGATAAAAACATAGAAAAAATCAGTTTTATTTCGAATATAAGGAAATAAAGTTTAATTAAGAATATTTTTAATTTAGAGCCATCTTTTTAAATTTACGCATACTGGGATAAATGTTTTTTAAGGCGAATTAAGAATTTAAATCGTTTCCATAAAGATTAACAGATAAGATCTAGAAACAAGATTTTAATTTAATAAGTTGGAGTAAGTTCGGAATATTGTTATAAGGAAATCAATATAGTATAAAGATTAATTTTGGCGAAAAAAATTAAAATTTTTAATATTATCCCCCCTCCCCAAAAATTTGTATGAAATTGATAGTTTAATAAAACTACAAGTTCAGACAACAGAAATCTAATAATTTAGAAAAGTTAAATTTTGGAATAAAACTGCCAAACCCAGGAAGCTAAGAGATGGAAGAAAAGAAAATTAACGCAATATAAAAAATATTAGCGATTAAAAAAATTGTTAAGAAAAAATTAAATAGAATTAAATTTAGGTAGGAGCATTTCCCTGAAAGAAATACAATAATGTTACAATATCACTTACTATTTGTAAGTGCATAGGAGATAATACATACAATAAAAGTAAATAAGTTATAAATATTAAAAAGCAAGAAATATTAAAAATATAATAAAAACAACAAAAACTCTTTTTCACGGAAGTTTAAATAATTACAATAACTTAATGCACAGTTTATTTTAAATAAAGTCCTTCGATGAAAAAAGTTTTTCAAGAGTGTATAAAAGAGTCTTTTCCAATGTTTACTGAATATAGTCTCTTTAATTAAAGATCCTCAAATCTAGTTTAATGTTTGGTTTTAATGTTATGTTGGATTCCAATATTTTTTAATAATATATCAAATTTCTAATAATAAATAGTATCACTTCAAAACATTAATAATAAATAATATAGAAAAATTCAAATAATAATAATAACAACAAGAATAATAAGTAGTATAATAAGACTCAAAATTTATAGCAATAATAATAATAATTCTCCATATCCTAATATTTCTCAATAAGAGTATAATCAAAAGAAAATATCACAGTTTATTTATTATTGATAGGGAAAATATTGGTTGAGGATAAAAATAATTACATAGTAACTAAATATTTTTTTTATCTACTAATAGCATACAAAAGTATTTTTTGGTAGCCGAAAGTATACACAAAAAAATTATGATAATTCCAAAATCCAAATAAAATTAAATCTAACTATTTAGAAAATGGACTCTCAACCAGTATTTCCTTACAATAATTCCTCTCTGATACTCTTTTACAAAATTGTCAAATTTGGTTATAAGTTTTCAAATGTCAAATGTAGAGTAATGTTTTATCTACACATGGTTTATAAACTTTAATAATAAAACAAATAGGAATAAAAGGTGTCATTCTTAATTGAGAAATGGAAATAAAAATAATTTGCTTTTTGAAAAACTTTTAATATCTGTAGTTTTCACAATCACTGAAAATCACATATTAAGTTATAGGTTTGAGTAAAACCATCAAATTTTATAACTGTTATCACATAAATATCTGTTGAATATATTGAATAATGCTGATGTCAAATAAATGAGTAAATATAGTTAGACTTAAATACACTTAAAATTAATTTATCAACATCAATTTGAAAACTTTTACAATCAAAGTGTACACCTTATGCCTGCATAAGGAGCCCAATTTACCCCCCAAAACAAGTAATATTCTTGTTGCGCACAAAGAATATACCTGCTAATGTTGAAAATTATGGTGATAAAATGTTTAAAGAATAAGAATTAAAATTTAATCTACTGTCTTGACTTTAGTTTGATCTAGTGATTGTGATTGTATCTGAGGTTTTGTTTGTTTTTTGGGTTGCTCATGAAACAATTTAAAATCTTCTGGTGAAAATTAGGGTCTTAATTTAGAAACATGCACAATAACGGAATTCTGTCCCGTTTCATAATTAAATTTATCTATTTCATGAGTTATATCAGAAAGTTTATTTATAATTTTGTGTGGTCCGGAGAAAGTAGGTTCTAATTTTCGAGTGTTAGGATATTTAAATTCTTCATAAATTACAGTCTTGCATCTTTAATGGGAATTTGACAAAATTTTGATCATAGAGTCTTTTATTTTTAAGATGAAATTCACGAGTTCGCACTTTCGCAATTTTGAGGGCTTTGTCTACAGGTGGTTACATTCTAGTTGTCTCAAACAGAATTATTATCAACCAATTTTAAAAATCTGTATCAGAATTATCATGAAATTGTGACTATATTTAGCTGTTAACTTTAACCAGAAATTTTATCTAACAAAAATAGAACTTGTAAATATCATACTTATACTTTACATTGGGATCAACTTTTTTATTTCTATTATTTTATAAATCATAAACAGATTCGAAACTTTTAATTATAAGTAATTTCTTACTTAAAATAACAAAATTTACTGAAAAAACTAATGATATTTATCAGTCAAAACTCTAGGAACAGCTTTGTACAGTTCCATCTTTCTTACTGAATTTAAATAGATTATAAGAATCCAGGAACTTAGCTCACTGCCACCAGAAATTCTAACAAATAAAAGAAAAAACATAAACGTTAACTTAGTTTTCTAGCTCAAATTTTTAGTAGTAGTAACATTATCATGAAAATACTGCATTCTCAGAATAGTTCTTTATAACTAACAAATATCAATAAATTAGAAAATGTAGTTTTAAAAATAAACTTGAGCTTCTAGGTTTTTTTTATACTTCATTATTATTACAAACTTGCCTTTAATCGTGCATAAAAATATCATAATAGTCTTAATTAGTAACAGTAAATAACTTAAGAACATCATACTCCTCAATTAAATGCTTAAGAACAAAAATATTTCAATCTCCAACACATAATAATGATAATAATAATACTCATAAATAGGTAAGAAAATAAGATACTCAGAAAAATAATCAAATAAATAAACTGACAAACAGAGAATAATTAATTTAAATAAATACATAAAAAGTATACAAATAATAATAATCAAAACACTACGAAAAAATTCTCACCGAAATCCTATTGGGCTCAACTATCTCGAAAAATATCTGTTTATTCACCAAATTACAAGAAATGGTCTTGTAATTAATTTTTGTTCTTCTTCTTTTTCATCATCAAATACTTTTCACATACTCACCACTTTGAAGTCATTAATTTTCAAAAATTTGTCATTATGACCATGAGTACTGATCACAAATAATGCATCGACAGCGACAGATCGATATCAAGCGTTAGGAAATCCACAATCAGACGCGAAGCGACTAGCAATTATTTCAGATTAGTATCTTCCTCATCATAGATTTGAAAATTTTAAACAAGAACAACTCCTTTTCTGCATTCCTTCAAGAAATCATGGCTTCAGGAAAATCAAGCTGACTCAAAGCAAGTACTAATTCTTTCAGATTAGCATTTTTCCAAGCATAGTTGTAAAGTTCTTTAACAGGAACACTCGCCATTCCACAGATTCAGTTTGCAATCTGAAAATGTCATATAATTATCCTGCCAGCTCTAGAAAAGACTGTGACATTTTAAAATTAGGAGCCAGAAACATCATCGCCAGGGTCCCCGTTTTCCGCACAGAAGTCATGGCCAGCGAGAAAAAAAAAAAAAAATGTAGAAGATCCAATAAATCACACCTTGGCTGCTGCAAGTTCATTTATTTAACTGTAGTCATTATAAAGGGAAAGGCTCCTCTTGCAAACAATCTCTAACCGAAATATCCGAAAAAAATACTCCATCATTTACTTCAACCAATTATACTCCTCCAAGAAAGAACCCAAAAATCTTTTTTCTCACCTCCAGCTTCCCCTCTTAAATCTTAAAAGAAAATTCTAGAACATTCTTTACTCTCAAACCATCATTCTTATATGTAAACATAACTCTTGTCCAGAGTCGAGATTAATATTCGACAGACGACAATTTTATTTTAAAAAATATACATTATTTAAGCAATTTATAATCGACTCAGAATTTTCAAATATCGGTGCAAACGATATAGTTTTGCAGACGATTAATTTTAAGAGAAATAGAAAATAAAAGAGATAAATTTATTGTTATGCACACATCGAATGTTGAAGGGGGAAAAATAAAATAATAGATAAATAGAAATAATGATATTTTTTTAAAGGTATGGTTTTGGAATAATTTTAATAAGACTTTCTTAAAAAGGATTGATAAAAACATAGAAAAAATGAGTTTTATTTCGAATATAAGGAAATAAAGTTTAATTAAGAATATTTTTAATTTAGAGCCATCTATTTAAATTTACGCATACTGGAATAAATGTTTTTTAAGGTGAATTAAAAATTTATATCGTTTCCATAAATATTAACAGATTAGATCTAGGAACAAGATTTTAATTTAATAAGTTGGAGTAAGTTTGGAATATTGTTATAAGGAAATCAATATAGTATAAAGGTTAATTTTGACGAAAAAAATGAAATTTGCAATACATATTTATATGCACAATAGAACTTGAGTATTTTTTCATAGATACCAATGCATAATGTGTACGTGTGCATGAAATACTGCAGACACTCCCATATCAGATGCAGAGCAAAATTAGAACTAGCCATCTGGCGAAAAATACTGAAAATTTGACAATTAACTTTATTTTTACAATTGTCCAAACTGAATTGTAACTACCAGTAATGATATCAGATCCTGCTAAATTTCAAATAAAAATAAAAATCTAAGATGTGAAGTTATTTTTTAAATTGAAATATATTTTAATTTAAGAATCATAAATCATTTCTATATCATATCGATATCATTTCATAATTAAAATAAGGTATTCTGAGGGTAATAATGCCATATTAAGATTCTACTATTTTTCATGGCTTAGTTTAAGTTTTTTTTCCAAACAAATATAGGATTTGATGCTGCAATTTATCAAAAATGTATACAAGAAAAAGTATTTTAGTGGAAATGCGGTGGTTTGATGTATTGGTTAATGCTAATTGGCCTTATTAATCACCTATACAGGTAATAGTGACATGAAAATTAAAATTAGGAAATAGAATGGAATAATGGCACATAAATGTCCCAATTTTAAAGACACAAAGTCTATAGCCCTAAAAATTGACAAATTGTTTTTGATTATTTTTAACAGCGATATCAAGATGCAGTAATAATAATTTGATATTTTATTCTACTGATATGAAAAAATTAGCAGTATTTATGCCTTACAAATTTCACTTTATCCTTTTTAGTTTTCTACAATGATAATAATCCTCTCATATGCATAAATAGAAATAATATAAATGAAATAAAAATTGTACTTGTGACACTGAAAAAAATGAACCGGGGTAATAACAGCAGTGGATGGTGTCGCAGTGAAATTTGCCGATTTCTGGTCATTGCTTTGTTTACATTTTTTAAACAGTGATTTAAGTGTAATTAATAATGCAATCGAAACTATAATGAATACTTACAAAATAATCAAACATTAAAATGAAGTAATAAACTAAAATAATACAGTCAGGGATCGATAATCAGCGCACTATAATCTGCAATTTTCTATAATTCACGTTACTTTATGAATATAAACAATGAAATAAACAACTAAGAAAATTCACAAATTTATGATCCAAAAATGTTTTTTGAAACAAATAATAAAAAAAAAAAATAATAAAATGTCCCTTTTTTATAATATAAATCTTTTATTTTATTAACAGTAAAAAAGAAACTATTATAGAACATATGTATTTATTTTTACATAAATACATGTATCAATGTTTTAATGAAATAGCTTTAAAAAGGCATTTTTTTGAGATAGCATATTAAATTAATTATTAGATTTCATATTTATCTTTTCATATTATACTGATTATAGAATTAAAATGCTCTCTAGAATAATTAAATGATGTATAATCTATAATACTCTATAATCCACAATATTCCATAATCTACACAACCTTTGGATCCAACTTGTGCAGATTATAGAACTTTGATTGTAAATATTTAGATAATTTTTAAAATGATTGAAATATTAAAAGCAAAGGTCAAGTTAATAATCAACAATGTATGATTAAATATTCATTACAATGATAAAAATATTTTTCCTAAATTACTCAATGAAACATACCTCATACAGTTATATTACTAATTCGTATCAAAATAATAAAATAAGGAACTTTTATTTCAGATTTAGCCAGACTTAAAAATCAAAAAAGATTGATAAATACATAAATATATTTGGTAAGAAGATTGTGATTACCAGTGATATCAGCAATAGCTTGATTTTTTTCAAGAATAAATTTATTTTTCATTCATGAAAAAACATAATTCAGTAATATTAACAAAAAATACAATTTAAAATATGCATGGAATTGATATAAAACTAAAAAAGACAAATTTTGTCCCTATATCTGAACTTAATATTTCACTGTTTACATCCGTAAATTATGAGCGGATTTTAGAGAGTTGCAGATTTTAGAGTTTCAGATTTGAGGGAATCTATTGTATAAATTTTAGAACAGTAAGACATCAAATTGTACTTACTTTCAAAATGACCCATCTACAGTTTAGGTTTTGGTGGAAATTTTGGAAGAAATACAGTTTATGCAAAAACGGAAGCATACAAGCTTTCTTTAACTCTTTAATCATCTTGATGAATTTTTAAGGAATGATTCAAGAAATAGCAACTATAAAAGAATTGGTATGAAGATTTGGTTTGGGTCATGTTACAAATCTATGTGTCTGATGCAAATTAAAAACAAACATTTTTTATATCAAGCTTTTAATTCTTTCAAAATCTATATGATGGAAAACATACGGTTTAAAGGTGTTTGCACAAAAACAATATAATCTCTCCAAATTAGATCATTTTGAAAAGAACAATGAAAAAACAGAAAGAAACTGAACCCATCGGCAGTTTGAATGAGTGAAAATAACGCATCCTAAAATACAAGTTGAAAATAACTCTAAAGGTGAAATTGTGTCAAATATCCACTTTCTATCAGCAATCATAAAAAAAAGTATAAACAGCTATAGCCCGATTGTGTGATATCAACCATCCATGGAGTTGGTTTTTTCACATACGTGTACGTGCTAGTGGCCAGTGGCATAGCTAGTGGGGAAGCAGTCCACCCCGGGTGTCACCCTCTAAGGGGTGACACCCAATCTTTATTTACAAATAAAAATATAATCTTATAAGATTTTGGAAAGAAATTCTGAAATAA
This sequence comes from Maratus speculifer, assembly GCA_964019185.1. Lineage (NCBI taxonomy): Eukaryota > Metazoa > Arthropoda > Arachnida > Araneae > Salticidae > Maratus > Maratus speculifer. Next base: position 7,468,566 of record CAXHSM010001376.1, on the reverse strand, counting down.
AATGAAATTTTTAGATCATGACGAAATTAAGTTAATTTTGTTTTCTTTGAGAATGTGAAAATTTATACAGAATGGTGCAACCAAATAAGACATACACCAGGGAACAAAAACCTACCTATCTAAGGAGAAGGTAGCAAAAGAGAATTTTAAAAGAAAAAAATCTCTTCTACACTGTAAAAAATGTGACCCTTTATGCTTTTATAGAATATCTCTGTTTTGAGTTTTGACCAATGAGAATGCTCCATAATACAGCAAAGTAATCGTTTAATATAAAAGCAATGAAGCGATGATGCAGTAAAAGGGTCACATATTTTTACAGTGTACATATAGACACCACATTTATGTATGCATAGTTGAGTAATGAGTCGCTCCTGCAGTTTCTTATTATAGGAGGAGGAAAGGTAGATAAGGAATGGTATGGTCATTTGTAATAATAACATAGAACTGTGACTGAAAAAATATGAGGGATCAGAGGGGGGGGGGGCGGTGACACCATTTATATCACTTTTCAACTTATATCTTTCAAAAATTGCAATTCAAAGCATTTAGCAGAAAGAAAGAAGAAAAGTAACTGTGGAATTTAAACTGAATGTTATAAAATAGCAGAAGATGTTGAAGATTATTTAAAACCAACAATTGTTATAGAGTTATCTGTATTTATAAGACATACTATATTTAAGATAGATTGTATGAAAAAAAAAGTATCTGTTATTTGATGAGTATTTTTTATAAGGGCTAGAAACTGCAGATTGACTAGAAATTATGGTGCATGTCTAGGCTCAAAACTCCCTAATCTATGTATCTAAATTTGAAATCTATTTTAATAGTAACATTGGCAAGAAGAAATGTATGTCAGATATTTCTAAAATATATTTGCAAATTTAATGGCTAAAATAATGATTATCATGTTTTGCCCATTTTCTACTAAAGAAAACAAAAATACTCCCAGGAAAAAAAAAAAAAAAAATCTCCCCATCTTGATTGTTTACAAACAAAGTTTAGTTTTTTGCTGTAATTGTCATCTTGATTTTTAGTGACAGTAAATAATGCATTATCTAAATTTTTTGTGCACTCTCACCTTTTTTGGTTATTAAGTCTAGCTAAATCTGAAATAAAACTTCCTTATTTTATTATTTTGATGTGAATTAGTAATTTACTTTTATGAGGTAAGTGTCATTGTTTAAGTTAAGAAACATACATTTCATTTTTATGATAAATATATAATCATACATTATTGATTATTAACATTATCTTTGCTTTTAATATTTTAATCCTTTGAAAAAGTACCTAAATTTTTATTATATTAGTTCATTACTTATTTTGACATTTTATTATATTATAGGCATTCATTGTACTTTCAACTGCATTATTTATTGCATTCAAATTACTATTTAAAAAATGCAAACAAAGCAATGACCAAATATCTGCAAATTTCTAAAATACAATTTAAAATACAATAGAGAACCTTTTATCTGGAATGAATTTCATTCTGCCTGAGATGTCAACTTTCAAAAAAGTTGAATTTATATACTAGACTCCCTAAAATCCACACAGAATTTACAGATGTAACAATGAAAATTTCCGTTCAGATGTAGGGACAAAATTTTACTCTTTTTTATTTTTAAATAAATTTCATGCATTTTTTAAATATATTTTTTGTGATATTATTGAATTATTCTTTTATTTTTTTAATGAAAGAAGGATAAATTCATTTCAGAAAAATTTTAAGATACTGCTGATATCACTGGTAATCACAAGCTTTTTACAAAATATATTTACATATTAAAAAAACTTTTTTCGTAATTATATCTGGCTAAAACTGAAATGATATTAATTTTTTATTAGTTTCATGTGAATTAGTATTGCACCCTTATGAGATAAGTTTCATTGAATAATTTGGGAGAAATGAATCCAATCTTTATAATAAATATTTAATTATACATTAATTGGTTATTTACTAGACTTTAGATTTTAATATTTTGAAATATATCTTAGTTTTTATTATTTTAATTTATTACTTCTTCTAATATTTTAAGTTTTTATTATTGTTTCAGTGGCATTATTAATTACATTTAAAATTACTGTTTAAAAAATGTAAACAAAGCAATGGGCAGTGCAAAATTCTAAAATCCACACAACCTCTGGTCTGAAGTTGTGCGGATTTATTTGAGTTTACTGGATTTTGTTTACTCTAATCCCTTGTTAACAGCTAAACAGCAATTAGAATTGAATATATATATATATATATATATATATACATATATATTGCAATTTCTTTTGATTTTAAAATAGTTCTTTTATGGCAATATAAAATTTTATCAAAGTATTCAAACAGGTGAAACTATGAAATTTAAAATTTTACAAAGTAAAAAATATTTTTAGATTATCCTCTTAATAAAATAACTCAAAGCAAAGAATTTTTTAGTAAAATTTTTTTGTAAAATTTATTTTTAAAAATTTCTTATTTAGGAATAGGAATATTAATCAGTATAATATAATATTAGGGCTGAGGGATAATTTGCCCAATGTTATAATAAATATAAAACATATACATAAATATTATAACTATGTTATCCCGTCAACTGATTAGTAAGCCAAATTATAGTACATATACGACATAACTTTTATTTTAAATAATAAAAAGACAAATAATTAGTAGAATATTAATGAAATTACAAAGTCAAAATAAAAATCATTTAATGACATTTTAAATATGTGTATCGTATTTAATGTCATTGAATTGACATTCACGATCATCCATTTTTGGCATTTAATCTTACAATTTGCCGATAGTATTTTGGTCGACGGGATAACAGAGTAAAACCAAACATAAATAGATGACAAAAAATTTTAATAGTAAAAAATCTGCATAAATTGTGATTGATAAAAATGTATATATATATATTATGTATTACCATAACATTATGGCAGTCAATAGCTATGCTACACTACATAGTTGTCAAAATTAAGAGTTTCATTCTCAGTGCAGTTCTAGTTGACCTGGCTTGAATAAAACGTAAGGACTCTGTTATTGATGTCATGTTACCATCATTGGAAATGATTGTATTATTTATTACTTTAGTATTTTTCTGGCAAATAAACTACAGTACCTCTTTGGCATTTTTTTTTTTTTTTGGTCCAATTGCTTTTTTTTTTTTTTTTTTTGATTTAACTATTTTAGAATGCAAGAAAATTACATTCACTGTCCTGAAATTTTAAATTTTATTAATTAAAAATGTTTTGTTTAATAATAACTGAAATCATAGTTTTCATAGTAGTTTAAAGTATAAAGTTTACTTTTAAAGGAAAATATCTGTTTTAAATATTAAGCAAAATCCTTTAAAAATTTACTTTTTAATACCTATAAAACCTAAAATCTTAAAATACTCCACCTTAGAGATACTATTCGGCTAGTTAAATATTCTAAATGACTATGAATGTCACTAAAAATTTTGTGCTAACATGCATTCAACTCACAGGTCGTCAAAAATATAAACAGAAGAGTATCAACAACAACAAAACATACCCTACCATTAATTTACTTTAGTAATTATGAAATTATCCAGAAAATTTATTTAAAAAAATAGCTATTGTTATAATGAGAGCGCACTTATTTTCTACATGTTTTCACCTCTTTATCACAAAAGTAAAGAGACGCCAACACAATGAACGATTCAAACAAAACGAAGGAGTCACAAGAAATCATTCATGAACAATGAATGAATCAATAAATCGCAGCAACAGAAATGTTCAACTAATTTTCTATTAACCAAGCAAAACATTAATTTATAAAACAAGAATAAAAAACATTGGTTGAAATTCGCGAATCTAGCACTTAAATATTCTCAGATTTCACACATTGATTTTGATAACAAACATGAGAATTTATTGGTAACACTTGTTTCTGTTAATGTCCCATTTTTATACTCAAAGATTAAAAAAAAAAAATAGTAGGTATAAAGTCACATCAACAATTTAGTTAATAAATAAGAGCTTAATTAGTAATTCATTAACTACACGAAAGTTTCTGGATTTAGTGAATGAATCTTTATGTAAAAATCCACAAATCATTCTTGTATTTGGCGTCCTGTGTGTACTCTTAATCGTATTATCAGGAACTTTTAAAATATCAGTATATTTAATCCACGCTAATAAAAAGTTATTCTTTTGAAAGTAAATATATTTTAAATAATTGATCGCATACTGATATCCTATGTAAATTTCATCAAGTTTTAAAAACAATTTAAGAAGCCAAGAATCTGACATTCCAATATCTTCATAATGTGAGGTGTAGCCAATATGTATTGTGATTACTCTGACATTTTAAACATTTTTTTTCTTTTTTTTTTTTTACATGTAGGAAAATGGTATTTGTATATTATCAAGTCTTGAGGATACACTTTACAAATAATGTTACTAGTACTTACATTTTATTTATTTTGTAGTACCATATTTAATGTTATGTAAGTATACATTTTTTAATCCCTGGTTGTAGCACTGGTTACCAGACAGTTACTAAAAGAAACAATTTTTGCCAAGGAAACTAAGTTAAGTTTTCCTGAGTAATTTCAAAATGAAATTGTGTTAAATTTTTAACATGAGAGTACAGCAAGCAAAAAAAGTATTTGCACACCAGGTAAATTTGTTATTGCATAAGTATAAATTAAAAAAAAAAGCAACTAAGAATTAAAAATACCAACATGGTTACAAAACAAATAAACATATTTACTATCTGACATAATAATTATATTTAAAATATGAAAACATAAAAAAGTAGCATTTGTACTGCCAAAAAAATATTTTCACACTAGCAATAAAAATAGAACTATAGGAATCATTTATAAGTTAAAAACAGTGCTAATATTTAGTATGCATTCCCTTTGCTTCAATTGCAGCTTGAAATCATCTGGGTATTGATTCTATTATATTTGTGACATGTTTCACTGCTGATTTGTAGCCATTCTTCCCTAAGAGCTTGCTTAAGTTCTGATTTGTTAGAAATTTTGGTACTACTCTATTATCCTGTTGACCAATTTCGCCAAATTATACAAATCGCCAAACTAATAGCCAAATTATACAGGTTCGCATAATTTTTATTTTAAATGATGAAAAAACAACTAATTAGTAGAATATTAATAAAAATATTAATAAAAAGTTGAAATAAAAATCCCTTAATGACAATCTTAAACACGTGAATTGTATTTAATGTCATTGAATGTGACATTCATGATCATCCATTATTGGCATTTAATCTTATAATTTGGCGATAATTTCTTGGTCATAGTAGTACCAAAATTTTCTTCTTTCTTAATTTTTACATCCAAAATATGCAATGAATTTTCACTCAGATTGTGGTCTGGTGATTTCAATTAGTTTTTTACAATATAAAGTAACCATAATTTTATAATGTATGCAGTATGTTTCGGATCGTTATCCTGATGGAAATAATATGAGTTACGAATTCCTAATTTCAGAGCACTATTAGACAAATGATCTTGCAATATATTAATATATTGTTTAGCATTCATATTGCCTTCAATAAGGGTCATTTTGCCAACTCCGTTAAAAGACATGTATCCCCAAATCATTACATGACCACCGCCATGTCTTACAGTTGCTTTCATGTTTTTAATTTGAAGAGAAGTATTTGGCTTTCGCCATACAGTTTTCTTACCATCTGAGCCAAAAATATTGAACTTCATTTTATTGGAAAAAATAAGTTTTCCAAAACTCTAATGGTTTGCTGACAAAAGCTGTTGCAAATTCAAATCTTTTCACCCTATTTGTTTCACTAATAAAGGTTTTTTTTTTTTGAGGAGCTCTTCCTCGGATAGTTGTATCATGAAGAACATTTCTAATTGATTGTGATGTAACTATTGTTCCCGACATTAAAGCAACATCAAAAGCTAATTCTCAAGCACTTAGAAAAGGGTTTTTTGAAGATTCTTTTAGGATGGCTTTCCTTTGCCTGGTATTGAGCTTTTTTGGACGCCCAGTTCGCGGCTTATTTATTGTCAAACCACTTTCTTTTTTCTTCTTAATTACATAAGGTACACTAGAAAAGTTTAGATTTAATTTTTTACCTATTCCTTGGAAACTTAATCCAGAATTGTTAAGAAATATAATCTTCTCACTGGTAGCAACAGACAGTTCACACATTTTCGGTGCCATTAGAACAAAAACTCCCCAGAATTCCTGCACCAGTTAATATATTACGTGACTTTAAAGTGTGGGGCTAATGCAATGTATGAGAAAATATTAATTTATTTTTTAAAATGTGTAATATTACTGTTTAAAGAAAATGGGTAGTTATTTTTACTTTCTTCTTTTTTAAAATAATGAATAATTAAAAAAATAGTATCAAACTTGCTTTCTATGGTTACTTATGCAAAAAATCATCTGCTTGCAAATAATTTTTTTGCTCACTGTACAACGAAAATAGTCAAATTCTCTACCTACATCTGAACTGAAAGTTTCATTGTTTACATCAGAAAAATGTGTGTGGACTTAGGATTGCGGATTTGGGGGAGTCTACTGCATTCGCGTATAACTAAATGACCAGTGCTGATTTTCTCTAATTGGATATTCATTTAATTCTGTTTTATCGAGGGATATTTTTATTCTTAAGGTGGAATCAAATACTGTTACAACATGCATTGTTTAAAAAGGTGACAAAGGTCATACACTTCATGGAATTTTAAGTGTTTTAGTACCAGAAATTTCATAAGGTACGGTCACTACACCTGAAGGTAGAATTTTTCTTTCATTAAATCAAGCAAATATTACTTTACAAAAAGTCTGATAAAATTGCACTATGCTTCAATAAATTCCTTGAAGCATAGAAACCCTAATTTGACACAATTTTCACCAAATTTTTAAAAACCTTTTTAATATTCATGTGTTAACATTTTTTTTTATTTTAGTTGAAAGGAAATATTATTTTTGCTGTTTTGAGTTTAGCAACAACAGGTAAAAAAATGCCTTTTTCAAATTTAATGTCTATTGAAATTATATAAATAAAAAATTTGAAAAAATAAAAAACAATCAAATTTTAATGTCTATAAAAAGTTTTTGATTGTATAAAACTCTTTAAAAAGATATATTTTGTACCACCACGATAAACAGTGCTTATAATAATTCTCCTAAAATCTGTCTGTTTCAAAGTAAAAGGAGATTTTTCTATAAAACAATAAATTTTCATATCTTTATATGCAATAACTTCATTAATATAAGCCAAGAAATATCTTTGTCTGCAGTAAATTCAATTATGATAGTGACAATGGTGACTATACCCTCTTTTTCCCTTTTTTGTGAAAACAGATTTATTTATCAAAGTTTGAATATAACTATATGCATTAATGGACACATGTTTAATTTAATCATCTACCAATGTTCTGGTTACACTGCACTATATTTAGGATCTTTAATGCTTTGATGATCGAAGAATTGTTGCGAGATAGGGCATAATTTAAACTATAATAATAAAAAAATGGTGTTATGAAAAGAACATGCACATTTTTAATCAATATTCAAATCAATTATCAATCAAAGAATTGTTCTTAGTTCAAAAAACAAATCAAACAACTAAATCTTACAGACAAACTAAAACGATTCATAAAATTTACTTTCAATAAAATTATATCTAGCTATTCCTGTAACAGGATAAAGTTTCATTAAAATTGCCACATAATAATTAGAATAAAAAGGTGAACTACTAAATCAAAAAGTGAACCAAAAACAAAAGAGCTCTAATTATTTAAAACAACACGTTCCTCCAATAACCATTTGACCGTTCGAAAAATAATAGACTCATCCAGCACTATGTTTTGAATGATTGACAGGCATTATATCCTGAATGACAGATTTTACAAGGTTTTACATATTCAAAATATTTTAACTATATTTGATAATAAATATATATTTTTATTTACAGTGCAAGTAAAATTTCTATACAATGAATACAAGCTGTGCTTTTAAAAAACAGATTAAACTCTGTTAAAATTTCATGAAAAATGTAATAATAATATTCCTTTTACATATTGAAAGCAATTTTAAATTGCATGGCTGAAGCCTGTAAAAAATAATCCCTAATTAAATCGAAACATTCTGAATTTTTATATTTTAAAAATACATCTAAACGATCATAATTTCAATGGAAAATTCCTTCATTTATAGTAATTATCGAAAGATGGCGCCAAAACAATATTTCAAATCTTAAGTAATCGATGAATGACAGTTCGATTAATCGATTAAAGATCATCATTACAACAGTGGCATCTTATAAGATACAATATAACAGATAAACTTTTGATACAACAATTAGAATTTCATTTATTAATTATTTCTGTTCTAGATGCAATACTTCTGGTGTAGATACTGCGGTAATGCATCTTGATGCGATGTCAAATTTTTTACAAAAAGGCGAACTCAAATACCTGGAATCATGAATTTTAAGTAATGAATCAATCATTTTTCTATAATAAATGTTTTGTTTATTTTAATTGGAGCTGATATTTTTCTGAATTCTTGAAACAAATGTTGATATTTGATATGTAAAAAAGGTCAAAAATCAGTAGTTGTAACTTTTTCTTAGTTTGATTCATTCTTTATTCAAGTTTTTCCACCGTGATTCATTCACGTCGTTGGCGTTTCTTCAGGTCAATGACTCAAAGGCGATTGGTTGGGCTAGGGCTCCTGTAACTATATAGGTATATAGGAGCCTTAGGTTGGGCACGCCTCAGAGGTGTGTGGCCTTGAATCTAAGTGTGCTAGGTACGCAGGTAAACACTTAACTCCAGATTGCCCCATTAAGGGATACATAACTCCTAAATGCGCTAACTGTGGCCACTTTTAGGGGATCTATCAAAAATCCATGTAGACTTGAAAACTGTAATCCTACCTCAAACATCAAATATAACAATAAACAAATTACCAAAGAAACCCAACAATTCATTGAAATTTTCAAAGAATTTAACTACACAAAGAAAAACCAAAACAATGCTACACAAAACCAAACTAACTCTACTACCACTAAAAACAGCACTCCCCCTGTTAAAGACTTTCCTGCTCTTACTCCCAGTGACTCGTCTACTAATAACAGCTCTAATAACACTGACAATATTTCATCCACAGCTACACCCAGTTACTCTAATGAAATCCAAAAAAATTTCCAAACTTTTAATGACATGAAAGAAATACTTCAGATAACCAAATTTCTAAAATGTATAAAAATCATTGCTACTTTTACTAAAAAATCTACTAATCCTATTCAAAAAATGTTTATAATAATCCAAGAGTTCGACGCTTTTTCAAATGATCTCACTACCTCTAATCATGAGTAATACACCCTTAAAATCTCTCACTGTTTTAACCTGGAACTGTTGCTCCCTGTCTAACAAAATTAATGAACTTCGCACTTTTATTATTAACAATCCCAATATTGATATTATCCTGCTCCAGGAGGTCCGTAACCCTTCACATAGCATTAAAATTGCCAACTACAAACTTTACCATACTCTTCGTCTTGATACGAACCACGGGGGTACTGCTATCTATATTAAACAACACATACCACATTACACTATACAACAGTCTACACTTACCGGTGTTGACTACACAGGAATTGTTGTACAACTGCCACATATTGATATTAACTTTAACTCTGTTTATATTCGACACTCACGACTTTTCCCTGTCAGTGACCTTACACATCTTTTTTCTCAATACACCCACAGTTTCATCGCTGGTGATTACAATGCACACAATTTGAGATGGAACTGTCATTCGACTACTCGCCGGGGCAAATCACTACACAATCTTATTTCACACCTAGAACTTAGTCTACACGCTCCAGATACACCTACACACATTGGGTATGGAACCTCCCATCCTTCCATTATTGATTTTGGTATTTCTAAAAATCTTGCTTTCCCTGTAACGACTACTGTAATTAATGATCTCTCATCTGACCACTTACCTGTCTGTTTCAAAATTGATCTAGTTGATCCTCCCTCTCCCCCTCCTACTGTGGCTGTGGACTGGAACAAGTTTAAAAATATCCTTAATAATTCTGACATAACTTTTCCCAATATCAATAATAATAATGAAATTGATAATGCAGTTACTAATTTTCAAAATCTTATCCTTAATGCGCAAAAACAAGCTTCTCGTGAATACATTAAAAATACTAACTCCTTTACTCTTCCAAATTATATCCATAACATATGTAAACAACGTAACAACATCCGACGCCTTTATCAAAACTCCAGAGACCCTTCTCTTAAGCCTCAAATTAATCGCCTTAATAATAAAATCAAAATCCTCATTGCTAAAGAAAAACAAAAAAGCTGGAGAAATTTTCTCCAAACTCTGTCTCCAGAAGACAACTCTTTATGGAATATAAAGAAAAAATTAAACAATAACTATACTCCTATACCTCCACTTACTGCCTTTAATTCTACTGCTTACAATGATAAAGATAAAGCTGAAATGCTGGCTAAAACTTACGCTGAACAATTTTCTCCTAACCCTTACCTTGCTAACCCTAACCATTATCTTGATGTCCACGAAACTGTCTCAAACTTCCTAAATAATCCTCCAGTTGATCCTCTTCCTGAAATTCAACCTGTTGCTATTACTAATATCATCAAAAAACTTCAAAACCGGAAAGCCCCCGGATACGATAAAATTAATAATATTGCACTTAAAAATCTTCCTCATAATTGCATTATCTACCTAACTGATCTCACTAATGCTATACTTAAATTTCATTACTTCCCTAAAGCATGGAAAATTTCTATTGTTTCACCCATCCCCAAGCCTCGTTCTAACCTACACGATCCTACTAACTTTCGTCCTATCTCCTTGTTACCCTCAATAAGCAAAGTTGTTGAGCGCGTCATCAGGGCCCAACTTCACGATATACTTGATGAAAAAAACATCTTGATTCCCGAACAATTTGGTTTCAGAGCCAAACACTCAACACAACACCAACTGCTTCGAGTTGTTGAATTCCTTAGTGAAAAGTTCAACTCGAAAATTCCAGCTGCTGCTGTTTTTCTAGACATTGCTAAGGCCTTTGATAAAGTCTGGCATGAGGGCCTCATCTACAAGTTAATTAAGCTCAGAATTCATGCTAGACTTATACACCTGTTACATTCATACCTTAGTGATCGCACATTTTGCGTCCGCATCAACAATACACTTTCCACACTATTCCGTATTCTTGCTGGGATCCTTCAAGGCTCTGTCCTCGGTCCTACTTTATTCAACATTTTCTTTAACGATATTCCACGTACACTAAAGACTCTACTTGCCCTGTATGCGGATGACACGGCAATATACGCCTCTGCTACTGACATACACACACTATACGAAATTTTACAGAAACATCTTGATGAATTCATTAGTTGGTGCACCCTGTGGCGCATTAAGCTCAATGAACAGAAAACTGCTACTGTCTTCTTCTCTAGATGTAGGGATAACCCAATTCGTCTAACTATTAACAACACTGCTATTAATTGGTCCGATGACACTAAGTATCTGGGGGTTACCCTTGATAAAAGGTTAACATGGAAAAAGCATTTCACTAATATTAGAGGCCAGGCTGCCGGTATTTACAAAACACTAACTCCTCTATTAAAAGGCAAAACCCTTTCTATTCACAACAAATTAATTTTCTATAATGCGTGCATTCGTCCCATTCTAACATATGCTTGTCCCATCTGGGGATATGCCTGTAAAACCAGCATGGATTATCTCAACAAATCTCACAATAGATGCCTGCGTACCATTAGAAATGGTCACCGATACTTGAGAAACACAACTATCCGCAGGGATTTAAACACAACATCTCTTACTAAACGCAGAAATCATCTTGCTAAAAATTTCTACAAATCTGTTTACAATATCCCTAATGAGATTATCGCTGACCTGCCAGACTATGAGGTCTCCGACCCTGCCAACCGTAAACGCCCAAAATATTCTCTCTTGTTAGATGATGAAGACTGAGTTTTTCTCTCTCTTCTTTTTTATCTATATATTCTCTTTTTGTCTTGTTTATATCTACTAAAAAAAAAAAGAAAAAAAAAAAAAACTTCAATTGCTAGGTATTAGCAAACTTTTTCTGCTTAAGATGTATGGTCTCTGAATTATTTCCTTTTTCTATGGGGCTTGTCCCAGTAGCTATTTTGACTGATAAGTGTTTTTTGGAACTAATGGAATATTTTCTTTTTTCTCTTACATTTTGTTAAACTTTATTTCATATTTCTCTCTATTAGTTGTTAGACAAATTTTCTTATATCTTATTTGTGGATTAACCACTATTACACAATATTTCTTTTTCACGGCTTTCTAATGCCTCACATAGCCGAACCACCTCTAGACTGGACGTACAGTTGATATGCAACTAGGCCATCCAGAACAAACTTACATTGTTCCATTGATCCACAATTCATTCTTGTGTTGGCGTCTTATGTCTCGCTTTGTTTGTAATATCAGGTAACATTTAAAGCGTCAGTTTATTGATTTCATTCCCTTTACTAAAATAAGCTAATGGCAACATACTTTCGTTCGATAATCTTCAACTGAAATTATTCAATTTGCAGTTTAATAACGCGACTACTAAATTTCATCTGTTGCAACTTTCATTCTGCCAATTGTCTTTTAAAGTATCATTAAAAGGTTTTACTTAGAGCACATAATGTTTTACATTTATTTGTAATTTAAGGTAATATTATTTAAATTTAGAAACAGCAAATTTGTTTGATTTTTTTTTCAAATATTATTTTACAACTTTGTGTTGCTGGTAGACCGAATTTCGTTGTATTAAAATTAAATTTGTTATGTGATTGATAGCATACTGAAGTATCTTCATAAAACTAGATATCTTGCCAGTAAAGTGCTGTTGTCGCATTGATTACAAAAACAAAAGATAGTGTTTTATTGTTTTCTTAAATTTAGAAAATAGCACTTATCTATTCTCATGCTAAAAAGATACTCTCTACCAATAATGTTTGCCACTTAAAACATTTTATTCTCTTTGCAATGTCTTCTTAAATCTTTTATAGTTCCCATTACAGGTTTGCATGTGACGAAATTTTCAGGATCTCATAGAGAGAAAAATTTGGCCCGGCCCAATGCAGAAATTAAAAGTTCAGCCTGACCAGCACAAAAAATATTAGCCGAGCCCCATAAAAAAGTAAAAAGTTCGGCCCGAGTTGATTATTACAAAACATTGATTTTTATATCCATTTAGTTAGAAATTTTACTCCTACAAGGAGTTCTGACCAAAAATATTTATCTGAACTTCTTTTTCATGTTTATAATCTTCATTTTTGCAGAAATGACACAGGCTACAATATATCTGTATATATATTTTAATGAATTTCTATTTTTTGTATGCAAATTTTTCAGTTATTATAAATATTGTTAATCCATATTCCATGTATAGAAGTGTTAAAAATGTCAAAAACAAGATTCATAGGTAAGCTCTTTTCTACTCTTTTTACATTATTTTAACTTTGTTATATTTTAATAGGCGTAACAATCTATAATTATTTAAAAAGAAAAAAATTCAGGGCTGGCAAGTTTCTGCCGGGGTGGTTAAAACCAACGGTTATAACTGGTTGAAACCGGAATGGCAGAAACTAGTTTCTGCCAGTAAGTGGCAAAAACTGACAGAAATCAAGAAATATTGCTAATAAAAACTTTCACCTGCAATGATTCACACTTCCCACATATATTTAATATATAAAGAATGTAGTTAAAAAATTAAAATAAAGATTATGAATGTTATTCAAAGTAACAGAAAGCTTCAAAATGATCATACAAATATACTTTGTTTATTTAATAATTTTCTGTCACTTGAAAAACAGAAATTTTTATAATGGTAATCTGATGATGTAAAAGTTTCACTGTTGATATTATTGTTTACAGTTGAATTTCTATTTTAAAGGTTTTAAAAAAAGAAATTTGCAAAAAACTCCATGATATTTTAACAACACTTTTTAGAGTATTTTTAAATAAATAATCTACTACTACATACAAAGAGAAATGGTTCTTTTGAAAATATATAAGTAAATAATTGTAGCTCAAAAATAATGAATTATATTGTGCATTTATTTTATAATATTAAAAACAAAAAAATTATTTTTGTGAAAAAAGTAATAATATACTGAGAACATTCCATAATATAGGATTAATTTTACTTAACCTTTCTTAACTTAGACTGCTTTTTAATTTGTTCTGAATGAAAGAAAAGTTTGAAAATATTCTTTCACAATATTTTATTTGTTATTTTTCCGGAATAATAAAATGTATATAAGCAATTTAATATCACTTAAAAAGTCTCAGATCATGTCATAAAATGAGTTTATGCCAGTAAAAACCGGTTATAACCACTTTTTGCCACTGGCACGGGAGAAACCACTTTCTGCCGGCAAAAATCCAGCCCTGAAATTTAATTTTTAATTGTAGAATAATGGCAATTTAAAAATGTATGCATTTTTTTGCAAAAATTTTTTGGATCTGGACTTATTTTACTGACCATTAAACAGATTAGGCCACCTGGACTGAATGATTTTCACACGGGCTGTATCAAAAATAGAAATGGAAACTTCGGACCATGAAGACTATGAAGGAAACAAATCCCAGCTTTGTACAGAAAAAAAAAGTTAGGCCCGATCTAAGAGTCTTGTACAAAAATAGGGTGGGCCAGGCTCAGGCCAGCCTGTGCAGATTTCTAGTTACCATTATAAAGTCAGTTGCAGAGATATTTATTATATTATGTGACACAAATTGTTTAGTATATTTTTTTTTTATTGGAACAAGCTCATAAAATTAATATTTCATAATGTGTGTTATTTCTCTGCCTTACTTTTTTCATTGCATTCATTAAAAAATGTGATAAACTTGTAGCAGTAGAGGTATTATTTAAATATAATGGCAAACCTATTAGTCAACTGTTAAAATGATGTTTTATATTGTTTCCCACCAAGATAGGACTTGGCAATTCAGTTGCATTTTAACCCTTTGCTGCACGATTTATCTTTTCTGTATGAAAAAATTATTTTGATTACTTTAAGTGGTCACAAATGCAGGAAAAATAATAAATTCTTACTTCATATGGATTTTTGTGGTATGTGCCATATGTGTCTCAAAGCACACAATGAGACATTTTCATTTTTGTACCAAATGTGGCATTCACCTCAGAATACAGTGTATTATATATACAAAGATAGTATAATATGTATAAAAATTTTATTATGATACACTCTATTAGAGGCCTTAATTCAAAAAAGTCTATCATGGCCCTTCGTGCCTTTAGGAATTTCTTTAGTATTGCCATTAAAATTTGAACTCATACACCAACTTTTATGTTTTATATTATAAATATATTAGTGTATTGTATTGCTATGTTATATACCATTTTCAAGAATTATGTATTAACAGTAGTATTTGGTTATCCCGGCAACCAAAAACTATCTCCAAATTAAACGTCGCATTCAATGATATTAGACTCGAAATATGTGTTTAAATTGTCATCTAGTGATTTTTATTTAAACTTTTTATTTGTGTTTTTATTCATGTTTTACCAATTTATTTGTTCTTTTGTTATTTAAAATAAAAATTATATCAGTATGCAAAATTAGGCGAAATTGATCGATGGGATAACTAAGTAGTACTGTATAAACATATGTCAGATTGCTGTTTTGAGCTTGAGTGCTATGGTAAACCAGATTGGCAAGTATCTAACGGGCTGCTAGGGCAAAAATGAATTTAAGCCTAGAAGCCACAATGTCAATCACTTAAAGCAGAGTTTTAAAGGATTGGCATACACATATACGCAGAAAAAAGTCAGATAATTATTTAAACTGAATTTTATTAAAAACATTTAAAAACATGATTAGTTATAACAGCAAAAATCCGGCCATAACTTTGGCCAAAAGAACGCACTGCTCATTTAGTGAGTTTTTTATAAGTCTAGACTAGCATTACAATACAGCAGGTTAAAATGAGCTTTTGATTAAACCAGAATCATGCCTTAAATATTACATGTCGAAAAAAGCCATCCAAACGTGAAGTTGCTCAAATATATACCATCTGATAATCACATGGGAAGGAAAAGACAGTTCTCTGTAACAGTGAAGAAAGCAGTTATGAAAAACAACCAATTAGAAACAAGTAAACGTCATCGGTACGATGACGCAATACTTAAATTGGAATGCAGGCATTTCATCTCCAGATGCGTGGAATTCGTAAAAGTATGACGCCATATCGCCAAAGAAAAAGAACACTCATAAGCAGAGTAATGAAATGATATCTTACGCCCTTATTCTCCCCTCACGCGGAATCGGAATATCGTACTGAATTCAGCGATTCCGGATGTTATTCCGGAGATGAGCTATTCTCCCCTCAAAATCCGGCGGAATCCGGAATTCAGGCATCTCGAATACGCGGAATATCTGTTACTTTTTTACGGCTAGTCAGAGGTAGCTGGAATATCGTTCGGAGAGCGGAATAAGCAATGGCGGATGTAAACAAATATTGTTCGTTAAATATTTATTGCGTGTTTCGAGGTAAATTACATTATTTGTGATTATTTTTTTTATTAATCCCAGTTTTAGAATCAAAATGGGAAATGTTTCCCTGCAGATTGATTTTTAATAATTATTATTATCTCCAGAAATTAAGGTAAAAGTTAGTTTTATTTTGTATTATGGTTAAAAAAAAATTTATTCTATTTTAGATTCTGCTTTTTTTTTTTTTTTTTTTTTTTTTTTTTGCACGCGATATATATATTGTATTCAGATTTTATGTAGTAAATTTATATATTTAATGCGATCTAAATATTGATGTACCATTAGAATTGTTTAAATGACTTGGTAATATTTGACAGTACTATTTATTTAACATTATCGATCTTTCTTATGTATTTTGAAATTTTGTTTTATTAAATTGAACTTAATATTTCTAAATAGCCTTTGTAGTTTCACAT
Source organism: Maratus speculifer (assembly GCA_964019185.1). Taxonomy (NCBI): domain Eukaryota; kingdom Metazoa; phylum Arthropoda; class Arachnida; order Araneae; family Salticidae; genus Maratus; species Maratus speculifer. The sequence continues at coordinate 7,451,570 of CAXHSM010001376.1, read as the reverse complement.
AACTTAAAAAATTGTGCTTTAAGTGTGTTTATTTACATAAGTAATATTTTGTATGCTTGTGTTTATTTATTTTTTAAAGTTATTATTGAAATATACTTAAATAAATTACATTGGCTTCATATTTTTACATTCCGATGCTTAATACGTGTTGTGTACTCTACAGTTTCACAATCAAACTTTCATGTGATATTTTGCAAATAAATTTAAATTTTATATAGGCTACAGTAGTCGCTTTGAGCTATCTAAAGTATTTATTTATAATCTAAAATTATTAGTATCAAAGAAGGTTAAAAATTTGATTTTGCACTAGTCAATTAAAATTTACACATGATGTGGAAAATTTGTAAATTTGAAATGAAAAAAATTATGCAGCCTTACTAGAAGAATTTTTTGCATTATTTGTAATATCCGAATAATATTTTGCTAATAGGTATACACATCTTATATCATTATTTTAAAATAAATGACTATTTCTTCACATAACTAAAACTTTAAATTTTCTGTTACTACTTTTGTTATGTTTAGAACTAGTTTTCTGTTCTTGTTTTTAACCCGGGAGAACTCACTAGTGAAAATTTCTCTCACAGTGCCCAATTGCTTTTTTTTTTACTTTACATTCACTTAATATCAACCTTTTGGTTTGGCTTAGTACTTTTATTCACTAAAAAGATAAAGTACTAATCGAAATCCCATTTTGAAATTTAATTAAAATGAAAAATGTTTTAAATAAGTGCCTTAAAAAAAGGTACAATGGAGAAAGAAAATCTCATGTAGCGAGTTCTCCCAGGTTAATGCTAATTCTACTTTCAAAAAGTAAACAGTTATCTAAAATTTGTTTTTTTTCAGAGGGGTAGGGGGGGGGGCTAAATTATTTTTATATGCACAACTTAATGTGAGTAAAATAACTGCATTTTATTAAAGGCTTTTACTTGCAGAAAGAATATTTTCCTATATTTTTTATAAATAAAGTTATGTAACGACTTACTTATGCTGGCTAAACATTTAATCCTTATTTTATAATATATTTAAGTCTCTGTTTAATATTTATAATATCTAATAAATCATCAAATGATCAAATGTTGAAGTTATAATTAATTATAGTTTTGATCTTGAATTCAAAATTTTGAATTTTTTTATTTTCAAACTATTTATTATACAAAACAATTTGAGCATAGGCTGAAAAACTGTTGCTTTTCTAGAAAAATAAATAAATAAATAAATTCTGGGTTGTCAAGTTGCATCAGCATATAATGTGTCTGTTGGTTATTTGTTTAAATTTTTATGTTCATGTTGCACGTTGATGATTGCAAACAGAGGATTTTTATTATTTATTAAATCGCTATCATACATTAAATTTTTCTTAAAATTCAGGCAAGAATTATGTAATAAAATTTGTTGTTATCTAATATTGTTCTTGGATTACTAAAATATTTTCTTACTTCAACATGTTATCATTTCTCTATATCTGATTTGATTTTATCTAACTTATTATATCCTCAATAATTTTAAGTAATTTTCCATATTCTGCAATGAAAGAATGCCATCCACTCTTATTTTGCAATTTTTTTATACAGAGGCAGTCAAATACAGGATTTATTGGCATTATAATTGTGTTGAAGTGCTTTTTTTTTCTTTTCTTTGTTAGCTGGGATGTCAGTGTTAATAGCAGAGTTCTCGTTGTCGCTCGTCAATGCACCAAATTGGCGAGTAAACAAGCGATTAGATTCGCCAAATTGCTATACTTTTTTTTTCTTTTCTTTTCCGTTTTTCATACATATTTTTAATATATACATATTTTGGTACTACTCTGTTATCCCAACGACCAATTTTGCCAAATTACACAAATCGCTTAAATAATAGCCAAATTATACATAGACAAAATTTTCATTTTAAATAACGAAAAAACAAATAATTAGTAAAATATTAAGAAAAAGTCTAAATAAAAATCAATGACATTTTAAACACATGAATCGTATTTAATGTCATTGAATGTGACATTTACAATCATCCATTATTGGAATTTAATCTTATAATTTGGCGATAATTTTTTGGTCAACAGGATAACCTAGAAGTACCCATATTTTCATATACTTGTAGCAGATAGTTGAAATTAGATTAATAACAATCGTTTTCGCAGTTATAAAAACTTAGGTTATTTTAGAACATATTGAAAAAAAATGGGGTATATTAAAGAATTAAAGATTTTTTTTGTGCTACACGGCAAATCTATTTAGCTAATACTTTTTTCATTTGGCGAATGTTTTTTATTTTTAATTTGCCAAATTACTAATGTTGGTCAATTGTCAGCGATAACACTGTTAGTATATATGTTTATATAACACTGGCATTTGGCTAATCAAAAAGTACCTTCCCCCCCCCCTCTCCCTTTAAACTTTATTATGTCAGTTATTCTTTTTTATGATATTTAATGTTTAATAGACTCTTGTGTGTTTTTTTTAGAAACAGAAAAATATTTCTTACATGATGAAACTCTAATATTATAATTATAATATTATTTATTTTATTTTTCAGTTGATTTTTCAATTTTTGTCCACTGTGAAGCATGTGCAAGAGTCTATAGGATTTAATGACAAAGATTACAAGTTATAGTGTCCAGCCGGTGCCACTTTTAAAAGCATTATGGGGTGTTATTTGATCTCTGCTTTTGAGTGTGTACCAGCTAGACTGAAATTCTGGAAAGCACAGAGGTTTGATGCCAATGGACAAGAGCTCTGATGCTAATTTATGACTGCTAGCTGTTTTTAATCCAAAAATGTTTACGGATGATCACCAAACTCTTATTCAAGTAAGAAAAAAGACTAAAAAAAATAAATAATTTTAGAATTTTAATCCTGCTGTAATAACTCTGGAGTTACTAAAATGTTTTTTTCTTTGCTTAAAGATGAAGTAAATTAAATATTCGGTAAGTTTTTTTTTTTTTTTTTTTACACTTAATTTCAAATTGATATTTTTTGCATTGAATTTAAATATTAAATTTTATTATTTCACTGTATTTTAAAGTTATGTATGAGTTACTCAACTACTAATCCCACCCCCCTCCTTTCCACTTTATTATTATTATTATTATTTTGCAAATTTAAAATCTGATTAATTTATTTACTTACTTTACTGACAGTTTCATTTAATTTTTATACATAAAACATTAGCACTGCAAGAACTACTTTATTTTATGAAAGAAACTTCATTGAAGTTAAAGAATTTAAATGTTAATTTTTTTTTCAAGGACATCCTTTGCTTTTTTTTTTAACGTAAAATTGAGATAAAATAAAAGTTTCACAAGACTCTATTCAATCACCTGCTCAACAACTTTTTGTGATAATGAAGATTATGACATTTTTAATGATGATAACATGGGGGCAAAAAATGGCTTTTGTCCTTTTTTTTTTTTTTTTTTTTTTTTTTTTTTTTTTTTTTTTGTCAATAAAAAATAAGCTAAATAAAACATATTTCACCAATTTGTTTTAAATTTTGTATATAGTTTCATTCTGATAAGAAACTTCTCTGATTAGTTTTTGTGGTTCATTGGTTTGTATAAAGTGAGGGATGTGGTAAAACCCCTTGTCAATTCAGGTAAATGGGTTTTACTTACACGCAGAATTATCCAATTTGCTCTAAATTTTCTATATAGGTTCATTCTGATAAAGTGCTTCCTTGATTGGATTTGGGGATTCATTGATTAAGTATAAAAAGGGGATTGGGGGATCTAACCTTTTTAACTTATATAAATTGGATTTTCATGCAGAATTATCAGATTTGTTATAAATTTTGTATATAGATTGATTCTCATAAAACCCTTCTCTGATTAGTTTTGATGGTTCATTGATTAAGTATAAAGGGAGTGACATAGAGAGAGGGGTAATCTCTCCCTTAATTTAGGTAAATAGGTTTTTCATGCACAATTATCCGATTTGCTCTAAATTTTGTACATAGGTTCATTCTGACATTGTTAAATATTTTTAACTATGTCATAATGACTTTTTTTTTTTTGCATTGAATAGTTTAAGTAGATTTATACAACAACCATTTTTCGATTTGTTTACAAGTATTTTTAATTTAGTCACTTTTATTTTTGGAAACCAGTTCTAAAATAGAAACTTTCTTATATGAAAAAAACTGTAACCAAAATCAAAAAAGTAAAAACTAGCTTGGTTAGAGATTGTCCTTAGCTATCCTATGCAAAACAACCATTCAAAAATTTTAAAGTTAAAGCAAGAAATTTGAAAATACTGCCCCCCCTTCCTCCAATACGATTAACATTAAAATTCTCATTCTTTTGCATGACAGAAGTAACAACTTAAGAGCCTATACTAGTCATGGAAAGAAACACTCATGCTAATGTTATACCTATGAGAAGATTATATACATTTCTTATCTCATTTATAAATGTGTATAATTTACATAAGGTATATACTTGAAATTGATAACTGTTATTGTATACATTTGTAGTATTTCTGTTTTGATTGTGGTTAGTTTATATGAGGCTAGTTTCATTTGTGGAACCTATTCTGAAAATGAAACTATCCTTATGTTAAATAAAAATTTATGACCAAAATCGAAAAAGTACAAATGCATAATGAAAAGTATCAATCTCAGGTACTCTATATAAAAGAAATCATTTAAAATTCTAACAGAAATCTGTGAACCAGAAGAATTAATATTAGAACTCAAGCTTTTTGCATGACTAATATTGGCTCTTAAGTTAAAAGCATGTTTTCTACTTTTGGGCTTTTAGTCAGCAAATAATCTATAATAATAAAAACAAGAATAAAAAAAAGACCAGTTTATAAATTAATGTGGATTGCATATTTACCTGTTTATTTTTTATTTTATTTACTCTAGAGGTAAGTATAAATTAATGGGTATGTATGATCAGATCTTGGTAATATATATCATGATATTTACTTTCAAAATGTTTGATGTTTTCATATATTTGATATTTATTTTGAAGCTATCATTGAGCATATATTTTCATTTAAAATAAATGTAAATTAATTTTTCTTGTGTTATTCTATCGCTATAAAAATTTCTTGATACTGGATCCAATAGTTTGTGTTTTGGATGAAGCGATTTTTTTTTTTTTTCAGTTGGTTTTTATTTTTGTAGTAAGTAAGAAGGGGGGGGGGAACTTTGAGAAAATTGATTTATTAAGTTTTTATATTAAGTGTAATAGTTTTCAGTTTCTAATTTATACAATAGACTCCCTCAAATTTGCAACTTTAAATCTGCATGTCATGGTGATGTAAACAATGGAACTTTCAATTCAAATATAAAGCCAAAATTACATAATTTTTTAGTTTTATACCATTTTGTATGTATTTTAGCAATTCTTGATAATATGACTGAGCTAATGATTTTTCCTGAAGAAAATATAAATTTATTTGAAGAAAAAAAAAAGGATTGCTGGTATTAATTTTAATCACTAACTTTTTACCAAATATATCTGTATTAATGAGATTATTTTGATTATTAAGATTGGCTAAACCCAAGATAAAATTTATTAGCTAAAGAAAAGTTGAATAGCTCAAGCAAAATGTAACTGATCTTTATAGTGCATATTTAATTATACATTATTAATTATTTTTAAGTTTTAAAAGTTAAATCGTTTTTTAAATTATCTTGCTTTTTACCATTTTAATTTATTACTTTACTTCAATTTACTTTACTTAATTATTTTACTATATTGCAAGCATTCATCATAATTTTGATTGCATCATTACATTTAAGTTATTGTTTAAAAATGTAAACAAAATAGTTACCAGAAATCAGAAATCTGCATAATCTCAGGTCCTAAGCTATGCAGATTTGAAGGAGTCTACTGTAGTACTTTTGAAAATATTTATCAACAATAAGTCAATTACAAAAAAAAAAATTGATAAATGTTTACTAAAAAATTATCGATGATGAAATTTTAGAAATCCTTTTTATTTTCCATCTTCAATTTATTACTTAATAATGCAATAACTGTAAATAAACTCTTCCCCCCCTCCCCCCCCCCCGAAAAAAAAACAAAAAACAAACATAGTTTTGATGCTTTAAAAGCAAGAATTTTAAATGAACAAAAAAAAAAAAAAAAAAAAAAAAAAAATTACAAAAACGATCTTTTATAAATTAGAGAAAAATTCAGCATTTATAAAAGTATATTTTAATCTTAAAACAAAGTTTTCTTTTTCAAGTGAAAATGTTAAAAAAAAAATAGAATTTGAAATCCTTTTTATTTTTCATCTTTAATTTATTACTTAATAATGCAATAATTGTAAATAAGCTTTGAACCCCTCCCAGGCCCCCCCCCCAAAAACATGCAGTTTTATTGTTTTAAAATAAGAATTTTAAATAAATAACAATAATAAAAAATTGCAATGACGATTTTTTATCAATTGGAGAAAAATTCAGCATTTATAAAAGTATATTTTAATCTTAAAATACTTTTCTTTTTAAATTATAAAATAATAATGAAAATTAATCATTTCAATAAATTTGAATGTGAAAAGTACAATCAAAGTTCTATACTCTGCACAAGTTGGGGCCAAAGGTTGTGCAGATTATGGAATATTGTAGATTATAGAGTACTATGAATTATACGTCATTTCATTATTTCTAGACGGTGTTTTAATTCTATAATCAAAATAATATGAAAAGATAAATATGAAATCTAATAATTCTCTAATAATCTAACATGCTATCTCAAAAAAATGCATTTTTAAAGTTATTTTATTAAAAAATTGATATATATGTGTATTTAAATAAAAAGAATTACATATGTTCCGTAATACAGTTTGTTTTTTACTGTTAATAAAATAAAAGAGTTATATTTTAAAAAGTAGATGTTTTATTATGATTTTTTTTTTCAATTTTTTTGATTTAAAAAAATCCCAAATTTGTAAATTTTCTTAATTGTTTATTTCATTGTTTACATTCGTAAAGTAACGCGAATTATAGAAAATTGCAGATTATCGATCTTTGACTGTAACATTATTCATCTGAAATATTGATAATCATAATTTATTTCAATGAAATGGTTGTTCTTGAATTAATCAGAAATAATTATTTAATCTTAATAGCTAATTTAATTCTTTGAATTTTTTTTCTCGACTCTGCTACATTAAAAAAAAGGGGGGGGGGCAAATACTTTTTGGCTATTAGTGATATGCGTCTCCCCCCCCAAGGATGAGAATTGTTATATCAAATAAGGATCAGGTTATTTTATGTTTAATTCAAAAGTATTGCCTTACTATTCTAAATTTTCATGGTTAGTATCCATAAAGGAACAACTTTCTATTAATAAACTTTTATAGTAGCATTTTATAACAGCTTATTACAATAAAAGTATATTACATTGTAATATGAAGAAACCTATTTATCTTAGGTAATTCAATACAAATATAAACAATCTTTAAAAGATGAAGAAAAAACTTAAGCACATATATCTATTATTATTTACTAGCTGCCCTTGTCAACCAGTTTGATCTCTCTTAAATGTATTTAAGCAATGCATCATATTACTTTTATTTGTAATCCAATTTACTTGCTCAATCTTTTACCAAATCTGGAGATTCTGATGGAGAAATCAAGAATTCTATTATTATGTTATTTATTATTATATTTATGTTATTGTATCTACTATTATGTTCGTGGGGGATATGTGATAAATGGCCAAACATCTCTTCCATCTCATTTTTTTTTTTTTTAAATCTTATTAAAAATATGATCCTTTTATCCATGTTTATTACAAAATACAAAACTTTTACTTAAAACTGAAACATTTAAAATATACGGCTTTCAGATTTTTTTTTTTCCTTCGTTTTAACGAAAAGAAATGAAAATACTAAATAATGCTGCAAACCATGACATTTAATTTCAACTTCAAAATATTGTTTTAATTTACTACTGGGAAAAAAAATGCCAAGTGGCGAGTTTCAGAAAATAACTTTGATTTTTTAATCAGAATGGAAACCTTGCATATGAAAAGCGATGGAATCAGCTTGTAGTTGTTTATGACAGTCACATGACTTGGATTTTTATAATATACATGAAATGATGGGAATAGAACAATATTTGGAAACTTATCACCTGTGCTTGGCTAACATTAAAGTACCAAATTGGTCGCCTGGCATATAGGACTTAGATTTTTATTATAGAGATGTGGATAAATATAAGTTTTTATAATAAAAAAATTAAGAAAATAAATTGGATGATTAAAAAGAAATCATTTCTAATTTTTTGTAGTTAATTTTCAGTTTCAAACATATATACTATATATATTACTTTTGGTACTACTTGCCCATAGACCAATTTTGTCAAATTGTACAAATCGCCAAACTATTCACTGAATTATACAAATGGAACAATTCTAAAATTTTAAGATAGTATAATTAATTAATTTAAATTAAAAAATCATTAATTAATATCATATGATGTTTTTAATGATGTTCACTTATGGCATAGTTAAATATCGAATATAAAATTTGATATATTTAGATGATTTTAGACAAAACAAGTTTATACTACTGGTTTATATATTCAAATGCAAAATTATTAAATTAACCATTTACAAACAGATATTTTTAAATAGGAATGCACCAAATAGTGATTTTGGACGAATGCCGAATATTCGGTCAGCCAAATAGTAACTATTTGGTCGAATACTGAATATTCCGCTTTCCAAATACTTTTTACATTTCAAAGTTTAGAGGTATTAAAATGCTATTTTTTAAAACAGTTTTACATAATATTTCATAAAAAAAAAACTTACATTTGGATAAATAAGAGCTTTTAATAAGAACATTTAATAGTGAAAAAAAAAATCTCCCTTGAGTTATTTAAGAGGCACAATTATAAGACTTTTTTAATTATTAAAATTTTTAATTTCATGGTTTCTTGAACAAATTAAAACAAACATTTTAAAATCAAAGAGAAATAATGAAAAAGGGAAATTCTGAATAAAAGAATGTCCAGCTCATAGTTCTTTTCTTATGAACGATGGCATTTTCCACCCTTCCCATCACATCAAATTGTATGGAATCAAAGTATATAAGTTAAAAATATAGTTATGGTACCTTATTTATTGTTAAAGCAACAAACGAAAACACATGTTTGACTTAGAGTGAAGTGAAATACAATGTACTTTTAACTCAATAAAGTTGATTATGGTTTCATGGATAAAAACTGTCCACCTTGATGGCTATTACTAATCTCAAAAGTTTTCCTTTCTTGTTTAAGGGCTTTTATTTGGGAAAAACAAGAAACAGATTATTTACTAAACAAAATTTAGGAACTTGCATCTGCACATCATTTATTCCTATGGAGAATCCTAATAAATCATCATTTTAATCCTTTTCAGGGTTAATTTTAAGTTATACTTAACAAACAGCAAATAAATAATATAAAAACATTCTATTTTATTTAAATATGATTTTCTTTCTAATTATTTTAAATGTATTTGTAAATTGACAGTTAAAAGTAGAAATTGTGAAAAGTTTTTAAGAATGTGTTTTAAAAGGTTATATTAAGCATTGGATTCAGTTGAATACTTTGATATTCAGCAGGCCAAATAATTTCATGTTCAGCCAAGCCGAATATTCGGCTTAACCGAATAGTTTGATATTTGGCCTAGCTGAATATTTGGTAACATGGCCGAATAAGCCAAATTCTGAATATTTGGTGCATCCCTATTTTTAAGCTATTGTATTTGTGAATACAGAGTATAAGATTTTAAATGGAATAATCAAATTTATTAAGGGACATAAACTGCTCAATGGAATTTATTTTGACTTCCAGGGCTTTGCAGTTTTTACATATTCCTTTACTTATACTAAACCTATTTTATAAACATTGAAAAAAAAATTATGAATAATAATGATTTATAACCCCTATCATGCGAAGATCTTCACTGCATCATTTTATGTAAAAGATAATTAAATTTTCAAGAATGAGATAACTTCATAATTTAAGAAACTAAATATACAAGCAACATATATTTTTAATCTAGAATAGAAAATTTCCCTGGAATGCTAGCATTATCTGCATCTGTATGTTACTTCAATGAGAAATGTGCATTAAAATAATGTTCAACAAAAAAAAAAAAAAAAAAAAAAAAAGACTACAAAAGTATGATAACAGATGTAGTGAAGTGTATACATATACCGTATACCTTCTGGATTATTTAAAAAAGCATCATACACCCTCTTTACCAATAAAGCTATAGTATGTACACTCTATGGTGCTCCTCTGCTTAAAGCATATACCGTTGGTTTTTCATTTACAACTTCACCACTGGTCAACAGTACAGTGGATTTCATGGGATTTTGTTTCAGGAGGATGTTTGTGTGTGTGTGTGGGGGGGGGGGGGGATTGGGTTACTAAGCATAAGTAATATGTGGGATTTGCGAAAATGGCTTAAATTATGCCCCCTTTCTCCTTTTGCGGTACATCCCAGAATAATAGCAAGAAATGTATTGAAGTGATAAATTAAAAATTCAACTGTACAGTATTATTATAAATTCACAAACTTGCATATAAGTAACTATTATTTTTTACTGTTTATTTGTGCAATAAATGATATGTACTATATGGAGTAAATTTCATTACTATTATTATTCATTTTAATTAAATTAGTGTAAATTTTATTACTAGATAAATCATTAAAAAAGTCAAAATCAGTGCATAAATTATAAAAAAAGAAAAATAAATTAAACTTATGTAACAAATCAAAAACTGCAATAAGAAATTCAGTTGTTATATTTTATCTGTAACATTTTTACTCACAAATCATGAAATATAATGGTTCAAATTCAAGTTAAAATTTTTTAATTGTTTTGTAAATTTAAGCCGTTCTTCATATACCTGTACAGTATTAATATAAATCTATAAACATGCATTTAAGTAGCTATTACTTTTTTACTGATTCATTTGTGTAATAAATGGTGTACCATTATTAGTGTAAAATTTATTACTAGATAAATTATAAAAAAGAAAAAGAAATAAATCAAAAATTGCATTAAGAAACTGACTTTATTAAATATAATTTATTTTTCTGTAATATTTTTATTCACAGATCATAAGTACACTGGTTCAAATTTAAGTTAAAATTTTGTATCCAATGTCATAAGATTATTTGTCTATCAAACTGTAAAATTAATAAAAAGAAAATGTAACAAATGAATCAGTGTATAATTTTCCATCAATACTTAATTCATCCGATTGAAATATTTCATATTTAAAATAAAAAAAACTGCATCTTTTTTTTTTTTTTTTTTTTTTTTTTTATGAAAATAAAAAACTTAATAATAATTTTTTGAGCGAACGATCCCCCCTCCCCTCAATTTTTTTTACAAATATTTCATATATCATTGAGAAATGTTTTATTTTACTTTATATATTCATTCAGTTACTCAAATTTATTCACAAATCATTATTTTGCTTAAATCATTCTCTCAAACTAAACGAAAAAAATAAACAAACAAAAATAGCTTGACGTAAACATTCATTCTGATTGGTTTCTTCACACTTCCTTGGAATTTGAGACGTCACTTCCTTTCAAATGTCGCGGAATATATATCGATTATTCCGAGGCCGGAATCTGACTAGGGGAGAATAGCTCTTTCCATTCTAACCGGAATAAAGTCCATATTCCGGGTGAACTGAATTCCGATCCCGTTCCGCTACGGGATAAGGGGAGAATAAGGCCGTTAGTTACACAACGATTCGAAATACCGACATCATAGTAACTTCAGATCTGCAAGAATGCTGCGATATGACATCAGTATCAACCACTTTTAATGATCTATTTCATGGCTACAAGTAAAAAAACAACTTTTGTACTTAAGCTGTTTCTGCTAGGAATGACTTGATGAAAATATATTGTGTGATCTCATTGTATAAATCTGTAATGCCTGCATCTTAAGATTTTTTTTACTCGCACGAAAGCACTGCCATGCTAATGTTAATCCAGTGGTAGAGGTTTTTCAATATATCATCAGCATTTTTATATTCTTAAATGATTTTTTTTTTTTTTTTGGGTATTTGATAGCTGAGGTTGATTTTTATACAAAGGCTGTTTTTTACCTTTTTTATGTATGATCTTTTTTATATACCTCCACTTTTTGAGCTAGTTTTGAAAATGAAAGTACTGACTGGCTGGTGAGCTTGTAGGTTGAAATAAGTTCTAATTTTCGAAAAGTGTGTTAGTCTTAGATTTATACAGTAGTGTTTGTTTTTTGGAAGTTTTGCGAAAGGATATTTGTTCAAGTTACAGGTGAAATATATTGTTGTTATACGTCAGCTTTAGTATTCTTTTTCATAGTGGAGTTTGTAATAGTTTGATCTCTGGCTAGCCTCGGCCATTATGTCGGGGACAGAGATTAAAATTACAGAAAGTTTTGGTATTGACAGTGCTGAATTTAAAAAATATAATTGGAATGATTCTAGAGAGGCGGAAGAACAAATCAAATATATTCCAGATTTATCGGAATATATCATCATTTCAGAATGTAAAGATGGAAATTTTCACAGAGTTAATCCAATTCAAGTCAAGAAGGAAATTAAAAAGGTATTTACTAGAACCAATGAGATAGAAGTATGTCGCTTTACAAGAAACAATAAAATACTTATTACTACGAAAAGTTACGAATGTGCTCAAGATATTGTCAGTAAAAAAAAAAATCATTGATAGGGATGTTAGATACAGGTTCATGAGAGAAAATGTTACGTCTAGATTTTTAATATTTCAGATTGATCCGGAAATAACGATTGAAGAAATCGAAGAGGAAAATAGCATTACCGTCCAAAACGTTAAAAGATTTCTCAGAAGGGATGGGAGCAAAATGGTACCAACAGGGACTGTGTTAATCACTATTTATGGTCATTGTCTTCCAGAATACGTGAAATTATTTTATGTAAGACATAAAATAAGATTATTTATTGATAGGCCAAGAAGATGCAATGTTTGTCAAAGCTTCACTCACGCTTCTAATAAATGTCCTGGTGAAAAAAAAAAAAATGTAAAAGGTGCAGTAAAGACCATCCAGAATTGCTCTGTCAAGAAACTGAGGTGAGGTGTGCTAATTGTGGTAAAGGGCACGAGGCTGATGATGTTAATTGCGAAATAAGGAAAAAAGAACAAGATATTTTAACATTAAAAAATGAAAAACATATAACGTTAGCCGAAGCACGGAGGAAAATTAATGTCAGAGGTGAAAAGAGTTATGCGGAGAAAGTTAAACAAGAAAATATAGATAAAAAATTTCAAAAAATAGTTCTGTTAATAGACTTTAAATTTCAGCAAATAATGGATAGTTTCATGGAATTAGCTTCAGCTATAAGTAACATGTTTCATCAGAGAGAAGTTCAAAAGGAAAACATGGAGGAGGATAACGTTAATGTAAGGTCTGAAAAACAAAAAAATCCTAGAGAGACTATTGCTGAATTTTGTAATAGCTTGAGAGGTAAGAAAATGAAACTCAGTGATCAAGAACAGAATAACGACTTTTCGCAATTCTTAGTGACTCCGGAAAGTGAAGAAATGATTACCGACCTTGAAGGATTGTCATAGAACTGTTTTGTGTAGTGTTGGTGTACCGGGTGTTTTCATGTATTGTGGACTGGTTTAGTCAAGTTTTTTTTTTTTTTTTTTTTTTGTGGGGGGGGGGGTTTCCGGTGATCTGCTCGTTAGGAAGAGTTGGGGTAAGTGTTGTGATTTTTAATGTCTGTTTTTATTTTTAGGTTGTTCTTTTTTATTGCTTACTTCTGGTCGATGGATAATTTTATAATGCAGTGGAACATTAGAGGTGTTAAATCAAATTTGCCCTGGCTCCGTACTGGTATTTTCCGAAATAGCATGATATGGGCATTGCAAGAAACGTTATTAAATCGTAATTCGTCACTTCATTTTAAGAACAGGAATGTGTTTCGGCAGGGGCGTAAACCACCCTAATCGCGTAGGGGGGTGTCGGCTCAAAATTTTCCGACTCCAAGAAGGAAAATTTCCGAGTACTATAGCCAACATGAATACTAATATATATATATATATATATATATATATATATATCATAATTCGCACGATAATTATGACTTAGTGTATCGAGATAGTCAAATAATCTTATATTATGTTATTATTATTTTCCCCATTATTAGGCGATCTCCTGATGGAATACGATAACCGTTCCACCCGAGAGGGACACGAGTCGTGCATAATACGAATAAGCAGTCAAAACTGCTTTCCAGCAATATATCACATGAAAGGTATCGGCTAAAATTAGAAAAGTGGTTGCCCGTGAGGGCAAAATAGGAATCCAATGATATATCACAAGAGAGATGTATTCCAAATTTAGGAAATTGTCCTCCCTCCCAGAATAGACCCTTCCCCTAACTATAAAATTTTCATATATTATAAGTAATATTTATCGGAGGGCCCCCCCCCCCCCAAAAAAAAAAAATCCGGTCTAAAATGATAAAACGTTACAATTTCAAAAAAGATCGAAAATTGTCCCCAAAGAGGATTAGAGGAGGCGGGGGGAGAGGGAGAAAGATTTATTATATGAAAGAGTGATTTGAGGGCTTTCCTATGATATGGCCAAAAAAGTATGGAATTTTTCCACCCCCATTTAAATTCCTCGGGGGTGGATGTTTGAAATATCGCTGAAACACGTATTTAATTAGTTTTTTAAAATTTTATTTTCTGCTGTTTCACGTTCTTATTTAAAAAGACTGTTGAGATGTGCCAAATGTTCTAAATTTTTCTACTCCCCCCCTTTTAACCCCTTATGTTGAGATTACTAAAATCACTGGATTATGTGTTTAATAATTTGTTTAGTAGATTTATTTTCTGGAATTTTACGCTCCTACCTTAAATGTTTGCTGAGATATGGCAATTTGTTCCAGAATTTTTTACCTCCCCCGCTTGTCCCTCTTAAGGGGGATAATTTCAAAATTTCCATCTTAGTGCATGCTTACATCATAAGAAGTACTTTCTCTCCAATTTTCATGGTTCTAGATTCAGTAGTTTGGGATGTGCGTTGATTATCACTCTGTCAGGACAAACTATTTTATATATTTATAGCTATCTCTACTAGCATTAGATAAAATATATAATTAGATACATCATATAAGTATATTAGATGCAATATATAGATAAATAACAAATAAATTATTAAAGCAGAGTATGTAAATTTTTAGGAGCGAATTCAAAGGGTTTTCAAATTATACTCAAATTTTTTAATAAATAAGACAATTGTACATAATTTTTCTGACTCCTTGAGAAAACATGCGCAAAGTACCAAACAAATAAACGAAATGCATAAGCCAAAAGTAAAATTCTGGTTCCTTTTTCATCTACCGCCCCCCCCCCCCACACACACACAGGCACAAAAAATGTACCAGTAAAGTTGAAATGCCTTTTTAAAATTTCAAATTGCAAGAGGTTTAAAGATCCATTTAATCATCAATTAGCTTTAAACAGTCAAAAGTTGCGCTGTTTTATCCTCCACCAAGGCTAAAATTATTTTCAAGTTTCAAATGATTAAATTTTGATTCTTATCTACACACACACACACACACAAAAACATCTATCCATAAAATAATAATCAAAATATTGTTATGCAGGGAGACAAAATTATTTTTACTTGTACTATAACAAAGTTTTAAAAATATAGAATATTTTACATACATTGACATTTGAACTTCAAAAAATAAATGAACTTTCTTAGTTGTTGAACCTTGAGATAATAAAAATGAAAAGCCATGTAGGCAAAAATTTCTTAAAATACTACGTTACTCTTAAATAACGATGAATAAAATTGATAAAATATAAAAAGATCTATAATACAATTTTAACTTCGTGTATAATACTAAATACATTGACTTGCAATTGCAAATTGTAAAATGGTTGGCAAAAAAGAAGGCAAATATATTGAAAGAAAAAAAATGTAGTTAAAAATGATAATAATTTCATGAAATTTAAATAACAACTAGCTTGTCATCTCCAGTTTGTAACAAAACTAGCAAATAGTTAGGAAATTGCGATGCTAACTGTTAAAAACATTTATATATATCGAATAACAGTACATTTTTACAAGTTATTAAATAATTTATCTGCCCCCTCAATAAATAAATAAATATATAAATAATAAATAAATAAATAAAATAAAATAATTCATTTTTAAATATGAAAACAATTCAGTTATTTACACATTTTACATATCTAAAATTTTCTGTAACAAAATAGCTAGCTTACTTCAAAAGGATTTTTTAGAGTTCCAACAATGCAAAACGGTATATGTATATCGGCTGAAATTTTATCAGCATGCTTTTGTTTATTAAGTGTGTTCCTGTAATCACTATCGAAAATATAATTACATAACCCACATTGCACTTTTTGTCTCTTACATTAGGTGGGGGCATAACTGATTGAAAAAAAAAAAAAATTTGAACTAGTAACTATATATTAAAATAGTCTCACATCAACACTTTTTAATTGAATGATTTCGTACTATGAGCCAGAATACTAATGGTTTAGACAAAGAGTTAACGCAGGCGCAGTTTGTTTTGCAACTGACACATAGGACGGGAGGTGCAACGTCCAGTCATTTAGGTGCCCAAGCTTTACGTTGAAGAGAAAACAATGTTTTATCTTTCTATTTTTTAGCATTCAGTTAAAATCTCTTTAGCGGTTTTTTTTTCTTTTTCTTTTTCTTTTTTTTTTTTTTAAGTAAAATTGAAATCTGTTTGCTTGGGGAATATTTCAGAGACAAAAAATTGTCAAAAATACGGCATTTCTTAATATAAGTTTTAATTCTTTCTAACGACAAACTTAAAAGCAGCGTAACAATTTGGTGTTACAACTCATTTTTCTGACTAAACAAAATGTGATAGTAATAATAAAAATAATTAGAAAAATTTAATATAATTGACTGAGGAAAAAGCTAACGAAAGTATTACTTCTGAGAGAAGTAAACTCGTATAGGCTGTAAAATATCCAGATTATTTCGAGATGAAAATTCAAAGTATTTGGGTATTTTCAATTTTCATTCTGTATCATATAAATTTCTTAAACAATCTTTTAAATCAATCAAAAATTACGTAAAAAAGTAAGTATAAACAATTACGCCTTTATTAATATTATTTTTTAAATAAAATAAAAAGAAAACACAAATTTAGATTGTAGGAAAAAATGAGACTATAATTATTTTCAATTAAAGGTAAAATTTGAATAGAATGGAAAATATCCAGGTTTTGATATGAAAAAATATCAAATATTTGTATTTCTATAAATGAATTTTCATCGTATACCACCTAAATTCCGTGATACATATTTCTATTTAAATTTAAAGTTTAGATTAAAAAAAATAAAAGTTTCTTCCCTTCGATCAATATATCTTAAAATTTCGAGATTAAACTAAAAACTTTCCAACAGTAAAAAAAAATACAAGTAGATTTCGATATATCCATATCCAAGTGAAAAAACACAGAGAAAAAAAAAATCGGAATATTAAGGTTTTACTCAAATATCACTGTTATAACTAACGGTATAACTTTAACATTACTAGAAAATGTACAAGAATATTTTTTTTTCGTCATATCGAAGTTTCCGAGAACACAATATTTGACAAATCAACATTTTTCTGAATAGCTTTATCAGAAAAATAAAATCCTATATATTAATAAGTTATATTGATTAATTACTAAATTAAAGTAAATAGTAAATTAGCAATTATTTAAATTAATTAATAATAGTTCCGGCTAAGAATAAATTTGTTTTCTTCATGCTAAATTGTTTTTTTTCCTTATTTTTCTTATCAGAAACTGCAAGCGGAAATAAATCCGACTGAGAATAAAATTTTATAGGTTTTCTTCGATCTAACTTGTTTTTCTTATTTAATTAAAAACTACAAAAATATTTCTCCAATTCATAAATATCTATAGATTAATACCCTTTTTTTCGGCTAATTTACTTTTTTCCGATCGAACAAGAATTTTTCCGACTGACTTTTCCGTTTTTCCAATTTATAAATATTTATAGGTTAATATACGTAATACTATTTTTTCCGACTAAAGATGCCTTTACCGGTGGAACAGAAAACTTCCGATTGATATTTTTGTTTTTCCAATTTATAATTTTTTTAATAGATAAATGCCTTTTTTTCCGATTTAAAAATTTACAAGTATTTATAGGTTAATACGTAATACTATTTTTTCCGACTAAACATGCCTTTCCGGATTGAAACGGAAAATTTTCCGAATGATATTTTCGTTTTTCTAATTTATAAGTTTTTATAGGCTAATACCATTTTTTCCGATCGAACAAGAATTTTTCCGATTGACTTATTCGTTTTTACAATTTATAAATTTTTATAGGATAATACTATTTTTTCCGACTAAACATGCCTTTTCCGATGGAACGGGAAATTTTCCGAATGATACTTTCGTTTTTCCAATTTATAAGTTTTTATAGGATAATACGTAATACTATTTTTTCCGACTAAACACGCTTTTTCGGATGGAACAAGAAAATTTCCGAATGACTTTCCAGTTTATAAGATTTTATGGGTTAATACCATTTTTTCCGACTAAACATACTTTTTCCGATAGATCTGGGAATTTTCCGACTGATTTCTCCTAGGGGGGGTGTTGCACCCCCCGGGATTTACGGCCCTGTGTTTCGGGTCGATAGGGAAGGTGGAGGTTTGAGGAATGGTGGGGGTTTATTGTTGGCAGTAAATAATCGTCTTCCAGTAAAAATTGTTAACTTGCCGGTCATTGGTCGAGACCACGAGTTTCAGGCCATAAAAGTTTGGTATAAAAAGCGTTGGATTACTATAATAAATATCTACGCGCCTAAAGGCTTTAATGCGGTTAATTGGTTAGAAAATATCAAAGGTTTAATTGGTGAAAACTATATCATTGTGGGGGATTTTAATATGAATTTTCTGGACTGGCATAATAATCCTAAAAAGGTAAAGCTTGACAATCTGGCAAACTGGATCAATCGGAATGATGTTGTGCTAATGAACTTTGACCAGGTCACAAGGTGTCATTCTGGGGGAGGCGGCTCTCTATTAGATTTAACCTTGGTATCTAATAATTTAGTTCGGCTGTTTGATATTGCGGTTCAGTCCGATCCGATGGGATCCGATCATTATCCGATCTGTATCCATGAGGTTTGTGACGGCAGTGACCTTAGGAGTGAAGTTAGGAGTCAAGTCAACTGGGATGGTGTGTGGTCAAAGCTAAATGGTATGAATAAGCAGGTTTTTGATGGGGGTGTAGACATCTGGACTCAGGAGGTCATTAGCGCCATTGAGTCGAACTCGACGAAGGTCTCGGTTAGAAGGGATAATCTCCCTCCTTGGTGGGGGGGGGGTCCTCTCGCGTCGTTTGCTTGCGCTTAAAAGGTACTATCATAGGAAAGCAGTTCGGTTAGCCAGTATGGATCTCTGGTGTAAATATAAGATGTACAACGCTAAACTTAAAAAGCAAATTAAAAAAGACCATAAAAAGTTCTGGGATGATGTGACGAGGGAGGCTGGAAGGGGACTGAGGATTTATAAAATCTTAAAAAGTATGAACAGAAAGGATACTGCTGAAGATAATACCGACTTTATTTTCCCTAACTGCCCGCCCGATGCTGTTTCTCAAGCTAATAATTTATCTGTAATTTTTCAAAATTGTCCTGTTTACCAAAAAATTCCCATTGATTTCTCTGGCGATGACGGGATAGATTTAAAATTTTCTTTGGATCAATTGCAGAAAGTAATTAACAAAAGCAAATCTACTACGCCTGGCATTGATGGGATTAAGGCGAGTTTCTTTAAAAAAATGAGTACTCGGATGCTTCATCAATTACTTGACATGTATAACCAAATTTTGATCACTAAAAATATTCCAGAGATTTGGTGTGGTGTGTTGGTGTATTTTGTCGGCCGATTATCTACGCTAGGGATATAGGCCCAGTGGGGGAGTGCCCTTCGTGGGGGTCTTTCTAAGGGAACCTAACCCGTATTTACGCAAGGCTCGAAGAAAACCACGAAAACTCCGAACGGTTAGGCCGACAGCCGCGATTGGGTTCGAACCCAGCACCTGCTGTCTACCAGTTGAAAGGTCAGAACCTCTCGGCCACTGGTGGGGCTCCAGAGATTTGGAAAGAAGTCATCATGATTCCCATTAAGAAACCGGGGAAAAGCAGAAATGATATCAGTGGTTATAGGCCCATAGCTCTGACTGTTTCGAGCAAAAAACTTTTTGAGAAATTGATTTTAGAGATTTTACTCAACTGGAGCATTGATAAGAAAATTTTTCACTCTAATCATTACGGTTTCATTCCTTTTTGAGATTGTGAAGGGGCTTCTTATAAAATCTTCAATGACATTAGAAGGGCAAAACTAGCCAAGAAAAAGGGGTTTTTAATTGCTCTAGACATCAAAGGTGCATATGATAACGTGTGGTGGGATGGTCTGCTGTGGAAATTAAAAAAGCTCGGTCTAGGTGCTGACCTTTGTGTCCTCATTCGGAATCTCATACAAGATCTCAAAATTCGGGTTAAATGGAGAGGTCGTCTTTCGGACTTTTTCTATTATTATAGGGGCTTGTTGCAGGGGAGTCCGTTGTCTCCTTTCCTCTTTGCAATTTACCTAGCGGATATTTTTGACATATTTGATTCAAGCATTCACTGTGTAGTTTATGCAGATGACATCTTTTTATACGGGTTTCATGATAATATAGATTGGATTAAAAACATGTTACAAGAAAACATTAACAGGGTAATTCAGTGGCTTCAGGCTTGGAACCTGGAGGTAAATCCCAATAAATGTCAAATAATGAAGATAGGAAAATGGGAAGAGGGTGAGGTAGAAAATTTTATTATTAAAGGACATGATGTAGACTACGCTGATAATTTGAGAGTGTTAGGTGTTCAGTTCAATAAACATGGGAACTTAAAAAATCATATAGATATGCTGAGAGAAAAAGCCAGCAAAAGACTTAATATGATAGAAGTGATAGCCGGAATAGGATGGGGCACCGAGACAAAATACCTTATTCAGATAACAAAGAGTACTATTGGCGCTTTATTAGACGGGAACCCTAGAATTTTAATGCATTGCAATAACAAGGAAAGTCGTCAAATCCAAGTGATTTACAATGTTAGTCTCAGGTGGGCTAGTGGTCTGTCCAAGTGGTGTCCGATTCCTATTTTATTAAAAGAAAATAACATATGGAGGCATGATTTAAGGAGAGAATTTCTTGCTATAAAACGGACTATAACGGAGTGTAAACATGCTGAATATACGGATGTACTTTCTCAGGACCTGATTTACAGGGAAAAGCATAGGCTGGGGAACTTCAAAACAAACGTAGCGGAGATGATTACTTACAATTGGGGTACCAAGTTTGACAAAGAGGTTCAGATAATAATTAACAACTTGCCATTCCAAAATAAAGACTTTCCGGATGACGTGATAAAAAATTCTTTTCACAGTTTTTTAAATTGCTATAGGGATAATGCTATTTTTATAGGCACTGATGCTTCTAAGGATAATCAGAAAACCGCTATTGGCATGGTGAATCAGAGCACTGGCAGTCGTTTAGCTCTCCAAATTCCGCACATTAATACAATTTTTTCGGCGGAGGCTATAGCACTACTAGTTGCAATAAAGTTTTACGCCAAGAAGAAAGGGAATTATTTTTTTTATCACAGATGCTAAAACTGTTCTGGTGGCTTAAAAAAATGTTCATCGGAAATCTGTCGCTATCATTACTCGTCTGAGGAATGAAGTCAATAAGAGGAGGTTGGAGAATTATGGCATCACTTTCATCTGGGTTCCTGGGCATAAAGGTATAGCAATTAATGAAGTTGCGGATAATTTAGCTAAACAAGGTCCCTATAGTAAGTTTGGATCCCATGGTTTTCTCCGGAGGATTGGATTACGGATATTAAAATGAATAAGAATAAGGAATCGCAGTGGGAGTGGGAGCAATATTGCAAAAACAATAAGGAGCGCTGTTGGAATTATGATAGCATAGGGTATCCTCATCATACTTTACACAGAAAGAGTGGTGTAGTCTTTACAAGATTTCTAACTAAAACAGTTTTAACTCTTGGTCGGAAAAAAAATTTCTTAAAGGTGGTGATGCGAGGTGCAACTTATGTCGTGAGGAGGATCAGACGGAAGAGCACTTAGTCTTAAGATGCAAAAAGTTTACTGGAATTCGGGAGAAGAACAAGAAGTTACAATTGTCGAGAAATGTTTCGTATGTGAAGCTGTTTGAGGTAGCAGGAAAAAAAGGTGGTGTTTATCTTAAATGGTTTTCTAGTTTCTTGGAGGAGATTTATATTGATTGTCCTAGCTGGCTTAGCGGGAATTAGCAGTGGTTATTCACGCATGGTGGTTTTGGTGTCTGGTGATGAATCTTTTGGAAGGTTGTATAGTCTTTGGGAACTAGATGTTAACTCCGTGGTTCAGCTGTGGTTATCGGAGAAAGTTTGATTAGTTGTGATTTTGATATGTGTCGTCTGTGTTTAGGGGAGGTTAAGTTATAGGTTTTTTTGGTTGGTGTTTACGGATTAAGACAGCTATAAAGAAATATAAAGCTGCTCACCGGGTCCACGCGGGCCTAATCAACAACAACAACAACAAGTACTGACACAGTAAAACCTGCAGCCAAAATATAATAAAAAGCCAAAAAAGGATTTTGTAAGGCTATCCAGTAAAAAAAAAAAAAAAAAAAAAAAAAAAAAAAAAAATACAGAAATGTAAACAAGATTTTTTTTGAAAATTTTCTCATTTCAGGGCTCATTACTCATTCTCATTTGCAAAGTTATGTTTTTTTGTGAATGAAGTAACCTTTTAAAAAAGAAATAGATTTTTTTTATACAGTAGACTTCCTCAAATTTGCAAAGCTTGGGAACAGGGGTTGTGCGAATTTCTGGTCATTGATTTGTTTACTTTTTTGAAACATTAATTTGATTGGTAATTAAGCATTATAATGAATGCATATAATAAATTGAAATGTTAAAATAATTAAGTAAAACATGTAAATAATTAGTTAAAAAGCAAATAATTATTACAAAAAAAAATAAATAAAATAAAAATTTAGAAAAATATTAATACAGTAGACTCCCTCAAATCTGCAAACCAGAAATCCGCAACTCTCTAAAATCCGCACATAATTTGTGGATGTAAACAATGAAATTTTCAGTTTGGCTATTGCTACAAAATTTGATTTTTTTTTTTTTTTTTTTTTTTTTTTTTAGTTTTGTATAAATTCCATATATTTTTTAATTTGTAATTTTCTTAATAATACTCCATTCATGTTTTTTTCATGAGTTAAGATTTTTTTTTTGAAAAAATTCAAGATATTGTTGATATCACTGGTAATCACAATATTTATGCATTAATCAAGATTTTTTTCATTATTAAGCTTGGCTAAACTTGAAAAAAAATTCTTATTTTAGTATTTTGATGTGAATTAGTAATGTACTTTTATGAAGCAAGTTTTGTTGAATAATTTTTGAAAAATACATTTAATCTTTATAATGAATATTTAATCAGACGCTATTGATTATTAACTTGACCTTTGTTATTAATACTTTAATCATTTAAACAATTATCAAAATTTTTATTATTTTAGTTTATTACTTATTTTAATATTTTATTATATTGTAAGCTAAGCATTCATTATAGTTCTGAATGCAGTATTAATTGCACTCAAATTACTGTTTAAAAAATGTAAACAAAGGAATGACCAGAAATCCTCAAAATTCTAAAATCCGCACAACCTCTGGTCCCAAGCTGTGCGGATTTGAGGGAGTCTACTGTATAAAGTAAATAATCAAGATACAATGCTAAATATGCATAATGATGAGGAAAATTCAGTCTTTTTTTATAAAGAAAAATATTTCCCTTTGATAATAAACAAAAAAAAGCTTGATTAATTAAAAAATATTTTGGAAAATGATAGCAATGATTAGTGCCATCATAAGTTTAAAAAAAAAGTACTTATTTTTCTTTATCAAGAAGCTTGATTTCAATCATATTAACCAAAGTTACATATTAAAATACATACATAAAAGATTAATTATAATAATAATAACTGCTAAAAATAAATATTGAAACACAAGAAAAATAAACATTTCAACTTGTTTACACTTGCAAATTTTTTCCATAAACTACAATAAGGGGATTCTTTCAAGGGTCAAAATGTAATGAAATTGGAGCGATACTCTAGTTCCTGAAATTAAGACAAACAAAGTTCTGATTTGTAAAATCATGATAAATATAATTCTAGTTCATGCAATTATTAAAACTTATTGTTACAGTTTTATATATATGTAGCTTATTGTGTTCTTTTTAACTTTTTTCATTGCTATTTAAAGTCTTGGATTCCTTTTTTATATTGTTTTATATTTTTACAAATAAATCTGTTTGTACATTAAAGGAAAAAAAAAGGCAACAACAACTTTAAAATATCGTTCTGGTTTGTGGATTTTTCCCTTTCGAGCCCTGGAATTTTTGATATAGATATGCTAATTTATATCAAAATCAAAAGTAATGTAAATTTATTTAGTAATAAATCAGCTGTAATAGCTAAAAGAGAATGATTTAAAAAAATGCATCAGCAACTGACTTCAGTGCCATCTTTAATTTCATTGTTTATGTCTGAAAAAATGCACAGATTTGAAGGTGTCTGCTGTATTTATTATTTGAAGAAGTATGTTTTAAAGCATTTACTTTTAAAAACATTAATATTGTTATTGGCTTTGGGAACAAGCAACATGGAAAATCATTGAAATTCTAAAAATTCAGGGATTTTCAAATTAGTCAGGGAAAGTAAATTTTGAAATGTGTAGGAAATATCAGGGAATATACAAATATTTACAACAAAATTATGAAAAAGTCTGAGAATATACAAATATTTTCCACAAAATTATGAAAACATTTGAGAGGGGAAATGAAAAATTACCTAAAATTCTGTAAATGGTTTTGGAGAAGGGAAATCACGAAATTTTAAATGACTGCAAAAAAATTGAAGAGCTAGAAAAGAGACACTAATTTTGTCAAAGGATTGTGGAAATAAAAAGATAATTTTGTTATATTCTTTCTTGGTCATAGTCAATGAAATTTTTGATATTTGAACAGCAAAATTGTCAGACATGTTTTGCTGGGAACCCTGAATTACTAATTTTTAGTTTATCTGTGTGAATGTGAATATTGAAATATTGATGCAGTGACTCCCTCAAATCCACACTCATTGGGACCAAAGATTTTGTGGATTTTAGAATTTAGCAGATTTCTGGTTATTGATTTGTTTACAGATTTTAAAAGTAATTTGAATGCAATAATTTAATTAAAATTATAATATATGTTACGATACAGAATAATATTAAAATAATTAACTAAAATGACAAAAATTAAGACAATTTTAAAAACGATTAAATTAATAAAAATAAAAGTTAAATAAATAATGTTTTATGTATGTTAGATATACATAATAGGGATGCCATACAATTTCCCTGAATTAAGTCTGTGAAACTTTCTTAATAAAGGTATCCTATTAATTCAGATCAAAAACATAAACCAAATTTTGTTTCAGGTTTATCCAGTCTTGATAAATGTAATGACTTTGATCATCAGAGCTGAACATCATAACTATTTATTTATAAATAATATGGAGTAAACTGCAACTATTATGTGACAAAAGTAGAGCCATCCAAGGTTTAAAAAACCCTGATTTTTGATTAAAATTGCAACAGATAACTTAACTTTTAGCTAAATTTTGAAAAACTTAATTCTTTTTTTTTTTTTAAAGATATTATACAGTCGAACTTGGATAATTCAAAGTTCAAGAGACCAAAAGAAAAGTTTGAAATATCCAAAAATTCAAATTAAATATATTCACTCAAAAGAAGAAGTATTTAAAAAAAGATTAACTCTACAATGAAATATTTAACACATAAACTTTATCAAAGGATACTGTCACATTTTTTTTCATTTAATCAAACATTTTTTACTAGTTTAATTAGTCATCACTTTTAAGAAAAAAAATCAGATCTTTTTGATTGCTTTTTCAAATGCACTTTGAATGCAATTTTGTCACTATATTTTAATTTGAGTCATAGCATATGATTTCAACTTATCAATTGACACAAAAATAGAATCTTTTACATTGGACTGATCTTCAAAAAAACGTCGAAACTCATGTATATTCACTATAGCTTCTAAAGAACTAGGTAAGGGCTTCTCTTGAATTTCCTTGTTCTGAATATCTTCAGACTGTCGTCCTCAACTAGGTTCATCTCTGCCAGATGAGCAACAATGTCCGCATCAGTTAACTCGCCACACACAGCCACATTTTGGTCTACGTTGATGTACCGTCTTCATACAAGATTGGTCGATCAGATTTTACATTATCGCAATTATGAATTTTGCCAAGTAGAAAGACAATTAAAACAAACTGTTTTACTATTTTTAATTTTAGCTGAAAAAAGTCTCACGATCAATATTTACCAGAAAATTTGAAAGGCAATACTACAAAAAATTCGAATTATCCAAACTAAAATTCGAAATATCCACAGTTTTTTTAATTTTATTTTAATACAGAATTCTAGGGGTCAAGCAAAAAATTCGAATTAGCCAGAATTTCCAATTAAACAAGTTTGAATTATCCAAGTTTCACAGTAATGCAAATTATCAAACTTTCTATAACTACCTGAATTATTTTTGTCACTATATTTTAATTTAATTATTTGTTCAATGACAGATAATTATGATTTTCACTGTAATATTAAATTATCGGCTATTGTTATAAGATGGGCAAAAAAAAAAAAAAAAACTTTTTTTAATAAATGAATGAAAAAGTCTTTTAATAAATGACTGATGCCCAGCTTACATAAAAGTACTGAATTTTCAAATGTATTAAAAGTAACATAAATATTTTAATGGTTATTGAGAAAATTTAGTAGTTCACTTGAAAAACTAATTTACATTCTACATCGTGTGGCAACTCAAGTATTATCCAAAAACCAATAATGATATCAATAAAATTTACCACATCTTGGAAAACATCTTTCTTTTTAGTTGAACTATTTACAGAAAAAAATTCACATTAAATGTTTAAAATACCTCCCCATACTACAGTGCATAGAGAAATTGTAAGACCACTAAAGAATCTGTAGATTGTTGAAGATGATGAAACAGAATGCAAATTTCACTTTGTATACATAAATTAAGAAATTTCTGTCATAATCACAATTTCAAAGTTATAGAAATTTACTCCTACTTCTACAAAATACATACACAATTTATTAAGAAATTTATTTCAAAAAATTTATACAATGCATGTTATTTTGAAATCATCATAAATTGCATGCATTGGCATTTTCAAGAGCCCAGAGGTGAAGGTTCAGGTTTTGATAATATCTTTCATGATTTATTAGATGATGGAGCACGAGAAGAGTTATCTCAGATTAAAAAGATTTTATTTTACAAATGTGCCATTAAAATTTTGAGAAAAATTTATCTTTAGTGTAAAATTCAAATAATGTCCTTAAAAATGTTTTAAAAAAATGTTCTAAAAGTAAAATGAAATAATCCAAGCACAAGATGTTGACAGTTAACAAGCTTTAACACTGCCCACGAAGAAAGATTCAAATCATAAAACTTAAAAATATTTAAAGCAAAAACATCAAATGTCATGGTGTGAAAGAGTCTTAAGTCAAATATTATAAAAAAAAAATGTAGAAAAAACAAAAAATATTGAAACATTAATTCATGATTGATTGATTTTAATCAGCTTGTTTTAAATCATGATTTTAAATCACAAAGAGTCACGATCAAATGATTGTTTTTGAATTCATTTATTTAAATCAGGTTTTTTTTTTCTTTCTTTTTTTTAACATTGATATTTACAGGCTAAATAAAAACTAAATTCATCATTTATATTATAAGAAAAGTCATCTCTCATGTCAGTTTAAAAATTAACTTTTAATAACATTAAATAAAATTTTATACATTCAAAATACTATTATTTTATGAAAGTGAATGCAACTGTATTAAAAATATTATATGTCCATAAAGCTTTAAAAAAATGATTATAAATACTGTCTCATTTTTAAATTGTTTTCTATTTTAAGCAATCACTCAATTTTTACAAGTTAAAAGCTTAAGCTATAATATAACATTATTTACAATAATAGCATTTTCATTGAAGAGTTACTTCCTTTGAAGTAGATTACATGCAGTTCAGGAGTTTATTTTATGTCTAGTTTCTTAGACCTGGAAATTACTGTACACCTCATGTTTGAAAATTAATTGCTATATTGATTAAAAAATATAATCAGCAGTTCAAATAATCATAACATAATAAATATTCTGATTGTTTGTCTAACACAGAATTGTAGAGTTCCAACTTCATCTTGTTTTATAACTCAAAATATGTTAATAACTGAGTGACAAATCCATTTTTCTTTTATTTTCCTAAAATTCATTGCTTACTGCAATTGGAAATATAAGAAATATTATTGTACTATACTCATAGGTCTGTCCAAGATTTATATGTCCAGTTTTGTTATTATTATTATTATTATTATTAAAAAAGTCTAATCAGACGTTTCTGAATTTGAATTTTTCATATATTCATTCTTGTTTATGTTTCTAACAAAATGGTTAACAAATGTGTCAAGCATTACATCAGTATAATGTGAATTACAAATTGAAACTATAATGCCATTGACAAATACTAGGTACAGTTACCGAAAGATTTGTTGATGCATAAGAAAATTTGCAGGCAGAAAGATCCAATGTGATTTTTTTTTTTTTTTTTTTTTTAACAGGAAAAAAGAAACATTTCTAGAAATGGTGTAGTTGCAATATGCAAATAGTGTAGTGATGAAATGATGAGGATTGGGACAAGAATGTAAAAACACAAAGAATCTTAAAATCTGTATGATAAAGAATTAATCTGAATTCATCGTAATACACATATATTTTCAGCATTTATTGTGTGTTTATATATTGTACATAATATTGGAGCAATATAAGAAAGAGTGGGGCGGAATAAGGCAGTGTGATTTTTTCTTTATGTAATATTTTAAACGTTTCAACACACATTAGATAAAACAATGGCAACCCAATCTTCAGATAAAAGAAGTTTCTGATCTGTATAGCATCAATAAAGGTAATATTTTGACACTTATTTTATTTGTAGCTCTATTCCAGATTGTTTCGCTGTAGAAAATTTGAAGGGTTAAAATGTCCACACAAAACATTTTTTTTTACAAACACACCCAATGTTGTCAAAAAGTAAAATTAAAATTACCTCAAACTGTTCAAATACCCTAGAGTTGGATACAAACATTTTTCAATACCAAAAACTCAAAATTATATAGCATTGTTTGTTAACTACAATGAATAAGCACTTTTTTAAATTGATTAACCAACATAACCCAACAAAGACAAAACGATAAAAAGGTTGATTGTAAAAGTTTTCTTACAAATCCAATTCATAAAAATTTCAATTTGATTTTAAAATTTGTTTTAGAACATTAGGAAAAATCACAAGGAAAGTATTTGTTTTAAATATTATGTAAATTTTAAAGTCTTTAAATTATAAAATATTCGGCTTGATTATTTCTCGGTTTACCTGTGTACCGTATAATGTAATTGGTTATGCCAGGAAAAAGGAAAATTTTGTACCATTCCATGATCAAATCAAAAGTTATAGATTTTTATTTGAAGAATAACTAAAAAAATGTCTCACCATTAATTTATTTTAGTAAAGAATATGGATCAGTAAATGCCCAATCCAAAGTTGCGGGTGTGACATTTACACAACTTAATTTAGTCACTAGCAAAAAAATTTTTGAGCATTGGTTTCAATTTGTATGAATTTCAATGTAGACCACTTACACATACATTTATCCAAATCTGAAAATTGTCCGATGTATCACTTATTTATTAAAAAAAAATAATTTCCACCTGTTGCGGGTGTGACATAAAAAGGACATGCATTTTCATCTTTCAGTGCAAAAATGCAAAAATCTGTGAATTATGACAACTGAGTGAATTGATATTTTTATATATTAGACAGTAATACTTAAATAATTATTCTATTAAAAAATTAAATTACTTACTCAATTCTTGCTTTTGTGGAAAATATTCAAAATTTTCGTTGCGGGTGTGACGCCCTGTTGCGGGTGTGACTTGTACAGCCAATAAAATAATGACATGCACAAATATTTTGAAGGCAGATTTTTTTAATTAAGGAATTAATCAATATTACGATTATACTATCTAGAGAGGAAAATATAAAAAAAAATTCATTTCCAATCTTGAATTTATAATTTCTGGTGGTGGTAGCTTTTTTTACAAAAATGCTCTTTTTTTTCCTAGGATGCATCTGACTGACTGGGCCAAATATGCACATTTTCTTAAATTTTTTTCAAACATTCTAATTCTATATCGTCACCATCCATTTGTCTTATTTGTCCATCAAAGATTTCACTTTTTTAATGTTGAGAATAAAACAACTTCTACAAAATCTCCAACTGCACATTCATCGTTGGATATTATACCCTTGTCAAAGTATGGATACATCGAACTGACTGAGCCAAATATACACATTTTCTTGATTTTTATTCCGATACTGTTATTCTATAATATCCCCATTCATTTGTCTTATTTGTCCATCAAAGTTTTCACTTTTTTTTAATGTGGAGAACAAACAATTTCTACAAAATCTCCAACTGCAATCTTATCATTGGATATTATATTTTTGACAAAATATGGTAACAAACAAATTCTCTTGTGATCACTTTCTGAAGTTATTGCTACATTACTTGTTCCTACGTCAATAAAAACAACATGATGTATCGATTGAATGTTGAGATCCGATTGTGCTTAGTGCCAGCATTCATGAAGCATTTTCACAATATCTTCTGAAATTTCACATTCAGTAAAGTTCTTTTATATTTTTAGGACTTTTTCTACACATATGGCAAAATCTGAAGCTGAATTTATAGTTGTAGAGCGTTGCTAGTGTTACCATTTTCTTGGCAACTGCACCAACCCCATTGACAATTCCTTTACCATGAGATGAAATGCAAAAGGATTGCCATCCTTTACCATGATTTTTAAAAATAGTCTCTTTTTTTTCTCTCCTTGCTTTGTCTCTTTCCTTCTCTTGTTGTAGATATGCTTCATATTTAAAAGGGTTTTCCTTAATCTTTTTTCAATGATATCGTGATCTTTCTGTACTCTTCATTCTCTGCAAAAGAGAAGAAATTAATGTGTAAACTGAATAAATATAGCACTTCCAGTCCAAAAATATAAGCTTAACAAATTTTTAATAGTTATCCCTTGAAATTTCTAATCTTACACAAAGTTAATTATGTTAAATTTTGGTTAATTTCAAACTGACTATATACATTTTATGCTAACTTAATAAACATCTTAACAGTTTCTATTATTCTTACTTCTACTTTTTATTTAATTTGAATTAAAAGAGAAAAAAAAATCTTCTCCTAATATTGATTTACTTATTTTAAAAAACTAAAAATATATATATTAGATAAATGCTATCAAATAACAAAATTAAAAAATGTATGTAAAAAACAAAACAAAATTAACAAATTTAAAGAAAATTGCTAAAATATTGTTTCGTATTTTTTTTTTAATTTCTATAAAAATCTTACCTTTTAAATTAATTTCTTAATCATATATCACAAATAAAATTATTTTCTTGCAGTAAAGCAACAATTTTATCAATCCAAACTGAATAAATCATCTGCACACAGTGTCACATGCTCAGATGATGCAAATTTTTATTTATTAACTGGAATTCCCTCTATTAAATCAAAGGGTATAGTTAAAGCTGTCAAGTACATGTTTTCCAGCATATTATTCTTTTATAAATTTACATATAATTTGTTCAAATATGCATTTGTAATCAATTTTAAAAGACGTTGCGGGTGTGACTTTTATTAAATGTCACACCCGCAACAGGGACATGTCACGCCCGCAACGCTCAATAATTATAATTAAAATATTAATCAATTTCTTTTGTGTCTGTAATTCAAAGTATCTTAATAAACTATTTTTGAATATAAAGTTTCATAACTTTAAATCAAAAATATTTTTCTGCAGAGATATAAATGTAACTTTTTGTTGCGGGTGTGACACAATAATTATGAGTAATTAAATATGCTTACCTTTTGTAATGAAGATTAGTGAACACTTTTCTGCAGACAAAAACTCTGAATAATAGCTGTCAGATCATATATATCCAAGTTTGGAGATTTTCAGAATGTTTGTTCAGCTGTACGAGACCATGAAATGTAAAGCCTTTTGCCGCAGTCTATTTTTTAAAGTCATAGTGTCACTTTAATTATTAAAATAAGTATGTTAATGACAAAAATTTAATTCTTTTTTGATAAAATATGAAATAGTACACTCTTAACAGTTAATATGCAAAATTTCAACCATATTTAAAGAAATTTAAATTTTCATCCTCATGTCCGTTTTTTCGTGGATTGGGCGTAAACTTATTTTAAAAATTAGCGA
Source organism: Maratus speculifer (assembly GCA_964019185.1). NCBI lineage: Eukaryota > Metazoa > Arthropoda > Arachnida > Araneae > Salticidae > Maratus > Maratus speculifer. The sequence continues at coordinate 7,419,006 of CAXHSM010001376.1, read as the reverse complement.
TTGTTACAGAGTAAAATGTTTACCAATGTACCATGGAAGAAGGAATCGTTCGAATCTATTTATAATAAATGAATCACGATAGACGAATTCATTCATGAATAGTCAATCAATCCATGAGTAATTTTAATTAAAATAAAACATTTATTTATATAAAAAAGGAGTAGAAAGCAATAGTCAAAATTCATGAATATAACACTTGAATATTTTCTCAGATATAAAATTCGACACAATTTTTGAATGACTCATGAAAATTAAGCCTAGATTCTTCGGTAAAGCTTGTTTTGGTTAATGTCAGTTTTTCAACCAGGGATTAAAAAATAATAATAATAATAGTCATACTGCCATTTCAACAGTTGTATTAATAAAAAGTAATTAGTCAATTACACTGGATGGTATCAATGGAATAATTCAATCTTTCTGGAATCCATCCTTTTCGATGTAATGAATGAATCATTTTCAATGTGACAGGTCTAAAAATCAGAGATTCATTCTTGCACTGGCGTTTTGTGTCTGGCCTTGATTGTAATAGTAGGTAACTTTTAAAGCGTCAGTTTATTAATCTTTACTGAAGTAAGTTGTTAAAACTAACATATCTTTTGTTAATCTTCAACTAAAATTATACAATTTGTAGTATGATAATGTAAAATGTAGTTTGATAATATACAAATTTCATGTGTTGCAACTTTCATTTTGCAGATAGTTAATCATTTAAAGCATCATTGAAATCTTTTATTTATGGCAGATAATCTTATTTATTTCTTTATTTTTAATTAGTTCAGCAAAAATTATCCGAATTTAAATTTTAAAATTGAAAATTGGTTTTATTTATTAAAAAAGTATTTAAATTTAAAACATAGTGTTGATTAAAGACTGAATTCGGTTGTATTTTGTTCTAGAGAATGTAAATATTTTTTATGTAATTTTTAGCATACTGAACTGCTTATCTATTTATAATAAATGAATCACGATAGACGAATTCATTCATGAATAGTCAATCAATCCATGAGTAATTTTAATTAAAATAAAACATTTATTTATATAAAAAAGGAGTAGAAAGCAATAGTCAAAATTCATGAATATAACACTTGAATATTTTCTCAGATATAAAATTCGACACAATTTTTGAATGACTCATGAAAATTAAGCCTAGATTCTTCGGTAAAGCTTGTTTTGGTTAATGTCAGTTTTTCAACCAGGGATTAAAAAATAATAATAATAATAGTCATACTGCCATTTCAACAGTTGTATTAATAAAAAGTAATTAGTCAATTACACTGGATGGTATCAATGGAATAATTCAATCTTTCTGGAATCCATCCTTTTCGATGTAATGAATGAATCATTTTCAATGTGACAGGTCTAAAAATCAGAGATTCATTCTTGCACTGGCGTTTTGTGTCTGGCCTTGATTGTAATAGTAGGTAACTTTTAAAGCGTCAGTTTATTAATCTTTACTGAAGTAAGTTGTTAAAACTAACATATCTTTTGTTAATCTTCAACTAAAATTATACAATTTGTAGTATGATAATGTAAAATGTAGTTTGATAATATACAAATTTCATGTGTTGCAACTTTCATTTTGCAGATAGTTAATCATTTAAAGCATCATTGAAATCTTTTATTTATGGCAGATAATCTTATTTATTTCTTTATTTTTAATTAGTTCAGCAAAAATTATCCGAATTTAAATTTTAAAATTGAAAATTGGTTTTATTTATTAAAAAAGTATTTAAATTTAAAACATAGTGTTGATTAAAGACTGAATTCGGTTGTATTTTGTTCTAGAGAATGTAAATATTTTTTATGTAATTTTTAGCATACTGAACTGCTTATATGGATTTTATCAAAATTCATCTAAAATAATAAAACAAGTTAAGAAACCATGAATTTGTAATTCCAATATCTTCATAATATTAGATCTGTTGCCAATAAATGTAGTTGTTGTACAGATTAAAAATTAATAAATAAATAGAAAAGTGTTAGGTTGTTTTCTATTAGAAAATGGCACTTCTCTATTCTCACGCTAGAAAAATACACTGTAACAACAATGTTTATTACTTAGAACATTTTATTTTTATTGGAATTGCATACTTAATCTTATATTGTTGCCATATTGAATTCAGCCACAGCAGTATTTAATATGTGACACAATTTATTTGATATGATGTAGTCTTCATTTTTTTTTTTTTTTTTTTTTTTTTTCAGTTTGAACAAACATGTGAAATTTGTGTGTTATAATATGTCATGTTTATATGTTATACTTATTTCATTGCATTCATTAAGTAAAATTTACTTTAGAAAGAACGTTACACTCAGAAATATCATAAGCAGGAAGGACTGAGAGTAGTAAAACAAAATGGTAAACCTATGAGTGAATCACTAAATTCAAGTTTTTTCTCATCAAGATAGGACTTGACAAATCATCTGCGCTTTAACATGCAAATTCAGTTTTAACTAATTCTCGACTACCTGGCGTAAACTCGATGAGGTGACTTGTTACTGCCTCCCAGTATGGCCACCATAAGGTTAAATAATTGGAAACTGATGAACTTTGCTATCAGTTTGGTACCAATTATTGATAATTTTAAAGTCTGTCATTTCATATAGTAATTTTAACATTATATGAAAAAAGAAATAAGTTAAAATTTCAATTTCTGTATTCATTCTCTGAATTTATTTTAAAAATGACATAAGTCGCAGTTTCAATGTATTTTTATGAATCTGTAGCATAAAATTTCTACTCACAAATGCTATACTTTTTTTAACTTTCTTTTTATTTATTTTTTTTTATTTTATTTTATTATTTTATTTTTATTTTTTTGCTTACTGTAGTTTTTAGATATTTTGATTTAATATGTTGCTTGTCAGTTAATTGTTTTATGGTACTTAAATCAGAAAAGTAAAACAAAACAAAAAACTGTACTTGCATATGATCTGGGCCCTCACAAAGATTTTGATTGCTGGGGGAGAAAGCCTTGAATTGACAATCGAAATTTAGTATTTACAGACTCGGTGAAAAGCAAACGTAAATAGTTCTCGGCATTTGCCAAGTTACTAGTTTTATAATTTTACCAAGTTATCACAATTAGAAAATGCTATGTAGCTTTTATTTATAAAAAGCTTAATAATATTTCTAATTATATTGGTAACTTTCATCAAATCTATCAGAAATAGAAAGTGTAATACAGTGTTTTATTAAAGTTTTGAACTAATTTGCCAGCTCAGTTTGCAAATTTGCCAAGAGTAAAAACATGTGCAAAAGTTTAGGGGGGGGTGGCTCCCCCCCCATTAACGAGGGCCCTGCATATGATCCAATCCTGGTCAGTCACAATTATGTCAATAATACTCATAAATACCAAATATTATTTTTTATTTTTTAAATACGTCAGTGTATTGCATTTCTATATGTTTCCAATTGGATTCTATGCACTTAGTGAATGTGCATTAAGGGATTGCATGCACTTGCCAATAACCAATCCATAAACCAATCTCATAAACCAATCTCATCAAATTATGCAAATTACCAAATTATACAGGTTGACATAATTTTTAACTTAATGAAAAAAATTAATAATTAGTAGAATATTAATAAAAATAAAGTAAGAATACAAATAAAAATTAGTTAATGATGTTTTAAACAGGTATATCATATTTAATGTCATTGAATGTGACACTCATGATCATCTGTTTTTTGCACTTATAGTTTGGCGATAGTCTTTTGGTCAATGGGTTAACCAAGTAGTACTGCAGTAAGTTATAGTTTTAGAATTACTGTCTATTGTGTACAATTTCTCTAATTATTTGTTAATTTTTTCTTCACTATATTATTTACTATTTATTACTTTCACTCAATTAATGTTGTTTACCGTTTTTAAGAATTATGTGTAAACACATATCATATTGCTGTTTTGAGTTTTATTGCTGTAATAAACAAGACTGGCAACTGTCAGCTATTTTTAAAAGTCTCTCTCATGGCTACAAGAAGTACAAAAACATCTTGTTTTACTTATGCTGCTTCTGCTAGGTATAACTTGATGAAAATATCTTTTGTATGATGTCATTGATGAGACTTTTTTAGTCACACAAAAGCACTACCTTGCTAAATTTAATCCTATTGGCATTTTTAAATATTTTTATGTTTTTTTTCTTTGCATTGGATAGATAAGATTTATATTTGTACAAAGACTACTTTTTAGTTTTTTGTTATGTTTTTTATTTTTTTTATACTTCTATTTTTTAAACCATTTTTGAAAGTCACTGTATCCTCACACTGCAACCAAACTGTAATAAAAAGTTAAAAAATGACCTTTGTAGGCCTATCCAATGCAAGAAAATACCTTTAAAAAATATTGAAATGCAAATGGGATACTTTATTAATACATCTCCCAAAGGATTAATATTAGCAAAGCAATGTTTATGTATGAGTGAAATAGCCATTAATAGGGGACAGTAGATTTCTTTAACTACTATACTTCATAATACTGCTTCTAGCTTACTTCATTTAAGCATTCCTGTTATTGACTTACATCATCTTGAATAGAGATAAGCCCTGCCATTTTCTTATTTCTTTGATAGGGTTTGTGTTTACATATTTTATCATTATTTTTTAGATAATTCTATAAAGGAATTAATGGAAATTTTTGAATTTTTAATTATTAACCTTATTTGTTTGTTGTCAAAATATTTTAATTGCATCATTCAAGTACAGAGAGTTATATCTGTCATTGCAATGCCTATTTGTTGTTAGCTAATGTTATAAGATTGACAAGGAAAAGTGTTGGTGAGATGCAAATTATTTTGCCTGCCATTGGTGCCTAGGTAACATAAGTACTGCAATTTCTAGCCCATAATCCGCAGTTGCAATTTTTAGCCTTTATAAAAACCTTTTAATAGATAATCCGCACCGGACTATTTAAAGATTACTCGTTGTTTTCAACATTCGAAAGTTGTACTACTAAAACTACCTTGTTTGTATAGTTGCTATGTTTAAATAATAATTATAATAAAATCATCAAATAAATAATTATAAGATAATTGCAATTTAAAAAATACAAATACTGTTTTCATTGAATCTTGTATTTAATATATAGAATGTCTTCTGAATACAGATGATCTATAACAATTATTGTTTTTAAATAATGCTCAATATCTACTGCTTTTTTAGTAACATTTAATTTAAATTCTGCAGTGTTAAATAACTCATTATCTCTTTGACATTATTATAAATTTTGTATCCTTGCAAGATATGAATCGAATTTGCCTCGGATTGTGATGTTATGTGAAAACACAAGTTCTATCGTATACTAATGCCATTTTGCCTCCGTTGAAAAGTGCTATTCTAGGAACAGGTTTTGGTACATTTGAAAGTGAGTACAAATGCAGATTGTGCTCTGATAAGGCTGGAATAACTCCTCCCAAATCTACATCAATTTTGCTGATTTCGATGATCAATATTTAATCGAAATAATCAATATTGTATCATAATTGCAAAATAATTTTTTCCGTATAAAATAATTTCATAGCTCTTTGTTTCAGCTAAATGATTGAGATTGCAATTTTCGAATCAATTGAGTTAAGAAATGTTTTTATGTCCTTTGAAACATTTTGCCAAAAGGCTAAGAAAATATAAAAATCAGAAGCCAGTCCTACTGGCATGTACATGACATATGTCGACCAATCATAAGTAATTCCATGAATGGTTTATAGCAGATAAGTATGTGATAGATGTTTACATTTTCATTTTATTACCGATGGTATAAACTGGATATCTTTGGTGAACTTCTGCTTAAAAAATTTTAGCAGATAATGCACACTTAAAAATTTTGAGTTTTTTTTTTAAAAACAGATGATCTACAGATTATAGGCAGGAACTTAGGGTACCTGCCTTTTTTCACATTCTTGGTTATAACTTTAATAAGACTGTCCATTATTGCAAACACTTTGATATGTTTAAAATGTATTTTGTTATTAAAATAATTGGCATAGCATGCTTTTTTTTTGTTTTGTTTTTACAGAGATTTAAAAAACTTTCTACACTGTTGAATTCAGACACTTTCCTCCAAGAGTGATTTCTGTAGCTCTTGCGGGGAATTTAATATCATTCCAAGGTGGGGGTGAGGCCAGAATTTGCACCAAACAACAACTGAAAACAGAAAATCTCATCGTTTTTTGGACCACCCTCTGAATTAACAATGAATTTTTGTTCAAAATATAATTATTGTTTTAGTAGGCATAACATTTATTTAAAAATATGAATACAGTAGACTCCCTCAAATCCGCACAACTTAGGATCAGAAGTTGTGTAGATTTTAGTATTCTGTGGAATTTCTGGTCAATGCTTTGTTTACATTTTTAAAGAGTAATTTGAATGTTTATAATAATGAAATCCAAACTAAAATGAATGCTTAAAATAAAACTTGCTTCAAAAAGATGCATGATTCACTTCAAAATCATAAAAAAAGGATATTCTTATTCAGGTTTAGTCTGATTTAATAATGAAAAAAGTTTCATTCATACATAAATATATTCGGAAAAAAAAATTGTGATGACCAATAAAATCAGCAATATCCTGATTTTTTTTTTTTTTTTTTTTTTTTTTTTTTTTAATAAATATATTCTTCCTTCATGAAAACACTTGAATTTAGTAATATTAACGAAAATTACAATTTACAATAGTATAGAATTGATAAAAAATAAAAAAGTCAAATTTGTCATATGTGATAACTTAATTCAGAATTAAAATTTACTGCTGTTTATTTTTAAAAAATGCATTATTTTATTATTTTTCTTTTTGTTCTTAGACTGAAAGGTTGATAAAACTCTCTTACTGAAATTCAATAAAACATTTCCTTGGATGAAAATGGCTATAATTTCTTCATACTGATACTTTAAAGAAGGTTCTCTTATCATCTCAAACATACCTTTTTCACATGAGACAATGTCATCGATTACTGAAGAAAAATCTTCCACTGATGGACATCACTTTGTTCCTCAAAATGGTGGTGAAAAAGTACACTCCTCCTTCGATAGAGGAAAAAAATCTTTTATTTGTGAAGTATGTTCCAAAACATTTTCTAATAAGAGTCATCTAAGAACTCATCTTATGACTCATACTGGAGAAAAACCTTTTATTTGTGAAGTATGTTCCAAAGGATTTTCTCAGAATATTCTTTTAAGGAACCATCTCAGGATTCATACTGGAGAGAAACCGTTTGTTTGTGAGGTATGTTTCAAAGAATTTTCTCAGAATAGTCATCTAAGGAGCCATCTCATGACTCATACTGGAGAGAAACCATTTATTTGTGAAGTATGTATGAAAGAATTTTCTCAGACTAGTAATCTAAGAAGCCATCTCTTGACTCATAATGGAGGGAAACCTTATGTTTGTGAAACATGTTCCAAGGCATTTTCTTGTAACAGAAATCTAAGAAAACATCTCTTGAGACATACTGAAGAGAAACCCTTTGTTTGTGAAACATGTTCCAAAGCATTTTCTAATATGGGTTATCTAAGAACACACATATTGATTCATACTGGAGAGAAACCCTTTGTTTGTAAAATATGTTCCAAAGCATTTTCTCAAAACAGTAATCTAAGAAAACATCTCTTGACACATACAGATGAAAAACTGTTTGTTTGTGGAGTATGTTCCAAAGCATTTTCTGCGAATAGTAGTCTAAAAAGGCATCTTTTGACGCATACAGGAGAGAAACCCTATGTTTGTGAAACATGTTCCAAAACATTTTCTGTTAAGAGTAATCTTAGTAAACATCTCTTGACTCATTCTAGAGAGAAACCTTGTGTTTCTTAAACATGTTCCAAAACATTTTCTGAAAAGAGTAATCTAAGCCACCTCTCGACTCATACTGGAGAGAAACACTGTGTTTGTGAAGCGTGTTCCAAAGCATTTTCTCAGAACTGTAGTCTAGATAGGCATTATTCGTCTCACACCAAATAGACACCTCCTGAAAATCTCTTTATTTTTATTATCAAACTTGAATATGTACTTATTATATGTCTTTGCATTTACTATTATCACATATCTTTTTTTTAATTTTGTGATTAAAGAAATTGTAAAATTCTTCCATAGCTGTCACGGTTGACATTTTGATAATAAGCAAATAACTCTGGACTTATTCACTAGATTTCAGTAAACCTGCCTGTAAAGCCTTTTTTGGTTTTTCGTTTTGATTTGTGTTATTTCACTGTAAAGTAATTTTAGCCTTAAATAAAAACTTGCCTTGAACTTGAAATGATAAATTTTACCTCAATATTTTATAACATAGGAAAGGCTTTATTGAAATAACACTTTTTGAAAAATTTGAGAAATATGCTATAAATATTTTTGGTGCCAAAAAAAAGAAAAAAACTTACTTATTTGTTAAATCTTCTTAAAAGTTTTCCTAAGAATTCAAATGAAACATATCACATTATCATGTTAGCTTTGCATACATTATGAGCTAATTTACCCCTTTTTCTTTAAAAAATATAAATAACAAATTCAATATTTATTCACCATGTTTATTTGATTTATAAATATCAGTTTTATAGGCTAATCAACAGTACACTTTGTTTTTTAAGGTTTATTTTCATTTTTGTTCGTTTGCTTGTTGTGTCTTCTATCACCTAATTCAGAAATTTTTGTGGCACAGCAATTTTGTTATCTGTCATCAAGAAAATCTTGCGTGTTTGCAAATTCCATCCAAACAAAATCTCAGATGATCATGACTAAATTTTGTATCCTATCATTCTCAGGCAAAAGAAGACCATTGGGATGGATCAGATGGTTGAGAAATTTTTATGAATAGTCATTTTTGGTGTCTAACTCCCTATTTGTCATTGTGTTTTAATGAAAATAAAGATTCAAACTTATTGAAAAGTACAATAAATTAAGTCGCAAACGTGGCAACATTTCACCAGATTAGGCAGAAAAATCATATTTCAAGATTACCAATGCCGTAACATTTACATCTCGGTGGGTGTAAAATTAAATAATATCACTGAATATGGCAGTGTTATATAATTGTTATTCTGCCATAAATGTATTGTTTTATTGAATTGAACTGAAGGCCAATTTTGACTAAACTATGCTCGGTCCTTCCTGCAGCTATGTTATAGTAGCAGCAAATGTTTGTATGAAAATTTTATCTTAAAAATTCCTCTAATGTTTTTGACTGAATTTTGTATCCTACCATTTTGGAATATGAGAAGTCACAAATAATTGAGAAAATTTTATAAATAGGCAATTTAGGCGTCACTGCAGGTCAATGGAATGAAAGTTGAAATAGTTAAGTTGTTCGATATATATTTTTAAAGCTACTTATTACAAGACTTTAAACAGCCATAAGCATACCATGATGAAAAGAGGGGGGAGGGGGATAGATATTTGTTTTTATGCTTTAATGAGCTAAAATTACGATTTGGAGGTAGGAATTGTCACTTATTCATTTGTTTATCCTCTCCAAATATGATTTTTGATGTGTTTTTAATTATTTCTGTTCATAATGTGTTGTAATTTTTTATGTTTTTAATATTTTTTTTATTTAATAATATTAGAGGTCTTCAAAAGTGAATGGTGTTTAATGCAAATGTTAAAATACATATTATGGCTGATATTTATCCTTGTTTTGTAAGGTGAATTTGTTGTTGGTTGATGAAACTGTTGCAGCACTGTTTCTGCAGAAACAGCTTCCTTTAAAGAACTTAATCTCCAATAATTATTCTTAAAGTGAACAACAGGGAGAGCACAAAAAATGTCTTTTAATCATTATTTTTTAGAATCAGACATACACAATATAAATCTTGCCAGTTTTAGTCTAAACTTTTTTGCCTCGACAGTGCTTTAAAGTACATTAAGATAATTTGTTATGAATTCACTTAATACATCGATTAGTAGCAGTACAGTTTAGTTAGAGTTAGTTATAGATACATTACTTAAGTTTGAGCCAAAAGCATTATTGCTTGCACAAAACAAAACGTATTTTTAGAAGTTCTTTTGCCTTTGTTTTCTTTTGACTCATCTTACTTGTCAGAGGAACATTGGTTGAACAAAGTTTCAGTTTAAATTTTTTTAAAATTATATTTGTACATTTTCTAATTTTACAAAATATATAAATAAATAAAAGGTTTGATTGGAGTTATAAATATGCCATAAAATTTCTATAAATTCTAACTTAAGTTTAGTGGCAAAATCCTTCTAAAATTTATTAAATGATTGTGTAAATCTTCTCAGGCAGTTTCAAAAATTCACAAAAAATCCTCGACAGAAAGGAAATTTTCATGACTTAGAACATAAAGGATTACCTAAAAGGGCACTATAAAGTTTTATATAAAAAAATAAACAAAATGCAATAATCAAGTAATTGCCGCATCAGTGACTGAGAGGTTTTTGCTCTTGAAACGGAAAGACGGGAGGAGCTGGGTTCGAAACTTATTGCACTCATTAGCCTAATTATTCAAAGTTTTCTAAGGTTTTCTTCAAATCGTAACTATGGGTTAGGTTTTCTTAGAAAGACCCTCATTGAAGGCATTCTCCCATTTCTTAGGCCAATATTTCTTGTGCTGATAATTGGTCATCATAAACTCAACCACAACCTTAATGTTAATACAGTCGAGGATCTATAATCCGCGTATCCATAATCTGCATTTTTCTATAATCCGCGTTACTTTACGAATGTAAACAATGAAATAAACAGTTAAGAAAATTTACAAATCATTGATCCAAAATCGATTTTTTTAAAACAAATAATAAAAAAATTAATAGAAATCATAATAAAACATGTATTTTTTTAATTAACTTTTTTATTTTATTAATAGTAAAAAACTAAACTGTGTTAAGGAACGCACCTAAGCTTATTGAACATTCGAAACGCCGGCTTTTTATTCGTAGCTGTTTCAATTTATGTAAGTTCAGGAAAGTAAATAACCAATGAAAACGCACTATTTTGTCTGAATTTCGCGCGTCACAGCACCACTTTAGAACTGGATATCAGAAATTGGGAAGTTCGAATCGAAGTAATCGAATCATAGTGATCGATTGCAGATGTTTTGCCAGTGTCACGAAAGGCAAACGACCTTCAGTTATAGGCGAACTCTGATTGATTTTTCAAGATCCGATCTTTCAAGAAACTAGGCTTTAGCCGGGGAGCTCTTTTTTTTCATTCTATTTACGTTCTTAATTTGGCCCCAAGCACAGTTGATGAGTTGATGTTTATGAATTTAAGGCTCATTCTTTTTAATCTAATGCTTATGCAAAGTGCAACATGAATAATGGAATACGTAGTAATGTTACTTCAAGTTCTTCAGCAGCTGAAAGATTCCAAATATCACTAACAATTCTACAAAAAGTTGATATTCTGAAAAAAACTTGACGAAGGAACGCCACTACAAATCTCATTATTAATATGTAATTATTTTTATTTAAATGCACATATATATCATTTTTTAAAATAAAATAACTTTAAAAATGCATTTTTTGAGATTTCTTATTAAATTAATTACTGGATTTCATATTTATCTTTCCATATTATACTGATTATAGAATTAAAATGCTGTCTAAGAATAATGAAATGACGCATAATCCATAATACTCTATAATCCAATATTCCATAATCCGCACAACCTTTGGCCCCAACTTGTGCGGATTATAGATCTTTGACTGTAATCATATAATGATTATTTCTCAATCAGTTTGCAAAGTCGAAGTGCATTGGTATTGAACAGAAGGTGATACCTTGTCTGTTGGCATTATGCCTTTATCTGTAATCATCCAAAATCAATGTCTCAGTGGGATTATCATTTAAATCCTTTAAGTGTAACTGTTTTAAAGTCATTAGATTTAAATGGGGTGGAGAAATCTTGACAAGCATATACAAAAGATCATATTTTGATTAAAAAAAGAAATGCTCTAACAGTATGAAAATCAATGAGAGATGCACTCTATCATTTGTTTAAACTTCAGTATTATACATTTAAGAAAATACTCTTCAATGGATCATCAAACAACAGATAGAATTACAAGGTGAAATTTTGTAAAGAACGAAAATTAATTTTTTGAATCCAACACACTGTTGTTCTCCAATAAAGGTGTTACTAGGCTGTAAAATTTCTTTCTAATCTTAAAAAGAAATATATCAAACGTTATTTAAAAGCACTAGTGTCTTAAAAATGTACTCTTCTGTTAAAAATGGCATTTTTTAGTGATTACAGTACTTGAAAAGAAAGAAAAGTGTTTCAAATCCTAGCAACTAAAATTTGATTTTATGAACGTTTTATAAAAATGTGCTATTAGTATTGTACTTTTTTCTTTTAAAAATTTCTGAATAGATGGATTGCTTGTTTATATTATATTCTTTATTTAACAAATTTAAATTGTATTCTATTCAAATTATATTGGAATAAAAAAATATAAAAAGTTGCTTATCCAATAAAAAGGTGTGTCTTTTTTTTCTGTTTGATTGAATCACAAACAATGGGATTATTGGGAGTTATTATTATTTTCTTTGTATTCACAAGGATCGTTTTTGTTTTCACTGGTTAACTGGTACTTGATCTCTACATAGATCGTTTTTTACTTTTTCAGTTTTGTTAAAAGATTTTTCCATGAGGACATGAGGATACTTTTACTTTCTGAATCTAGTTCTGAATGTGAAAGTATCTCATAAAAACAATCTTCAAACAAAATTGAAAATGTAATAAAAGTATGTTGTAGTAATCGGCTTCAGCTCATACAGTGAAAAAAAAATAGAAACATTGAAAGGCTAAGATATATATATATATTTTTTTTCATAGGATAGGATTAATATTAATTAGCTAACAGTATGAGTAAAGTAACCTCTTTATCATACTATCTCATTAATGTCTGACGATACATAAGAAAAGGTATATAATAATGCACTATAGCATCTTTAATATGAACATTTCTAATAATTACAAAATTTCCATAATTCAGACATTTCTGTACAGTTATTCAGTTTTATTTTCAATCACCTATCATAGATGGCACCATCACACATATATGAAGGAATTTCATTAGAAGATTAAGGAAAATAAAAGAACATTATCTAATATATTGCTATTGTTTTTCAATTTTAAAATTGTAAGAACTTTCTGATTACATAATGGTTAATATAGTCGAAGATCAATAATTTCCCGCACCCATAATCCGCAATTTTCTATAATTCACATTACTTTACAAATGCAAACTGTAAAATAAATACTTAAAAAAAATTACAAATTCGTGATTCAAAAATGATTTTTTAAAACATATAATAAAAAATTGGAATTTTTTTTATTTAACTTTTTTATTTTATTAAGAGTAAAAACTATAGTGTATTACCGTACTAATTATTTTTATTTAAATGCATATATATATTAATTTTTTAATAAAATAACTTTTAAAAGGCATATTTTGAAGTAGCATATTGAATTGATCATTAAATTTCATATTTTTCTTTTCATATTATACTGATTATAGAGCTAAATTGGTGTCTAGAAGTAACAAAATAATGTATAATCCATAATACTCTTTAATCCTCAATATTCCATAATCCACACAACCTTTGGCTCCAACTTGTGCGAATTATAGAACTTTGACTGTATAGCTATCCTTTTTTTTATATTAATTCCAAAAAATTCAAAAAGAATGTTAATTTTGCTATTCCTCTTTCTCCTAATATAAGAAAATGACACCAAACATTTCTAAACCGGATTTTATTATTATTATTTAAATATTTAATATGTGACTTACTTAGGTATTTCTAGATATTGTATACTAATTTTTTTACAAGATTAACCTTATGTATAATTATTCCAAATATGTTAATGTAAATTTAAATTTATTTAATATTCTATAATCCAGAATTAGTTAATAGTACTGCTTCTGGATTAAAGAAGTTATACAGCAACAGTAATAAAGCTTTGTGATAATTTTTTATTAAAATCTAGACTCATTTAAGCTCTTTTTGCAAAATAGTTACAAAATTAATCAGATTAATTAACAAAAATAAAGTCGGCCTAACAGTTGGCTATTGGTTGCGGCAACATCAGGAATTGCATCTGAGCCAATGGTTAGCTCAAGAACTAAAGATCTGAAAATATAATTGAATAGAGGGTCTGCTATCACATGTAATAACAACGAAACAGATTTTTCAGACTGCAAACGAATTTACTATTCTCGACCGAAAATGCCCAATAAGTTTTAAGTAATTAATAAACGTACATATATAAGTTTATTAGACACTTATTAGATAAATATTAATCATACCTGCGTGTTGCCCAAGTTGGCTGTCCGTGCTTCTGGCCAAAACTTTTTATTTTCAGATAAAATAAAATGTCATTTATTCATCAAAATCTTAGAAATTTTTCTAATTATACAAATTTCATATCTTAAAATATATTTTAAGTTAAAAATATCTTGATTTATCTCTTATAATGATTTTTGTAAATGATTCACCAGTTATACTAGAACGTTCTGAAAGTGTATTCAAAACTTGCATTTGGTTTATAATTATTTTTTTTATTACTATTTAGTCTTTCAGATCTTGCAGTCAGAAATGTGTTCCTTGCTTTTAAAATGCTTTAAAGTATAAATAGCGCCTTGTAGATTCATAAAAACATCATAACCATGTTTATGTATGATCATAATTTCATAATCATTATGTATAATCATAATCATAAATATGTATTGCATTACACAAAACTTCTGTCTGATCAAAGTGTTAATTTTTTTTTAGACTTTATGAAAAGAGTCAGAAAACGAAATGGTTAAGTCTGTAATTTTAACGAGCATGTGAAAAGTATCTTTAAAGGGGCTCAGGGGTTGAAAACCTTTCAAAAAATCGATTTTTTTTTTATGATCTAATTTGATTATTCATTTAATTCTTAACTCAATGCAAAAAAACGCATAAAAATATTTGCTTTTTTTAATGGAGTTATAAGCATTTATGTATCAACACTTTCATAGCCGCATCCATATAGTTTCAACTTTAAGTCGCGTTTTCTCAAAACTTGATTTTTGATGACTAACACCAAGATTTAGAAAAAAAAAACTATTTAAAGGAATGGCTTTTTTTTTTTTTTTTTTTTTTTTTTTTTTTTTGCATGTATATAACATTATTATCTAGATTATGAATTAATATATTTTAGATAGTTTAATATTTTGAGTATTTTTAATGGGAAAAAAGTTGTATTTTTTAGAGTTATTTTAAATTTTGATTTTTTAATAGTGTTTTTATTAAGTGACTAGTATATAAGCCCATCAAAAATGACGGAATTTTCACTTGCATTTTATCTTTTTAATATTTCATACAAACAAACAGAATACAGATTTTATTCTTGAAGAGTTTGTATTGTAGAAAAGCACATTTTAAAAATAGAAATAAATTTCTACAAATACAAATGATTTTTTTTTTAAACTTTATATTTAGTTTTTGAAGAAATTTTAGTTTCAAAACAAAGAACAGTATTCATTACAACAACAATAATAATTAGCAAAATAAAACTCAACTTCTGAAGATTTCACAAAACATTTAAATTAAATATTGAAGTTTTTTTAATTTTAAAATACATTATCTTTATTAAAGTATGATTTGGCAGCGGTTTTAGTCGTGGGTATATGATTGATTCTTAGTTCGATGCTTTTAGACATCGATTATGAAGCATTATGTTTTATTTTTAAATTTGGATTAGATGCCATTTATACACAGTTAATATAAACAAAACAACCTTTTTTTTTAAATCGCAGTTTCTTATAGAAAATACTGCTATTTTCTATAGCAGGAGGCACTGATTTAAATCAAAATCAATTTTTAAAAACTTTAGCTATGCAACTTTAAAAATTCAATCCGTAAATTATGAAAACCAAAATTATTATTATTGTTTCTTTTGTAAAATTTTAAATTAAATGTACCAGTTTTTAAAAAGCCTTAACTATATCCATTCGAAATTTGCGTGCATTGTAAACGAAATTTTTATTTTTCATCAAATGTCATTTAAATGTAAGGAATATATAGTATCATAAACTAAATAAAAATCATCAAATTTTGATTTAAGAGCAATTTTGATTTATTTGCATGCATCAAAAGCAGATAAAATTTTAATTTAAGACCGCCACACACTAGGGAGACATGCGTCAAAAATCGTGCAACATGACGCAGTCAAACCGGTTTTTTCTTTGTTATTAGGGTGAAATTGTCGCATGTCTCATGTTTTTTCGATCCCAAATCTCTTAAATAGTCAGGCCTGCTAATTTGAAGACTTTATATTTAAAAATAATTTAGAAAAGATGACAAAATTATTTGGGGTAATTGATAGTGCTCTTAAAGTCAAATGATATATAAAAGAATTATTGAACATCAACAAGATTGCAGAATATTTCACGAAATTTGCCATTTATATTTTTCCATTTTCTATTACATCACTTATTACATTAATAATTAATTTATTTTTTGAAGTCCTCCTTAACTGTTTTAAATATTTAATATATATATATATATATATATATATATATATATAAACAGATATATATATATATATATATATATATATATATATATATATATATATATATATATATATATATATATATGTTTTATAAATTTGAAAGTACGTAAAAAAATACGTCTTTTTAACCTATTTATAATATTTTTTAGAGAATTAAGAAGCTTGAAAAAAGTTAATATTAAATAAAATATTATATCAATATCATTTAAATAAAAATAATTGTCATAAATTTTGAATTCCTATTTTTCCCTTCGGCCAAATACAGCTTGATCTTTAAAACTGTAACAATAATAAAAGAAAATCGTGTCATTTTTTTCTTTTTTCTTAGTAACAATGAATCAAATAATTTAAATCCCCGCCCCCCCCCTTCCTGTCCAGCAAACAAAAATAAGACAACCCCCCCCCTCCCCGACCGTTTTTGATTTTTAAGGGAGAAAATATAAATAATGTGATTAATGAGGAAATAGTTCAATATCTCATAAAAATTAATTAAAAACTCCTAAATGTTTAGAAAAAATTAAAAGAGTATTAATAATTATTGTTTCTTTTATATATTTATTCACATATGTAAGTATTATAAACAGAAATAAAAAAAAATATATATAATTTCAAAGAACCGTAATCATCGCTCCTTTTTACACATTTTGACTGACATTCAAATTTAGCGCTTTCTTAAATCGCGCCATGTATCTCGACGATAGTTGATTATTCTCTGAATTCGTCTTGTGTTTTCTTCAAGAAATATGAACGCCCTGTGCCCTTTTCTAGAATGGTTTGAACAATTCATCGTCAATTCATGTCCCGTTTTATTTAACCCAGAAATTTAACAACTAATTATAACGTGTCAAACAACTGTCAAAATGCAACACTTTTCCTCTCTGTTTCCATAGAAGCTAACGGGCGCTGGGTACATATGGCAAACCCAAAGGTACATCAATGCCGGATGCTTCAGCTCGTAATTCTAGTATCCCTAGTGTTATCTAGTAACATTTTAAAACATTCATTATGTAAGCAGTCGATTTTTATTATTTTATTTAACAAAAATTCTTTCTTTCCGTATACACTTATTACAAATTGTACATTTTACATTCATACGTCAGAGAGTTTAAAGATTTCAAATTTGTTTTTCAATGTTAATTTTAATTTTCAACTTTATATATATGTCTGACGAAATTATGTTTTGCTAAATTTGTCAATCATCCCTAATTAACAGCCATAGAAAAAAAAATGCTGCAATTTTAAACAACTAACTCGGTCAATATTAATAGTAGAATAACGGGATTTTAAGCTATTGCATAGCTTTTATCGAGGACTTTGAGTGCAGCTACCGAATGTAGAAATTCCGTAACGAGAAAACCTAACACTTCGGCTAACGGCGTTTCAGTTCGGCAAACTTCGGCCCGATATCCTTCGGTAGACTTCGGCAGACATTGACGCTGTATTTTTCAGATATTAGGATATCAAGACTCAAACTTATGTTTCTTATGATCTAATTTTCATAGTGCGGACAAATTTTTTTTGGTAATTTATTATGAGACAGTGTGAATTTTTGGTGACAGGAGACCCCCCACCATGAGGGTCGAAAAATTTAAAATGCTTATAACTCGCGATCTAATTTTCGTAGCGCCAAACCGTAACAGCCAAATTTTGTTTGATAATTTATTATGAGACAGTGTTAATTTTTGGTGATAGGAGACCCCCCACGGTTAGGGTCGAAAAATTTAAAATGCTTATAACTCGCGATCTAATTTTCGTAGCGCGGCCAAATTTTGTTTGGTAATTTATTATGAGACAGTGTTAATTTTTGGTGACAGGAGACCCCCCACGGATTGAGTCAAAAAATTTAAAATGCTTATTGCTCGCGATCTAATTTTGGTAGCTTGGCAAAATTTTGTTTGGTAATTCATTATGTGACAGTGTTAATTTTTGGTGACAGGAGACCCCCCACGGTGAGGGTCGAAAAATTTAAAATGCTTATAACTCGCGATCTAATTTTTGTAGCGCGGCCAAATTTTGTTTGATAACTTAATATGAGATATTGTTAATTTTTGGTGACAAGAGACCCCCACAGTGAAGGTCGAAAAATTAAAAATGCTTATAACTCGCGATCTAATTTTCGTAGCGCGGCCAAATTTTTGTTTGGTAATTATGAGACAGTGTTAATTTTTGACGACAGGATACCCTCCAAGGTGAGGGTCGAAAAATTTAAAATGCTTATAACCCGCGATCTAATTTTTGTAGCGCCGCCAAATTTTGTTTGGTAACTTATTATGAGATATTGTTAATTTTTGGTGACAGGAGACCCCCACGGTGAGGGTCGAAAAATTTAAAATGCTTATAACTCGCGATCTAATTTTCGTAGCGCGGCCAATTTTTTGTTTGGTAATTATGAGGCAGTGTTAATTTTTGGGGAACACGAGACCCCCACGATGAGGGTAGAAAAATTTAAAATGCTTATAACTCACGATCTAATTTTCGTAGCGCGGCCAAATTTTCTTTGGTAATTTATTATGAGATTGTTAATTTTTGGTGAGAGGAGACCCCCCCCCCACGGTGAGGGTTCAAAAATTTAAAATGCTTATAACTCGACATCTAATTTTCGTTTCGCGGCCAAATTTTGTTTGATAATTTATAATGAGACATTGTTAATTTTTGGTGACAGGAGGCCCCCACGGTGAGGGTCGAAAAATTTTAAATGTTTATAACTCGCGATCCAATTTTCGTAGCGCGGTCAAATTTTGTTTGGTAATTTATTATGAGACAGTGTTAATTTTTGATGACAGGAGACCCCCCCCCCACCGTAAGGGTCGAAAAATTTAAAATGATTATAACTCGCGATCTAATTTTCGTAGCGCGACCAAATTTTGTTTAGTAATTTATTAAGCTATTGCATAGCTTTTATCGCGGGCTTTGAGCGCGGCGACCGAATCTAGCAATTCCGTAACGAGAAAAAATACTAACACTCCGGCTAACGACGTTTCATTTTGGGCAGACTTCGGCACTGTATCCTTCAGTAGACTTCGGCAGACATTGACGCGGTATTTTTGCATAAGTTGATAAAAAATGCTATGCAATAGCTTTACCGCGGCAGACCCTGAGTGCCACATACATTTTTCCCCCTTATTTGTCAGTGCAACAGGTAAAAATGATGAAATGTAACTTATAGTCTCGAAAAACTGTGTAAAAAATTAAATTTCGCGATTTTTTTATAAATGTTTTTATTGACCCAAATCGCTTTTATGATACTTCTTTACCTCATTTAAAACGTTTTTATAATCGGAATTATCTACCTATGACTAACGGTTTAGGAATTAGCTATTGGCCACTGTTGAGAGTGGACACTCTGTTTATATTTGTGGTTTTCTTTACGTTGCTCTTTAAATATCTTAGCAGATTTTTTCTTTCTTTTTATAAATGTTTAAGATATTGAGAGAAGTTTTAGATCCTTAACCCCCCCCCCCCCCATCCATTTGTGCGTATTTTGGTCAACTGTGCTTTAATGTCAAATAGAATTTATTTCAGATTTTCTTTAAATCATAATCAGAGTAATAAAGCATTGATAAAAATAAACAGAATTAAGAATGCACCATTATTTAATTTTAATTTGAAATTTAATTTTTTAGGGAGTTGAAAGGGAAATTTTAAAATATACCGCCCTCCCAAGTAAAAAGATGGGAGAACATTAAATATATAATTATTTAACAAAAACAAGATAATAATTATAAATATTAATTAAAATAAATGTTATTTATGAATAACGATTTGATAATAAATAATATAAATATGAATCGTTTGATAATAATAGTTTAAATAGTATAAATAATTGCTAATTTTTACATAAATATTTATCAATAATTTTCCCTAATTAAAAAGTAATTTCATTTCGTGTTATGGTTATGTTGCATTGTAATAATGTAAATTAATAAATTACTGACAAACTGAACAAACTAAAAACGAAATAAAATAAAAAAAATCATTTTTGTATAAACATATGATTAAAACCTAGATTGTTTTCGTTTTTTAAGTCTTTGTTTCAGCTAATGTTTGGCTAGCAATCAAAATTACAGGTAGGCTTGATAAAATTACGTTCCTTGTTGATCCTATGAGGAAATCAAATTAATTCAAAATAATAAAATTGCTGATGTCTCTTATCCTTTTAATATAAGTTTAATATCTATCCTAATCTCAACGCCAACTAGCGAGCAGTCCAATCGTTTCAATATAAAAACAATTAAGTCGCTTTCATCAGCCTTCTATTGGACTCAAGGTATACGGGTAGTATTTTCGAAAGTAAATTGACTGTAATTTGTAAGGGATAGGAGAGTAACTGACGCAATTTTGCGGGTACCTCTTTTTTTTTATTAATTATATATATATGATATATATAGAGGCGGATTAATACAGCCTCTATCTCATATTATATACAGATATGTAATGTGGTGATTATTTTATAATATTTATATATATCCAAGATCTATGTAATATAAACTCATTTGGAAAGATAGTGTGACTATCTATAGTGTATTTAAAATCCATGCTTGGGATTCACGATATACAAGATCACTACGAAATTGTATAAAACGAACTTGTCTTAGAAAAAAAAAGTGTTTGAAATATTAATGATATTGTATTTGTGGTGTGTAATAATCTGTTCATTTAGATTATCATTTTATGTTATCTCTTATTCATTTGATAATTTGTGTAGTAGGTCTACCAATTAAGACATGACTATTGTAATTCCAGTGTAAAAGTATGTGCCAGTCTTATACTATTTTCAATTTTTACAGGATTTTAGGCTGTAAAAAAAAAAAAAAAAAAAAAAAAAAAAAAAAAAAAAAAAAAATCAAAATTTGATTGGCTTTGTATCAAATTTGGTTATTTTTAAAGAATTGTTTTTCAAATTTCTCCTACATAGTGGGGAATGAGGTTCAGGAAAGGACTTCATCTTGCTGGAGATTAACAGAAAGTGCAACCTTCTTCCAAAATGATGGAAGGACAGTATTACGGGAATTAATCTTGAACGTTCGTGCATATTCTCCAGTAAAATAGTGTATAGGACATTCTATATAAATTGACATTAAGGACATTCTACAATTTTTTTACACCTAGTCCTGATAGTTGAAACTCTGTGTGTTATATATATTTTTTTCTTCCAATAGCTTGAGGCTTTCAGCTATCTCTGTTGGAGTGGAAGATGGTGGTCAGATACGACCACCTTAGTCTTCCAAGCACAAAGACTGATACCTTATGTATTTTTATTTTGTTTATTTTTACTAGTGTACGTATTCATATTGCCTTGGCAGTAGTATAGTAATGAGAGTTCCACAACACCGGGCGTCGGGCGTTGACCTCTAAGAGGGGTTGAAGGTCATCGGGCGTTCGTCGTCTAAGAGGGGGGTGGGGTGAAGGTCATCGGGCGTCACGCAAGGTTAAGATGACG
Source organism: Maratus speculifer (assembly GCA_964019185.1). Taxonomy (NCBI): domain Eukaryota; kingdom Metazoa; phylum Arthropoda; class Arachnida; order Araneae; family Salticidae; genus Maratus; species Maratus speculifer. The sequence goes on along the minus strand of CAXHSM010001376.1, from coordinate 7,397,066 downwards.
TCATCTTATAGGATGAGTGTGTTTAAGATAAGAATTTTTTTTTAATTTTAAGCGGGAATTTTCGGGAGTTAGAATTTTTTTCGGCGTACTATAGTATGAGGGTGTTTTTTTTAATTTTAATGCGGGGACTTTAAAATTTTCGGTGCACTTTCGTTTTAGATAAGAATTTTTTTTAATTTTAAGCGGGAATTTTAGGGAGTTAGAATTTTTTTCCGAACGATGATTTTTTTTTTAAATTTTAATGCGGGGACTTTAAAATTTTCGGCGTGTTACAGTACGTGGGGCATGTTTTTCGATTAAATTTTGCTGTTGTTCATTTAAAAAGATAATTAAAAAGTAATTAAAAATAAGGAATGAAGAGACTCTTTTTTTTCACCGTGTTCTTTGATGAGGGGTTAAGCGGGTATTTCGGGACACAGAATGTTTTTTTTTTTGTACTATTGTACGAGTGGTTTTTAATTTTAATGTGGCGACTTAAAAATTTTCAGTGAACTTTAGTTTAAGGATTTATTTTTAGATTTTAAGCGGGAATTTTAGGGAGATTGATTTTTTTTTTCACCGTGTTTTAAATAAGGGGTTAAGCGGGTATTTTGGGCACATAGAATTTTGCTTTCTATACTATTGTACGAGTGGTTTTTAATTTTAATATGGCGACTTAAAAATTTTCAGTTTGGTGTAATTTAAGAGTTTATTTTTTTTATTTTAAGCAGAAATTTTGGGGAGATTGATTTTTTTTTCCACTGTGCTCTTACATGATGAGTTAAGCGGGTATTTTGGGGGAAATTATTATTTTAGCCTAATCATACGCGAAGGATATATTTTTTTTTTTCGGGGGTTGATATTTTAATGAAGAATTAATTAAGGAGGGAGCATTCATGGTGAATTAATGAATTATTTTTTTAGGAGTAATTTTGTTAAGATTGAATTATTTTTTCATTTTTTGGAGTTTTACGCGGATATTAATGTTTAATAGGGGGACTTTAATTTTTTTTTGCAATGAAATTGACGTGCGCTCGTCGATCTAACCGTTCGGAGTTTATAGTTTTCTTCAAATCATGTATGAATATTGGTTTAGAATTTCTTAGAATGACTTCCACCACTTTTATATCTATCCATTATCATAAATAACACATGCTGGTGATGGGAATTTGGGAAGAACAATTTTGAATATTTATTTAATGAAGGAACTTTAAAATTTTTTCGTGTACTATTTTTAGTCAACTATGTTATACACTTGATATTTTAGAATAGTTAAAAAATAACTTTAAAATTTGAATGAAAAAATATGTTTCAAAATGGGATTTTACGTGCTAGCATTGAATCGCACTCGTCGCCCTAACGGTTTAGAATATGTGGTTTCCTTCGAAACTTGGTGAAAATTTAATTGAATTGATTATTATTATTATTTTGTATGTGTTGTATATATGTGTTCGTATGTATGTTTAAGTGTTGTATGCATGTATGTGTGTGAATATATGTTTGTGTGTTGTATGCATGTGCGTGTGTTGTATGTATGTACGTATGTATGTGTGTTGTATGCATGTATTTGTTGTATGTATGTGCGTGTAATTTTTTGCCGATAGGTGTGATCTTTAGCTGAAAGTTACCTAGGGTCAAAACTTTTACCCAGGAATCGCCACGGGGAGGCAGATCACTTGATTCCTGTATTGCACACATTCACATATATTATTTCGAGCGATATTTTTAGTGAAACATAATATGCAAATGAATTTGTAATATAATTAAAAAATAACTTTAAAATTTAAATGAAAGACTGTTTTAAAATGTAATTTTACGTACTAACATTTAATCGCGCTCGTTGGTTTTTACTGTTTGGAGTCTGTCATTTTCCTTTAACCTTGGAAAACCTTGCGTCAATAAGGATATTTCAGAAAGACCCCCACTTTGGGTACTCTTTTAAACTAATATTTGTAATGAGATGTGTTCGCGCGCGTCGGCCTAACTGTTTGGAGTATCAACATAAAATCATCAAATTAATACAAAATATTTACCCATGTAAAGAAAAATCAAAGTACAATGATTCACCATTTGTTTGATAAATCTTAAAGCATAATATCTATCATACAAACATGATGTTATGTAAAAAAAATTAGTAAATATTATTAGTTTTAAAATTATTTATATTCGAATGGGTAGTTCGATGAATTAAGAACATTAGAATTTTATGGATTAAGAAGTAACAATTGAGAAAATAATCATTTCAAAATATTTTTTTTAAACCAACTTTCATGCAATTCAAAATCTTTTAGTATGAAAATTAAATTGTTTTTTCGTAAGAGAAATATTTTATGCGAGTGAAAAAAGTGAGAGTCAGTTAATTTATGAATCACTTTAAAATATTACCACGCAATAAATTGTTTTGAAACTATATTCTTAAATTTATTAATATTTAAAAGTTAAGTCATTTTATACATTTTATATTCAAATTATACTTACCAACATATGAATTCGCCTTCATTCCGCATTTTCTTGAAGAATAATGTTTAATAAACTGTTATCAACACAGCATGTTGTTGTGAATCACTAGCAAGTTAAGACAGGTATGATATGAGTAATCGTTGGGATTTCCCCAAAGAGGTGAAGTCATTCTTATCAAATCCTATTCTGAATGAGAAATATTTCAATTGCAATTAACTTCAGATTTTGTTATTTAATAATTATTTTTTTAATTTGACAATTTTAATTAATGTTTTAGTGAAATTACCTTTAAGATTTTAATTTTTTTTAATGCTTATACTATTTCAACCATGTACATTGATATTTGTAAATAGAAAATCATAAAAAAACATATTTGAATGATTTTATTAGTATTATTGTTAGACATTATATTTGAAAATCATTTAAACTTTTAGCTTTTATTATTATTATTATTTAGATATTAAGAAGTGACGAAGACCTGTAGAATTAATCTCATCTTAAAACTGATTAATATTCGAAGAAAAATTTATTCTGTTATCTTTTAATTTACCAAACATATATCTTAATATTCATTAACACACTTCTTATTTAATGAATAATATATTTGATGAATAATATATTTTATAATATATGTGAGATTTTAATCTTTTTTTAAGAAATTGGGTTATGTTATTTCATACACATACGTTCTTATTCGAAAATTCAAAACCATAAAAAACATCGTTGGTTGATTTTTTATTTTTAATTAGACATTGTATTGGAAAAGCATTAAAACCTTTCATTTTTATCTCATTTAGACTTCAAAAAGTGTCGAAGATCTAACTGCTTTGCAAAGACTTAAAACTAGTGATTTGATGAGTCATACTTTCTGTGGGTTGTTTTCAATTTTGGAATTATCTTAATTAATTACCAATCTTCTCATTTTTTTAAACACCACACTCATCATTGCCCCTATTACTTAATCACGTAAATATAATTTATATAGTTTATAATTATCAGTTTTATACTAACATTTGAGACCTATACGTATGTGTTGTATTAATTCTTTTAGTTTAATTCATACAAATTTTAACTAAAGCATCCTGTGCTAGTTTTCATACATTTATTATCACATCACGTGATAGAATTTCTTGCGATGTTTTAGAAATAATAGATATTTAATTTTTTTTTAAATTAGTTAATAACATGAAAAAAATTTAATTGCTTTTTAACATGAATCTTTTAAGAAAAACATATTTTATTCTGAAACATTAAATTTAAAAACTAACTCTTAAGAATATGACTTGATGCAATTTACTCATTTTAAACAAGTTAACTTTACTAATTATCGTTAAAATTATTCATTTACCAATGATTTAAACTTCACATTTTAAAGTTATTTATATAATATACTAACATTTAATTATAATAGGTTTAATTTTATTAAAAATTCTGAATAAAATAAAATTTATACTTTAAAAAAAATTATAACACCATTTAAAAATATTAAACAACAACAACAAACTTATAATTAAGAGATGAATAAATATAAATATATGAATCACACAATAATAAAAAGAAATACTTAATCATTCATAAAAATTCTTCCCTTGAACTTACACATGTATGTTAGTAAAAATATAACACTAAAGTTTTCAAAAAGATTATAAGCGTTTCCAAATCAACAAAGAAAATTGAGTATTAAATATCGAATAATGGATATGCACTTTTTACACTCACATCTTACAATGTAATTAGTAACCAAATGTAATGATTTTTAAGCATGTCTTCTTAAATTTTTTTTTTCAATGAAAGACTATCGCAGTTGAATATTTAGCTTTCTCTTCATAACTTTATCGAGAAATATATAATGTATACCACACGATTTCATTAAATGAATCACAAGACAATTCAAACTTCTCATTTTCAATGTTTTATATATACTAGTGTTTATCAAATAGGTGTTTATTCTGAACAATCATTACTTAGTATATTGATGAAAAGTTTGTGTTGAACGGTTTTTAACTCAAATGGTGTGACAGAAGGATATATTAGGACAGAAATTATTAAATATAGAGTCTTTAAAGTTTATACCCGTGCAAGAATTGGCATTTCAAGAAACAAAGTTGTGTCATATTTGAAAGCATTCTTTATATTCGAAACACACACGTGATCACGATCACATCACTGAAGAGTATAGAGAAGCTGTTTATGTTGTATATAATTTGAATTTTCATTAACACAATATTATAACCGAAGTTTTTCGACAGTTTGAAAAGTTATGATGCACAACGTCTGCACACGTTAACACAGAATAAGATTAGCCTATGCCCTTTCGATGATAAGTGTTATTTGCAGGAAAGATGTATTAACATAACATTTTCTTGGTAATTTTACTCGCAGGTTTCGAAACCACAAACATCTGATCATACTTCTCATTTTTTACACGTGACGCTAACCATTGGGCCATTAAATCCCGAAATTTAGTAACTAAAAAGTAAGAAAGATCATCGAAAGTGATTACTTCACACATGCAAAAATAATTTTTATTGTGACTTATCAGTTAAAAATCACGAAGAAAAGAAAAAAATCACATATGTTTTGGAACACTTTGAGATTTTATGAGTCACTTCATCAGTTAAATAGACATATTCACTTTTTATGAATCACTACTTATGCTTAAATTTTCAAAGACTTGCTTATATGAAATGAATTATATTTTAGTTTATCAGTGATAGTGTGATTATTTGTTAATAATTTTAACGTTATTAAAAAAATTTAAAAAAAAATCAAATGTTAATAATTAATTAAAAAAAATACAAGTCACTATTAAAGGTTTGAACAAATTATTAAAATATTTTTACAAAACTTTTCAAATTATTTAAAAATGTTTCACTAATATTTAGTAATCGTCAAATTTTAATGTCGATAATCATTTATGTGACTTAGGTTTTCTGTTTTAACTGTTAAGTTATTAGATTCCCCCTTCAAGTACATCTCACTGATATGTTTTCAACAACCAACCACCCAACTTTTTTTTTTCGTAATCATCTATTTATTTACCCTAACAACCAACTATTTATTTATCCTAGCAACCAAAAAGCTTTTATCGTCACATGAACAAAATTTTTAAGATGAAAGACTTGTCATTTTTAATCGAAAAAACAATTATTTGTGTAATAAATTTTTTCCTTACTTAAATGAAACCTTCACATGTGTATGGTAAAACTTGGAAAATTTCATTTAATGCACAAATTTAAAGTTAACAGACAAGGTCTTCACACATCTTTTAGTATTTTACTAACATTTTACCAAATATCTTTAGAAAACAACAGAATTTTAAATAATTATTTTAATAAAAATTCTCTTTTGTAAGTGGCATTACTAAACTTACTTGAAAAATTAACTTGGCAAAGCAGGTTTTCACTGTTTCAACTTAGTAATATTCATAAGTTTTATATCAAAATCAACTTGTTTGGTTATGTCCCAGCATGGTTTTATAAAATGTATCGAAAAAGACCTTTAATATTAATGTTTAAAAATATGCAGTTAGTCTTTTAAAGATAAATATTTTCACTTCATTTATTTAAAAACATTTTTAAATAAAATTATTACAGATGCCAATTTTTCTCAGTGTTATGAAATATGCATGCAAAACTTTTAATTCTAACTTTCACATTTTAGTATTTCAAATTATTGTTTTCAAGGTGTACTAAAATTTGAAAAAATAAAAAAAATATTTAATTTTCATGCATAATTAAATTAAAATAGTTTAATAATAAAGACACATTTAACATTCTGTACTCACCTAATCCATCACCATCGCAAAACTACGTCCAACACACTCCAGGGTTTAGGAAGAAATGAAAAAAATTCAAAGTCCTTATCAGAAAATGTTATCAGATAACCTTATCTTAAGATATGTGACGTCACAGAACATGTGTCAACTGATCACGTGATGTATACCACGTGACTAGCGCTTTGTATTCTAGATTGGTTCTTATAAAAATTCATTTATGAAGTAATTTAATCATTCTTATTATTATTAATTACCAATTAATTAAACTAATTAATAAGATTAATTAATTTAATTAATTTAATTTAATTAATTAATCTTATTAATTAGTTTAATTAATTGGTAATTAATAATAATAAGAATGATTAAATTACTTCATAAATGAATTTTTATAAGAACCAATCTAGAATACAAAGCGCTAGTCACGTGGTATACATCACGTGATCAGTTGACACATGTTCTGTGACGTCACATATCTTAAGATAAGGTTATCTGATAACATTTTCTGATAAGGACTTTGAATTTTTTTCATTTCTTCCTAAACCCTGGAGTGTGTTGGACGTAGTTTTGCGATGGTGATGGATTAGGTGAGTACAGAATGTTAAATGTGTCTTTATTATTAAACTATTTTAATTTAATTATGCATGAAAATTAAATATTTTTTTTATTTTTTCAAATTTTAGTACACCTTGAAAACAATAATTTGAAATACTAAAATGTGAAAGTTAGAATTAAAAGTTTTGCATGCATATTTCATAACACTGAGAAAAATTGGCATCTGTAATAATTTTATTTAAAAATGTTTTTAAATAAATGAAGTGAAAATATTTATCTTTAAAAGACTAACTGCATATTTTTAAACATTAATATTAAAGGTCTTTTTCGATACATTTTATAAAACCATGCTGGGACATAACCAAACAAGTTGATTTTGATATAAAACTTATGAATATTACTAAGTTGAAACAGTGAAAACCTGCTTTGCCAAGTTAATTTTTCAAGTAAGTTTAGTAATGCCACTTACAAAAGAGAATTTTTATTAAAATAATTATTTAAAATTCTGTTGTTTTCTAAAGATATTTGGTAAAATGTTAGTAAAATACTAAAAGATGTGTGAAGACCTTGTCTGTTAACTTTAAATTTGTGCATTAAATGAAATTTTCCAAGTTTTACCATACACATGTGAAGGTTTCATTTAAGTAAGGAAAAAATTTATTACACAAATAATTGTTTTTTCGATTAAAAATGACAAGTCTTTCATCTTAAAAATTTTGTTCATGTGACGATAAAAGCTTTTTGGTTGCTAGGATAAATAAATAGTTGGTTGTTAGGGTAAATAAATAGATGATTACGAAAAAAAAAAGTTGGGTGGTTGGTTGTTGAAAACATATCAGTGAGATGTACTTGAAGGGGGAATCTAATAACTTAACAGTTAAAACAGAAAACCTAAGTCACATAAATGATTATCGACATTAAAATTTGACGATTACTAAATATTAGTGAAACATTTTTAAATAATTTGAAAAGTTTTGTAAAAATATTTTAATAATTTGTTCAAACCTTTAATAGTGACTTGTATTTTTTTTAAATTAATTATTAACATTTGATTTTTTTTTTAATTTTTTTAATAACGTTAAAATTATTAACAAGTAATCACACTATCACTGATAAACTAAAATATAATACATTTCATATAAGCAAGTCTTTGAAAATTTAAGCATAAGTAGTGATTCATAAGAAGTGGATATGTCTATTTAACTGATGAAGTGACTCATAAAATCTCAAAGTGTTCCAAAACATATGTGATTTTTTTCTTTTCTTCGTGATTTTTAACTGATAAGTCACAATAAAAATTATTTTTGCATGTGTGAAGTAATCACTTTCGATGATCTTTCTTAATTTTTAGTTACTAAATTTCGGGCTTTAATGGCCCAATGGTTAGCGTCACGTGTTAAAATTGAGAAGTATGATCAGATGTTTGTGGTTTCGAAACCTGCGAGTAAAATTACCAAGAAAATGTTATGTTAATACATCTTTCCTGCAAATAACACTTATCATCGAAAGGGCATAGGCTAATCTTATTCTGTGTTAACGTGTGCAGACGTTGTGCATCATAACTTTTCAAACTGTCGAAAAACTTCGGTTATAATATTGTGTTAATGAAAATTCAAATTATATACAACATAAACAGCTTCTCTATACTCTTCAGTGATGTGATCGTGATCACGTGTGTGTTTCGAATATAAATAATGCTTTCAAATATGACACAACTTTGTTTCTTAAAATGCCAATTCTTGCACGGGTATAAACTTTAAAGACTCTATATTTAATAATTTCTGTCCTAATATATCCTTCTGTCACACCATTTGAGTTAAAAACCGTTCAACACAAACTTTTCATCAATATACTAAGTAATGATTGTTCAGAATAAACACCTATTTGATAAACACTAGTATATATAAAACATTGAAAATGAGAAGTTTGAATTGTATTGTGATTCATTTAATGAAATCGTGTGGTATACATTATATATTTCTCGACAAAGTTATGAAGAGAAAGCTAAATATTCAACTGTGATAGTCTTTCGTTGAAAAAAAAAATTTAAGAAGACATGCTTAAAAATCATTACATTTGGTTACTAATTACATTGTAAGATGTGAGTGTAAAAAGTGCATATCCATTATTCGATATTTAATACTCAATTTTCTTTGTTGATTTGGAAACGCTTATAATCTTTTTGAAAACTTTAGTGTTATATTTTTACTAACATACATGTGAATGTTCAAGGGAAGAATTTTTATGAATGATTAAGTATTTCTTTTTATTATTGTGTGATTCATATATTTATATTTATTCATCTCTTAATTATAAGTTTGTTGTTGTTGTTGTTTAATATTTTTAAATGGTGTTATATTTTTTTTTAAATTATAAATTTTATTTTATTCAGAATTTTTAATAAAATTAAACATATTCTAATTAAATGTTAGTATATTATATAAATAACTTTAAAATGTGAAGTTTAAATCATTGGTAAAGGAATAATTTTAACGATAATTAGTAAAGTTAACTTGTTTAAAATGAGTAAATTGCATCAAGTCATATTCTTAAGAGTTAGTTTTAAATTTACTGTTTCAGAATAAAATATGTTTTTCTTAAAAGATTCATGTTAAAAAGCAATTAAATTTTTTTCATAATATTAACTAATTTAAAAAAAAAATTAAATATCTATTATTTCTAAAACATCGCAAGAAATTCTATCACGTGATGTGATAATAAATGTATGAAAACTAGCACAGGATGCTTTAGTTAAAATTTGTATGAATTAAACTAAAAGAATTAATACAACACATACGTATAGGTCTCAAATGTTAGTATAAAACTGATAATTATAAACTATATAAATTATATTTACGTGATTAAGTAATAGGGGCAATGATGAGTGTGGTGTTTAAAAAAATGAGAAGATTGGTAATTAATTAAGATAATTCCAAAATTGAAAACAACCCACAGAAAGTATGACTCATCAAATCACTAGTTTTAAGTCTTTGCAAAGCAGTTAGATCTTCTACACTTTTTGAAGTCTAAATGAGATAAAAATGAAAGGTTTTAATGCTTTTCCAATACAATGTCTAATTAAAAATAAAAAATCAACCAACGATGTTTTTTATGGTTTTGAATTTTCGAATAAGAACGTATGTGTATGAAATAACATAACCCAATTTCTTAAAAAAAAGATTAAAATCTCACATATATTATAAAATATATTATTCATCAAATATATTATTCATTAAATAAGAAGTGTGTTAATGAATATTAAGATATATGTTTGGTAAATTAAAAGATAACAGAATAAATTTTTCTTCGAATATTAATCAGTTTTAAGATGAGATTAATTCTACAGGTCTTCGTCACTTCTTAATATCTAAATAATAATAATAATAAAAGCTAAAAGTTTAAATGATTTTCAAATATAATGTCTAACAATAATAATAATAAAATCATTCAAATATGTTTTTTTTTATTTTCTATTTACAAATAGGAATGTACATGTGTGAAATAATATAAGCAAAAAAAAAAAAAATTAAAATCTTAAAGGTAATTTCACTAAAACATTAATTAAAATTGTCAAATTAAAAAAATAATTATTAAATAACAAAATCTGAAGTTAATTGCAATTGAAATATTTCTCATTCAGAATAGGATTTGATAAGAATGACTTTACCTCTTTGGGGAAATCCCAACGATTACTCATATCATACCTGTCTTAACTTGCTAGTGATTCACAACAACATGCTGTGTTGATAAGAGTTTATTAAACATTATTCTTCAAGAAAATGCGGAATGAAGGCGAATTCATATGTCGGTAAGTATAATTTGAATATAAAATGTATAAAATGACTTAACTTTTAAATATTAATATGTTTAAGAATATAGTTTCAAAACAATTTATTGCGTGGTAATATTTTAAAGTGATTCATAAATTAACTGACTCTCACTTTTTTCACTCGCATAAAATATTTCTCTTATGAAAAAACAATTTAATTTTCATACTAAAAGATTTTGAATTGCATGAAAGTTGGTTTAAAAAAAAATATTTTGAAATGATTATTTTCTCAATTGTTACTTCTTAATCCATAAAATTCTAATGTTCTTAATTCATCGAACTACCCATTCGAATATAAATAATTTTAAAACTAATAATATTTACTTATTTTTTTTACATAACATGATGTTTGTATGATAGATATTATGCTTTAAGATTTATCAAACAAATGGGGAATCATTGTACTTTGATTTTTCTTTACATGGGTAAATATTTTGTATTAATTTGATGATTTTATGTTGATACTCCAAACAGTTAGGCCGACGCGCGCGAACACATCTCATTACAAATATTAGTTTAAAAGAGTACCCAATGTGGGGGTCTTTCTGAAATATCCTTATTGACGCAAGGTTTTCCAAGGTTAAAGGAAAATGACAGACTCCAAACAGTAAAAACCAACGAGCGCGATTAAATGTTAGTACGTAAAATTACATTTTAAAACATTCTTTCATTTAAATTTTAAAGTTATTTTTTAATTATATTACAAATTCATTTGCATATTATGTTTCACTAAAAATATCGCTCGAAATAATATATGTGAATGTGTGCAATACGGGAATCAAGTGATCTGCCTCCCCGTGGCGATTCCTGGGTAAAAGTTTTGACCCTAGGTCACTTTCAGCTAAAGATCACACCTATCGGCAAAAAATTACACGCACATACATGCAACAAATACATGCATACAACACACAAACATGCATACAACACACAAACATACATACGCACACATATATACAACACATACAAAATAATAATAATAATCAATTCAATTAAATTTTCACCAAGGTTCGAAGGAAACCACATATTCTAAACCGTTAGGGCGACGAGTGCGATTCAATGCTAGTACGTAAAATCCCATTTTGAAACATATTTTTTCATTCAAATTTTAAAGTTATTTTTTAACTATTCTAAAATATCAAGTGTATAACATAGTTGACTAAAAATAGTACACGAAATAATTTAAAAATTCCTTCATTAAATAAATATTCAAAATTGTTCTTCCCAAATTCCCATCACCAGCATGTGTTATTTATGATAATGGATAGATATAAAAGTGGTGGAAGTCATTCTAAGAAATTCTAAACCAATATTCATACATGATTTGAAGAAAACTATAAACTCCGAACGGTTAGATCGACGAGCGCACGTCAATTTCATTGCAAAAAAAAAAATTAAATTCCCTCTATTAAACATTAATATCCGCGTAAAACTCCAAAAAATGTAATATGCTGTTCAAACTGTTTAATCTTTTTGAACTTTTTTAAAAAAAACTTTTACTCGCTTTAATATCCACAAATTTCAGCACATATCTAAAACTGTACAGCTTGCCAATATTTCTGACCAATAATCCTGATGTCTATAAATATATAGGGTGGATGCTCCAGTGTTGGCCACATTAAGAGAAAAGTTGAAATGGAAATTTTATAGTTTTAGACTGAATAAAGCATATTAAATCGCAATAACAGTATTCTTTAGTAAATTTAGTTGTCTTTCTGTTAATTATAATAACTTTCTATCAAATATTTTAGATTGTGAGTAATAACTCGTTAAGTAATTTCTTTCAATTTGCACCAGTTTTGGCCACCCCTGCACCAGTTTTGGCCGCCCTAATATCTTGTAATTTTGCAAACATTTTAACTGATAATAAGTAAAAATAAAGCATTTTTGTGCAAAATCTGTTTTACCACACAGATATTTGTTTGCTATATAAAAAAGATTTGCATTTTTTTAAATGAAATCATAAAAACATCGAATAAAATATACTTAAGCTGATTTTAATTGAACATTTAAATTTAAAAACAAAAAATATATTTAATTCATAAAAAAGACTTATAGGACATAAAAAGCTTATTTTAACATTTTGCATATTTTCATTTATATATATCATATGTTATACTATACCAATATTTACAGTTATATGACTAGAATCTTGAAATTATTCCATTTTTACATGAAATAGTATTTTGACAATCTCTAAAATCCATTTTTTTCAACTGATTTTAAACTTTAATTCCTCGTACTTAGCTGCCTGTCAGCCTAATCATTTGGAGTTAGTTTTCTTCAAACCTTAGATTTCCTTGTGTAAATATTGGCTAGGATCTTAGAAAGACCTTCACAGAGGGCATCTCCCTTCTTTTTTGGCCCATATCTCTCATATAGATAATTGGAAATCATAAATAGCACAACCCTATTACTTGAGATTCAAAAATAGTAAAAACTGGTCTCCATTCTGTAAACTTGTGTTGCAAGGTAGAACGAGATACTACAAAACTTAACTATCTTGAAAAGCTGACAATGAATTTTGAAAAGCCATAATTTTACTTCCTATCTTATAACAGTGTTTAATCTAGACCATTTTTAAGAGTACAGAATTGTCTTTTTTTAAACTTGTTAAAATGAATCCTATTTATAGTATAAAGATTTTCACATTATTTGTTATTTCTAAATTCATGTGCTTGAAATTTTGCAAAAGTTATGCAACTTCCTCATTTTGTTTTGAAAAAATACAAGAAACCACTAAATCATGCTGTAATTTTATTGAACTTTTAAATTTATAAATCATAAAACATTTCTAAATATATTGCTGAAATTTTCACTATAATTAGTCTTGTGGCCAAAAGTGGAGCATATTGTTGTGCCATTTTTGGCCACACAATGGCCATAACTGGTACACATAGCAAATTTAAAGCACGTACTAGCACGTAAAGCAAGTAGTTTTGGCCACCCCTACTTTAAGCTGTAAAAATAATTAATTTAAATATGAAATTGCAACAGAGAAAAAGCCTACTTCATAAAGCTTCATAGCAATCTGTTTCAGAACAAATAAAGTTCGATAAATCCCTAATATTGAAAGATTGTGAAAACTTGTTACCTAAGCAAAAACCTTAATATATGTGAGTGCACACTATAGTTTTACACTTTTTTTTTTTTTTTTTTTTTTTTTATCAAAAAATAAACAAATGGGATTGAAAATAATAAAAGAGTGTTAGATTAAGGAGCAAGAATGCATATAATTTGTTAAAATCAATTTACAGCCTAAATAGAGGGTAAATCATTCCAATGTGGCCAAAACTTGTGCAGTTGCCAAAACTGGAGCATCTACCCTATATCTTTTAATTATCTTTTGTTGTAATTTTCCAACTGATTGAAAAAGTGTCCAGGTCAGGATTCGAACTAAGCAGTCTTTCGCGCAAATTGTCAATACTTTGTCGACTGAACTATCCTGGAAGAATCTGACGCACACAATTCACACAGTGAATACGAACGCATACTTATCATTATTATATATAACCCTATGTAATAATACTTTAATTTTTTTTCAAACTACTCGTATGATAAATGCATACTATTCGTATGAGTATATAATGATATTTCTCCGGGTGAATTGTGCGTGCTAAGTTGCTCTGTTGGAAGAGCATTGGCAGCATACATCGAGGGTCTCTAGTTCGAATCCTAATCTAAACATTTTTTTACTCATTTTGGAAAATTAATATTCGTTTGATTAATTTACCAATTAAAATCATTCTGTAAAATATAATATAGAATTATCTTTTGATAAAACTACGTGAAGTTTATGCGCAATATTTGTAATATACAGATTTTATTTAAAAATCGAGTACTAATGAAGATCAGGCAATTAGTTCTAGTATTACGCTTAGTTATTTCCTTACTATAGTGGCCTGTGCGCATGTATGATTACACCAAGGTTTAAATTCGTAGTTAAACTCATATATATATATTGTATATGTCATATAGTGTAGATGTGCCGGTAAAGGTCATCCTTATGGAATTTATTATTAAAAAGTTTCCTTATTAATAGTTATAATTATTAGATTTCATTTTTTTTCGTATTAGATGAATCTATTAATAGTATTGAAATTTGACAAAATTTCTACATTCCATTGACAAAATTTTATTGAAAATAATAGAAATATATCAAACACTAAAAATTTCAGTAATGTACATCCCACAAAAAAGTACATGTAATTGTTTTTATGACTATTTAGAACCAGGATTTAATGAACACATACTAATGGAACAAAATTGTTATTTTCAGCACCATTTAACAATTAAGATATCAAAAATTAATAAAATAATGCGATAATTACTCATTTTTTAAAATCAATAATTGTTATTATCACAAAATCAATATCTTAATTATTTTAGATACATGGTTTAAAATAATAAATGTCATGGAATTATAGTTATCAAATTTTTGGGATTATGAGAAATTCAGAAAGGTAATAAAAAAGTTTTAAAAAATTTGTTTTTGCAATATTAGTGCATAAATTAATATATTTATCACTATTTTCAACAGTTAAACAACCCCAAACTCCTTTATATATTAATTATAACGTTAACTTTTGATTATGCATACATTTTTAAATTTATTAATATTTGATTTTAACCATGTAATTAAAAAAATGTGATTAAAGTGCATTTTAAAAATAATGTTATTAACTATTTTCAAATCGTTGACATGCTGTTCCGTATTTCAACAAAATAAATGTTAAATTTATTGAATTTACTAAGGTAAGTGGATTCAAAAAAGTTAAATTAATATGATACTTATTCCTTTTATAACATGTTTTTTACGAAATTCACAGAAATCATTATAAAAAAAGCAGGAAAAATAACATTTTCTTACCTCTTTCTTAACGGCATTATCCTCTAATTCAAGTTTCATAATCCAAATAGGGAAGATAATTTCGAAGTCGGAATGTCCGAATGAAGTACATTGACATTGGCGCGCTCATATTAACGAAACGCCACTGACAATGTATTTTTTCGGACCGGCATTTTATATAAAATGTCAACTGATCGCATTTCTGCATAACTTTTTAAAAATTTTCAACTTACGTACTAAATATACACGCATAACATCATAACAAAGTTACTAGAGCAGCTGGCCTAATATTCTAAAGAATAAATACACTAGTGTCAACTATTCTGGTTGTTGCCAAACGATATTTTTTAAGCAGGTGATTTTTTGTTATTATTGGTTGTTTGAGCTTCGAAGATTTATAAGTTGAATGCGCATGCGCATTAGTTTTATGAGGGTATCCCTTATAGGTCCATTCTCTGAATACTTAAAAAAGATGCGAAAGTTTTTATGAGTGTATCTTTCATAAGAGATCGCACACAAAGTAATATTCGAATTTTTTTTTAATTTTTCGATTTGAAATACAAGAGAAAACGAGAATTAGAACGCTGCGATTCAGTTTTTGTTTCCCTTCCTTTATTACGCGGTTTTTTAGATATTATACTGATTTTTTTTATGTGGCTATATTGCATAACAAAAAGTACTATCCAAATTAAAACACAGTTTTATAATATTTCCATTTTTATTTGTAGTTTACTATACAAATTTCATGAATTTTCGTGGATTTCTATTCAACGATATTTTTTTCATAACGAAGCATTTAAGTGTAACGAGAAATTTCCTTAAATGGAAGTTTCACTGATAGGTTCATTGCTGGGTGCTTAGTTTCATATGATGGGAGGTTTATCTCATATATGTGATATGACGTACATGTTACATGCAGTGCATGTAATGTGTGACATAAGAGCGATTGCACAATATTCTTCTGCAATGCCAGAAAACACGTTTTTTTTACCAGTAAATAACATGGTTTGGAGAATTTTTGTAATTTTCTAAAGTTTTCTAAGAAAGTCACATCTGAGTCACAATGTGACGTCACTGAGAGGTGGCATTTTGGTCACAGATGTGACGTCACATTTCAGTCACAATGTGACGTCACTAAGGGGTGGCATTTTGGTCACAGATGTGACGTCACATTTCAGTCACAATGTGACGTCACTGAGGAGTGGCATTTTGGTCACAGATGTGATGTGACTACAGTGACGTCACTGTGAACATGCATGCTATGTGGGAAGTTATACTTCCAAAGATTCCATTAACAGAAGTTTATTATTACTATTAATATTTAAAAAAAAAAAAAAAAAAAAAAAAAAAAAAAAAAGTAACTGCCTTACACATTTTGAGAGCATTTAAGTCCAGTTTTGGCCCGACTCTACTACGTAGAAAAAAGTGCACATCGGATCACGGCCTTAGATATGAGTCTGCTGAAAAAATTAAACCCTGCCTCTGATACCACATAACTGTCCGACGCCCGCATTTTTGCTTGGATGGTGTCAAACTAGCATCGGCTCGTGTCGCACATTTATACTCATTCTCGCGAAAGTCATTCACTGAAAGCGGATCATATTTTATCATCTTCGTTTAAGTTTTTATATCGGATTGGCAGGTTCCCTAATTTTTTTATCGGCCCAGCACTTCCGCTAAATTTCTTTGCCTGACCGGTCCACAGACAGAGCTGGATACGGGTCTCGGGCCAAACCCGGGCCCATGCAAACATCTAAACAAATAATAGGTTCAATGTTTGGTAATATTATTTAAAAAGACCCATATGATAGCATAATATTCAGCATGATGGTAGGTATTGCTCCAGATATAATATAGCTCGCCCAATCCAAAGTTGCGGGTGTGACATTTACACAACTTAATTTAGTCACCAGCAAAAAAAATTTTGAGTATTGGTTTCAATTTGTATGAATTTCAATGTAGACCACTTACACATACATTTATCCAAATCTGAAAATTGTCCGATGTATCATTTATTTATAAAAAAAAAATAATTTCCGCCTGTTGCGGGTGTGACATAAAAAGGACATGCATTTTCATCTTTCAGTGCAAAAATGCAAAACTCTGTGAATTATGACAACTGAATGTATTGATATTTTTATATATTAGACAGTAATACTTAAATAATTATTCTATGAAAAAATTAAATTACTTACTCAATTCTTGCTTTTATGGAAAATATTCAAAGTTTTCGTTGCGGGTGTGACGCCCTGTTGCGGGTGTGACTTGTACAGCCAATAAAATAAGGACATGCACAAATATTTTCAAGGCAGCTATTTTTAATTAAATAATTAATAAATATTGCAATTATAATAGCTAGAGAGGAAAATATAAAAAAAAAATCATTTCCAATCTTGAATTTATAATTTCTGGTGGTGGTAGCTTTTTTTACAAAAATGCTCTTTTTTTTTCCTAGGATGCATCTGACTGACTGGGCCAAATATACACGTTTTCTTAAATTTTTTTCAAACATTCTAATTCTATATCGTCACCATCCATTTGTCTTATTTGTCCATCAAAGTTTTCACTTTTTTGATGTCGAGAATAAAACAACTTCTACAAAATCTCCAACTGCACATTCATAGTTGGATATTATATCCTTGTCAAAGTATCAGTGGCGTAGCTAGGATGGGTGACACTCGGGGCGGATGTGAATGGTGTCACCCCCCCTCCCCACATACACACACACACCACCCCAAATCCACCATATTTCTTCAATCACAATTCTATATTATTACAAATAAAATTTCAACATTTTCTGCATACATGATGTGAATTTATAGATAATTCGAAGAAATGGATACAAAATTATAATTTAAAACTAAAAAGCTAAAAAAGTCCATACATTTATAGAAAAGCCTATTTTGATTTTGATTTTTTGACAAAATTTTTGTAAACTTTTACTGTATTCTTAATCGGAATAAACTTATGCTACGATTCTTATCATTGCTTTTTTTTTTCGTGATTATTGGTTCATTTTTGAACAATTATTTCAAAAAGTTACCTGTCAATATATTTTTGAGACGTAATATAGCTTACAACCTGAAGTTTATGCATTTTTGGAAGACAAGGGTGCTGACACAGACTAAATTAAAGTATAGATTATTATTATATTTTAATATGGATTATATTGTATGTGAATTTAATCGCTAAGAAAAAAAGAGGGGGGTGGCAAATGAATGCACTGCATTTATAACACGGGAAATGACGAAACCTTTTTTTATTTATCTTCAGAGACCTCCCATATAAGAAATTATAAGGGCAACTCATAATTCATCCCGCAAAGTTCTCATAAATCGATGTGGTTGGTGCCTATATGTTTAAAAAAAAAAAAAAAAAAAAAAATCTTTTTTTGCGTGATAAGTTAGAAATTTCATTTTATTTCAGAATCCTTTTCCAAAATTTTATAAATGATATATATATGTATTTGCAAATAAAAATTGGGTGTCACCCCTTAGAGGGTGACACCCGGGGCGGACCGCCCCCTCCGCCCCCCGCTATCTACGCCACTGCAAAGTATGGATACATCTAAGTGACTGAGCCAAATATACATATTTTCTTCATTTTTATTCCGATAGTCTTATTCTATAATATCCCCATTCATTTGTCTTATTTGTCCATCAAAGTTTTCACTTTTTTTTTAATGTGGAAAATAAAACAAAATCTACAAAATCTCCAACTGCACTCTTATCATTGGATATTATATTTTTGACAAAATATGGTAACAAACAAATTCTCTTGTGATCACTTTCTGAAGTTATTGCTACATTAATTGTTCCTACGTCAATAAAAACAACATGATGTATCGATTGAATGTTGAGCTCCGATTGTGCTTGGTGCCAGCATTCAAGAAGCATTTTCACAATATCTTCCGAAATTTGACATTCAGCAAAGTTCTTTTATATTTTTTAGGACTTTTTCTACACACATGGCAAAATCTGAAGCTGAATTTATAGTTGCAGAGCGTTGCTAGTGTTACCATTTTCTTGGCAACTGCACCAACCCCATCGACAACTCCTTTACCATGAGATGAAATGCAAAAGGATTGCCATCCTTTACCATGATTTTTAAAAATAGTCTCTTCTTTTCTCTCCTTGCTTTGTCTCTTTCCTTCTCTTGTTGTAGATATGCTTCATATTTAAAAGGGTTTTCTTTAATCTTTTTTCGATGATATCGTGATCTTTCGGTACTCTTCATTCTCTGCAAAAGAGAAGAAATTAATGTGTAAACTGAATAAATACAGCACTTTCAGTCCAAAAATATAAGCTTAGCAAATTTTTAATAGTTATCCCTTAAAATTTCTAATCTTACATAAAGTTAATTATGTTAAATTTTGGTTAATTTCAAACTGACTATATACATTTTATGCTAACTTAATAAACATTCTAAAAGTTTCTAATTCTTACTTCTACTTTTTATTTAATTTGAATTAAAAGAGAAAAAAAATCTTCCCCTAATAATGATTTACTTATTTTAAAAACATTTATTTATTTATACAAATATTTATTTTAAAAAACTAAAAATATATATATTAGATAAATACTATCAAATAACAAAATTAAAAAAATGTATATAAAAAACAAAACAAAATTAACAAATTTAAAGAAAATTGCTAAAATATTGTTTCGTAATTTTCTTTTTTTAATTTCTATAAAAATCTTACCTTTTAAATTAATTTCTTAATCATATATCACTAATAAAATTACTTTCTTGCAGTAAACCAACAATTTTATCAATCCAAACTGAATAAATCAACTGCACACAGTGTCACATGCTCAGATGATGCAAATTTTTATTTATTAATTAGAATTCCCTCTATTAAATCAAAGGGTATAGTTAAAGCTGCCAAGTACATGTTTTCCAGCATATTATTCTTTTATAAATTTACATATAATTTGTTCAAATATGCATTTGTAATCAATTTTAAAAGACGTTGCGGGTGTGACTTTAATTAAATGTCACACCCGCAACAGGGACATGTCACGCCCGCAACGCTCAATAATTATAATTAAAATATTAATTAATTTTTTTGTGTCTGTAATTCAAAGTATCTTAATAAACTATTTTTGAATATAAAGTTTCATAACTTTAAATCAAAAATATTTTTCTGTAGAGATATAAATGTAACTTTTTGTTGCGGGTGTGACACAATAATTAAGAGTAATTAAATATGCTTACCTTTTGTAATGAAGATTAGTGAACACTTCTGTGCGGACAAAAACTCTCAATAATAGCTGTCAGATCATATATATCCAAGTTTGGAGATTTTCAGAATGTTTGTTCAACTGTACGAGACCATGAAATGTAAAGATTTTTGCCGCAGTCTATTTTACAAAGTCATGGTGTCACTTTATTAATTAAAATTAGTATGTTAATGACAAAAATTTAATTCTTTTTTGATAAAATATGAAATAGTACACTCTTAACAGTTAATATGCAAAATTTCAATCATATTTAAAGAAATTTCAATTTTCATCCTCATGTCCATTTTTTCGCGGATTGGGCGAGCTGTTACGAATTGGCAATTTGCGTTAGCTATGACCCCACCAGTGGCCAAGAGGTTCTGACCTCCAAACTGGTAGACGGTAGGTGCTGGGTCTGAACCCAATCGCGACCGTCCGCCTAACCATTCGGAGTTTTCCATGATTTTCTTCGAACTTTGCATTTCTTTGCATAAATACGGGTCAGGTTCCCTTAGAAAGACCCCCCCACGGAGGGCATCCCTCCCCTTAGGGCCTATATCCCATGTGTAGATAATTGGTCACCATAAAACACAAACAAACAAACAAAGCGTCAGCTATGTCCTTCAAGAAAAGGTATGTGAAAGACTTTTAGAAAAACAGACTCGCTAGTAAGTAGAAGATTCACAGTTCGAACCGTGATGCTCGAATTTGAAATTTTCATACTAAGTAGGGAACTGCAAAAAGTGTAAGTCACCGATTTTAATGAAAGCGTTATCGTTGGAAAGATCTCATTATAAGGAGTAAAAAACTCAATGGAACTACCTGTCGGAAACGAGTCGTTGTCGAGATATCTGACAATTTATGTAAAGTAGCTAATGCATACTTACTGGGAAATCGAAAAAAAAAAAAAAAAGTTTAGATTTTGACGAAAGTGGTATAGTTGGAAAGATCTTATTCGTGAGGAGTAAAAAATTCAAAAAAACTATCCATCAGAAATGAGCCGTTTTCGAGATATCCGATAATTTAAGCCACGTATCTACTACATTACAGGGCTAGTGCACACCTAACAGAGGACCGCAAAAAATTGTTGTCTCGATTTTGACGAAAGTGATGTCGTTGAAAAGATATCATTTTGAGAAGTAAAAAACTCAATAGAGCTACCCTTCGGAAATGAGTCGTTTTCGAGATATTCGACAATTTATGCAACTTCATGTAGTTTCCCAGTAAGTGTGCATTAGCTAAGTGATACAAATTGTCGGATATCTTGAAAACGTTTCATTTCCGACGGGTGTGATTGTATTGAGTTTTTTAATCCTCCCGATAATATCTTTTCAGCGATACCACTTTCATTAAAATCCGACCAAAATTTTTTGCCGTTTCCCAGTAAGTGTTCATTAGCTATGTGACATAAATTATCAGATATCTCGAAAACGGCTCGTTTCCGATGGGTAGTTTCATTGAGTTTTTATTCCTCACAATGAGATCTTTTCAGCGATACCACTTTCGACAAAATCAGTGAATTATACTTCTTGCAGTTCCCTAGTAAGATAGAAAATTTTTTAAAAAAATTCGTACTTTTTGCCGATTTAAGGTTTTATATTATTTTTTTAATCACTAATATTCATACATATATATTTTTTTAATTACAATTTTCTTTCTATTTTAAAAACGAGCGGTTTATTAATGATTCAGCATTTTAAATTTCGTTTAAATATTTTTTTCGTTTTTAAATTTTTTAAATTTTATTTATATCTCCGCTATTTTTCTTTTTATTTCGTGTTTTTAAAAAATTACGCATTTTGAATTTTATTTAAATAATCTAATTAGAACATTTTTAATTTAATAAAAATAAATAACTTTCTTTTACTTTAAATCTATTGATGCTACGTATGTAAGATGCTACGTGATGTAAGAATTTAATAATTATAAATCCACAATTTAGATTTATTAATCAAAGGATAAGTTGTTTTGAAAAATATACCAAAGGAAATACTCTGAGCGATCTGCGATCACACGTACCAACTTTTTTTTATTACTGTTATCTCACTTTTAATATTTACTTAGGTATCACAGTAGGATTTAGATTATTATGACTTCGACACAGTCATTTGATTGCCGAAAACTAAAAATATACCCCACGCTCATTTTTAAGTAATAACCACTTAAAATGAATAATTCTTATTTTTTTTCTAGCATGCAATTAGTTTAGGTATGGTGTATAAAAATAATATAAATATATATTGTGAAAGTAAGTTAACAACATTACAAAAAGCTTACATTTTACTCAACTATTTTCCAAGTGACAAAGTAGCCTAAATGTGGTTTTTTGCCATCCAAGCCTAAATTTAAAAATAAAATATATATACAGGGTGTTTATAAAGTCCTGGACCCATTTTGATGTTTAATAACTCATAAAATAATAAAGATAGAATAAAATTAATAACACAAATAGATAGATAGACTCAAAAAGTTTCATGACCCTTGTCAATGAACTTCCACATGTGCCCCCTTCGCCGCACGGAGAATATCAAGTGGATAGTCAATTTCACGCCAGGCAGCAGCAGGCATCGACAGAGGCTATCGAGGTTGTAATTCTGGTTTTTAAGACATCAATGTTCGACACTCGCCGCCTGTAAACATTGTCCTTTACAAATCCGCAAAGGAAAAAGTCCAGCGGCGTTATATCAGGTGATCTGGGTGGCCAAGGAATTGGACCTGCTCGCCCAATCCATCTTCCTGGAAAATGGTCATTCAAAGAAGTTCGAACGACGGTACCTCAATGAGGTGGTGCACCATCTTGTTTCAAAAAAGACATGTGGCTGAAGTACTTCTAGTTGTAGAAATACAAAGTTTTCCATCATGTCTAAGTATACGACTGGTGAGACCGTCTTTTCTGTAAAAAAGAAAGGCCCAATGACTCGGTCGTGCATTAGTCCACACCACTCATTAATCTTTGGGGAGTCCCTTTCTGCCTCACGGTATTCTTGGGGGTTTTCAGATCCCCATATGCGCACAATTATGGCGATTAACAATGCCAGAAACATGAAATGTTTCAACAGAATTACAACCGCAATGGCCTATGTGGATGCCGACATGCTGCCGCTACCTGGCTTGAAATTGACTATCGACTTGATATTCTCCTTGCGACGAAGGGGGTACACGTGGAAGTTCATTGACAAGGGTCATGAAACTTTTTGAGTCAATCTAACCATTTATGTTATTAATTTTAATCTATCCTTATTATTTTATGAGTTATTAAACATCAAAATGGGTCCGGGACTTTATAAACACCCTGTATTCTGTTTTCGCTAAATTTCCCGTAAGGGGCCTCTTTTCAGTCTCTAGCCGAGAGCCCCCAAAGGAGCCAGTCCGGGCCTGCAAAATAAATATTTTTACAACAATACTGGCTCAGTTTGCAGCCAGAAATTTAATTTAGTAATTGAAGTGAAGTGTATTCCGAGTTCAAAAAAGCGAATTTTTTCAAATTCAATTTTTGGATCTAAAAGAAACTTTTTGAGCCGCGGATTAAATGACGGAAAATATAGTATTTTGTCAATTGGTTGGATAAAATGGAATCAAAAAGTTAATTACTGTTAACAGAATCTTTAAAGTAATTGGAAATGGCAAAAATTATTTCTCAGACGCGTTTTTTTTATTGCAAAATGACAAAACAGCAACAAATGGGTGCACTAAATCTTGAATTAAATTCAAATAAAACCGTTTCCCATAGTATAAATTTTTTTTGGTACTAGCAAGTCTTGTTTTGAAATTGAAATTGAGGATTGTTTTAATGTTATTGTTCAGAACAATTTGGCTCTCATAAAGGTTCGTCAAGTACTCGATAAGAGCCAACAATATGACAAGCAACTCAATTTGATATATTGCTATGTAACTAGTGATGACTTTGATGTTGCCACGAAGAGAAACACTTTTAATTTCATTTTACTTTCCAAAAAGCCATAAAATTTTCCAATAACTGTAGGGAAGAAACAAAAATAAGAGAAATGGATAAAAGATCCAGAAATAGTATTCCCTTTTCTTATATATTCTACAATGCATCTGTTTTAAACCTTGTTTTTTGTTTTTACATGAAACAATAGGTAAAGATGGATAATAAAAAATAAGGAATACTAGTTTCTACATGTTTCAGACATTGGAAAAAGGCTAAATGTGTTTTCTTAAAGCTTATGCAATTAAATTTTCATAAACTGTATGTTATAAACAAATTTGAAATTTCTTCAAGAAAATAAACAGCTATTATTTCATTGTGGTGGGTTTTTAAAGAGCTTCAGGAAAAAAAGAAATCAAGACATCTCTCGGACCAATACTTAAAATAATCTTATTTTGTGCAGAACAAAATACACTACTTAGAGGTGACCATGATGACGATTATCTAACGTTGGAGAAATGGATATAAAAAAGACTGTTAGCTAAGAGTCCTTTTGAGTTTTGAGCAACGTCTGGAGAGAATGAATTGAAACGAGAAATTATAAATATCCATATAAATGCTATTTACTCCATTTCCGACATTTGAAATGAAATTATTCAAATATCCTTGGGTACAGTTAACCGAAGTACTAATTATGGAAATAAATAACGAAATCTGTTTTAGCTTAATTGCTGATGAAATTATGAACTTATCAAGTGCAAAACAACTTGCCGTGTGTCAGATATGTGGACTATTAACAAATTCACAAACCCTTTGCAATGATTTCCATTCATTGGAACAGTATAGATCTTGATAAATTAGTCAGCATCATGACTAAGAACAACTTACGATGATTGCTTTTGTAGCACTAGTAAATTTATTTTGCCAAGAGTATTGCATTTATAAGTATTATAATTAGAGAATGTGAAACACAAACATAATTTTTATGATCACATCTGACTGTAGCCATCAATTCTTTGAAAAAAAGAATGCATGTAGTTAATTTCATTTATAGATCAATAGTTTCAAGATCTTGCACTTGTAATGTCAAACTCTCGCATCCTAATATTAATCCAGTATTTTTAATCAATTCAGATTATTTGTCTGCATTTCAATTTTTTTAAATGTTTTTCTCATAGGATACTTGAGGCTCATCTCAAACATTGTTAGTTTGTGCTTTTTAAGTTTCGCGAAAGTTTCTTCCTAAAAACTTTTTCAGTTACCGAACTGGTTTGGAAATTGGAAGTGCTCTTAAAAGTCAAAAATTGCAACATAAATTGAAAAAAAAAATAAATACAAAATAACAATATCTGACAATGCCATCAAGTATCTTATGCAAGAGCACACTTTAGGTTAAGCCTTGATTATTTTTAATTTTTTTGTTGTTAATTATACAAAATACTTTTATAAGATCAGAAAAATTTCCTAAACTGAGCCCCTCCCGAAAGGAAATCCTGGCTA
This sequence comes from Maratus speculifer, assembly GCA_964019185.1. Classification (NCBI taxonomy): domain Eukaryota; kingdom Metazoa; phylum Arthropoda; class Arachnida; order Araneae; family Salticidae; genus Maratus; species Maratus speculifer. The sequence continues at coordinate 7,371,011 of CAXHSM010001376.1, read as the reverse complement.
CGGACCTGAGTTCCGGTTATTAAAATTAGCTACAGTGAGTTCTAGATAGTGTCAATTTAAAAAAAAACATCCTATTCTTAAATTGATTTTAACTGAAAATTTAAATTAAAAGACAGAATATATTGGATTCATAAAAAAAATAAGAGTGCCTATAGAACATAAAAAACATTTTAACATTTTGCATATTTAATCAGTTTGATCCATGGATTGTGGACTATTTAAAATTAAAATACTTGAATTTTCACCAAAGAGTTACCTTTCTTGAAATCATTTTCTGATTTTGTTTTCATTTATGTTAGCTTGTTGTGTCTTATTTATGTATTCTGCCTCTTTTCAAGTTATTTTAGAATTTGATTTGCTTGGGGATCGTGACATTTCAATCCTGGTCTTCCAAGCTTAAATTAATTTTCTATCTTGCTGGTTTATGGTTAGAATTTTATGGTTAGAATCATAAAATTGCTCCATTTTTTTTTAAACAGGAAATAGCATTCTAATAATTTTGAAAATCAACTTTTCAAATTTATTTTTGATGACCCCCTCCTTTCATAAACTTAAACTTAAGTGTAAATTAGCAGAGTTGTGAAATGGAAGTCTTAGAGGTAACAAAAGTTCTTGGAGACATATTTTATTAACAGTACTTTAACATAACAATCTCCACACAACGCAAAAAACATTTAAACTAACATTGATGCTAAAATAATTAAACATGATGAAAACTAACTAATCTTAACTGTGCTGACAGCATCTATACGCACGGTAAGCATACCGGCACTACTAAATGAATGCGTAAAAAACCAGCTCTTAGAAAAACACATCCCAACCTTCGATCCTCGGCCAACCTCTTAAAAAGCAAAGAAAATCTTATATTACATTTGCATAATTTCCGCTAGTGGGGAAAAACAGGACTGCGAAGAATCTCTGAAAAACAATTTTTATGATTGGCCGAACATCAATCACATAATGACGTCAAACAGTTTAGAATACCTTTATATACTCAATTGAAATTCTTGCAATGACGTCAGATTGTGTTTTTACATTTCTTTGATTTCTTGAGCTGGAAAGTACAAACTGTTTAAATGCAAGTGAAACTGGAAAAACTACGAGATTGATAAAAGTTGCGAACTTAAAGCATCTAAAACTATTGACATTTAACTTTTAAAGCCAACAATTTTTAACCTGAATTCCTAGTGTTTAGCTGCCTATTGGGGATTCAAGCACTTGAATACGCCATTTACTGGAGAAAAGATGCAACTTCTCGCTTCAGGATAGTGGCGTGTAAGCACATTGCATTACATGCATTTTAAATTTGTTCAGAATAATTATTTAACTTCTGCATAATTTTTGATTTCCTGTGACATTTGTGTTCTGCCTAATATGAGGAAGTAAAAATTATACAAAGTCGAATATCTAAAACTTTTAAATGCATTTACAATGACAATTTGTTTCAATGGGACTTTAACATTAGTTAAAGGAAATTAAAGATACATTTATACTGCATTGAAGGCTGCAAGCAGTGTCTCTATATACCATTTAATTTCCCAATTGACATAATCACTCTGAAGTTTTAGAGGTTTTCTTCAAAATTTAGATTGCCTTGTTGCCGAAACGTCAGTGAAGGCTTTGGAGACACGAAATTTTTTTGGTTTCTGTCTGTCTGTCTGTTCCGCGGTAACTAACGCAAAAAGCATCCGATGGGTTTGAAATTAAGTGGGTATGTTAGTGAGGCACTGAGATTAAGCTGTATAGTTATTTGTTAGATTTGATTCATTTGTTGGGAAAATATAGAATATTTTATTTTGTGCAATAATGCTTTTCTAAGGCAAGTCCAATGATTTTCAAATTTGTTTTCTTGAGAGAAAATGACATATTTCGTTAATGGAATTCAACGATAAATGGATACTAAAATTTACCAGTTAAATTATTCGTATTGTTTTGAAATTTTGTCTACGTATTTGTCAGATTTTTAAAATTATTACTGTAAATTTTTTAGATTTTTTATAAAAGTGTTCCAATAATATAAACTAATTTGTTTTAGAGATTTACTTATTTCAAATGTATTATTTCACTTTCTTTATTTTCTCTTAGTGGTTGCTAAGCAACCATTCATCCTAATCCTTATTTTGATAATGTAATAAATTTGAATGCGTGTACAAAAATTTAAATGAACTCAACGTTAAAATTGATGAATAAATTAATGTCTTTGTATCTTTGAGTATAAATATAACATAGCCAAGAAAAGAACATAGGGCATGTTTTATTAATTTTATTCAAATATTCCCCTTAATAATTCCAAATTACCTTCTTTTTCATACAGAATCAATAGCGAATTTTTAGATAAAATCGAACCAATTTCCTTTATCGTTGCCAAAAAAATTGAAATCTGGAATAGTTTTTCAACGGCGATAAGTTTCAACTGAGCAATTTCCATTTGAAACATTAAACTAAGAAAAAATTTAAATGACATCAGAATTAAAAAATAAATAAATATAGTACTTTGTTAAATATTAAACACGGAAATTTGTTTTGTTAATAAGAATTTTTTTGATAAAAATGGGGGTATAATTAGAAGTAAAAAAAATAAAAAATAATTATATTTTTAAAAAATTTTTCACTTGGTAAAATTTGACGTCATAATTGAAATAAAACAGGTATTTTATAGTAGTCGTTAAAAATACAAGAAACATGGATAGCAATAACTCATGAATAATGACGTCATTGCCGAAACTTTAGTGAAGGCTTATTTTGGTGACACAAAATCAATTGTTTTCCGTCTGTCAGTCTCTTCTTCTGTCTGTCTGTCAGTCCCCAATAACTGCTACAAAATGCAATACAACTTCTTTTTTTCGGAAACAAAATTGTAAAACCCTAGATTACTGAGTTTACACTTTCAAAAGTTCCTGATACATCAGATTTTAGTTTTGTGGTGGGCAGGTATGTAGAAGTATGAGGATAATGAAAAATGCTTATTAAAACTGTTACTTATCCTTATAAATCAAAATGTATAAAGAAATACAAGATATACGATAACCATTAGCAGATTGATAGAAAGTTACAAATTTAAATTCAATGAGACTATAAGGGGGGGTTAGGGGGGCGGAGCCCCCCTGAAGAAATCTACTATGGTATAATAAAAAAACAAAAATAATAGATCATGGAAATTTCAGAATATCCTAACATAACTAAATCTTTAATTTAATGCTTTTGATGGCTGAAAATTTCTTATTCTTATTTTATTCTTATATATAATTACGTAATTCGAAAATTTTAAATTACAGTTTCCAGGATGTTGAATATTACCCTTAGTGTGTTTAAAAAAAATGATGTGCAAAGCTGACGTTGAGGCTCCTGATCTGCAGATTTACTAATGTAAATATAAGTTAGTGTCTTATAAAGACCTTCACAGAAGGCATCCCCCCTCTTTTCGGGCCCATATCCTTCATGTAGATAATTGGCTGTCATGAACAGTCCACCCTAGTACTTAGATCGACTGCTTTAGATTCATCACTATTAGAGAAAAGTGATTTCCATTGTGCAAACTTGTGATGCAAGGTAGAACGAGATACTTCAAAACTTAGCTATCTTGTAGTGCTGACAATGCATTTTGAATGACCTAAATTTTACTTCCTATGTTTGAGTAGTGTTCAATCTAGCCCATTTCTTAAAAGCATAGAATTGTATTTTTTAAACTAAGTAAAATGAATCCGGATATTAGTAAAGATTCACAATTATTTGGTATTTCTAAATTCATGTGACTGAAATCTTGAAAATTTTTTGTAGCAATCTAGTATTTGGCAATCAGCATTTTTTAAGCAAACCGGTTAGTTGCGCTTTTACTGTATAAGTGAATAAGGGGACTGATTTTTGCTGATGCGTTGTTTATGATTTTGGTATTGATTTGAATTTCTGAAAACTGGAATCAGATTGATCCCCGTGATGCCAGATAATAGGTCCTGTACTGCAGGGAGGAGTGGGTTATAGTGGACTACCCCTTATATTTTATTTATTTTGAAATTTTTAAAGCTTTTCTTTTAGACTACAGTCAAAGTTCTATAATCCGCACAAGTTGGGGCCAACGGTTGTGTGGATTATAGTATATTGCAGATTATAGAGTACTATGGATTATACATGATTTTATTATTCCTAGACAGTATTTTAATTTTATAATCAGTGTAATATGAAAAGATAAATATAAAATCTATTAATTAATTTAATATACTACCTCAAAAATGTTTTTTAAAGTTATTTTATTATAAAAATTGATTTTATTATAATAATTTTATATTATTAAGTTATTGTATTATAATTAATTTAAAATACTACCTTAAAAAATTCCCTTTTAAAGTTATTTTATGAAAAAAATAATATATGTGAGCTTTTAAATTAAAATAATATATATGTTACAGGCCAAACCCGATTTTAGGCCAAACTAGATTGGCCTAGTCCAAACTAGTCTATCCTAACGCCCATCGGATAAACTAGTTTTTCCTAGGCCAAACTAGTCTATCCTAACGCCCATCGGATAAACTAGTTTTTCCTAGGCCAAACTGGTCTATCCGAACGCCCATCGGATAAACTAGTTTTTCCTAGGCCAAACTAGTCTATCCGAACGCCCATCGGATAAACTAGATTTTCCTAGGCCAAACTAGTTTGGCCGAACGGTCATTAGGATGAACTAGTTTAGCCTGCTATTCATTGGTTTGAACTAGTTTATCCTAGGCCGAACTAGATTGTCCTAGGCCAATTCAATTTGGCGTGATTTTATTGAATTTAAAGACCGCCACGGCGCCAACTTTCTTGTTTTGATCTAATTTAGCCTAGGCCGATGCAATTCGACGCGATTTTAGCTGACAGACTATCAAAGCCTGAGAGCTAATGTGCTCGCAGATTCTGTGTGTGTGTATGTAACCATGTACGTACGTATGTACATACTTATGTACGTACGTATGTATGTACGTATATACTTATGTATGTACGTACTAATATAACGGACTAATGTGTAACTAATATAACGCGAGTACTCTGGTGTTGGAATTTGGACGCGATTTAGTTCAAGCCAGCCGGCTTCGCCCGCTATCGGGCCCCTTCTTTTATATAAAATCTTGAAACGGACGTATGTTGAGGCGAACGAACTGTGAAGTGAAAAAAAACATGATGATAAATATTTAAGAAAAAGGATTTTGCATCGAAATACCACTATTTTCTAATAGTATTTTTTGTAAAAATGTTAGATTTTTGCTGGAACTTTTTGAAACTTTGTGATAGTTTATCGCATATGATATAATTTTATATAAAAAAAGAGTTACATTTCGGCGTGAAAGAGGATGTGGTTGCGAATAAAATCAGGAAATATAACGGAAATTCTATGTTTTAAAGCACCGCGACCTCAAGTAACACATCTACTAATAGGTGGAGTTTCATTCAAATACAGTTTTGTTAATAATAGAGTACGTTCCCTGGTGTTGGAATGAGGAACAAATATAACGTGGCTTAGTTAAAACTTGCTGGCTTCGCCCGCTATCGGACTGGCGTGGGCAGCGGGGATATGGTTCGAATTTCGTTCGCTTCGAGGTTCTTTCGAAAAGGAGGGTTACATTCGGTGGTGCGTGCTTAGCATGCTTGCTACGATTTAAATTTTATTAGCTTCGAAGTTCATTCGAAAAGGAAGAGCGCATTCGGCAGTACGCTTGCAGCACACCTGCTATACGCTGCCGCAGTCTGTGGGGACGCGGCTGAAGAACTAATGCACGAAATTTAATAAAAAATTATATTCAGGCAGTCTCTGATCTAAATTGATGCTGATTAGTTTTGGTGTAAATCGTTAATCAGGTGGAGTACTGTTTGGCATTTTTTTACGATTTACGCATGAGCTTTATCTTAATAGGTAATACAATCAAATTTCCATCGAACTTTAGATACAGTTCGTCCATGACATGAGTTGGTGTTGTTTATATTTTGAAGTAAATCACTCAACATGGCTATGATATGCTGCATTTTTCACAATTTTCACAATAGCTGTATATCAAGAACTAATAGACGGAATTTAATAAAAATTTATATTCAGATAGTCCCTGATATAAATCGATACTGATTACTTTTTCATGTAAATAGTCCAACATATGGCGCTTCTAAAGTGCGTTTTTACTGATTTGCATTAACACTATTTCAATAACTAATTTACGGATTTTCATCAAACTTCCGAATCAGTAAATCCGTGATATGAACTAAATCTTTTACGTGTTCGTGTTAATTGCTCAATAGGTGGCACTGTTGTGCTCAATTTTCCAGATTCCTGAAATAGTTTTGTTGCAAGAATTAATGCACGAATTTTCATCAAACTTTAGATTCAGTAAGTCCTGATATAAATTAGTATTCTGTAGTTTTGGAGTAAATCTCTTGAAAGGTAGCGCCGCTATACGGTATTATTCGTGATTATTGCAATAGCTCTATCTCAGGATCTAATGCATGGATTTTCATGAAACTCCATATTCTGTTAGTCCTTGATATAAAAAAGTACAAAAGTACTTTTTAGTTTTTGGAGTAAATCGTGCAACAGATGGCGCTGCTATGTGGCATTATTCATAATTATCGCAATATCTCAAGAAGAAATGCACGGATTTTCATCAAACTTCAAATTCAGTTAGCCCCTGATATAAATTAATATTCTTTTGTTTTTAGAGTAAATGGCTCAATAAGTAGCGCTTCTATCCAGTTTTTTTATGACTTCTGCGATAATTCAAATATCTGAAATAGTACTAATACACAGATTTTCATCAAATTTCAGCTTGAATTAGAATTTGAAAGACGTTGTTACGGATTTTTCAAAAAGTTCCGGCAAGAATTTAACATTTTTACAAAAATTGCTATTAGAAAATAGTGGTATTTCGATGCGGAATCCTTTTTCTTAAGTATTTACATCATGTTTCTTTCTTTTCGATTCAACATTCGTAAATACCTAAATCGCATTGTATTAGTTCCAAATTCCAACACCAGGGTGCTCGCATTAGTTCCACATTCCATCACCAGGGAGCGTACCTTATTACTAGCAAAACTGTATCTTAAGAAAACTCCGTTAAAGAATCTATCAGTAGATATGTTACTCGATGTTGCTGTGCTTCAAAACAAGAATTTGAGATTTTTGAAAAAATCACTATTCTTCAATAGTGGCATTAAATGCGAAATATATTTTTATAAATTTATATCATATGTCATAAACTATCTTAAAGTTTCAAATAGATCAACCTAGAATTTCCGTTATATTTCCTGATTTTGTTTCCCCCCCCCCACTTTCCCTTTCGTAATGGGACTTTTTATACAATTTTTTATCACATGTTATAAACTATCACAAAGTTTCAATAATTCCAACAAGAATTTAACATTTTTACAAAAATTATTAATAGAAAATAGTGGTATTTGACGCGGCATCTTTTTCTTAAATATTTAACATCATGTTATATTATGTTTCAAAAAGTTTCACAAAATTGGTAATATTTAATTAGCAGCTAAAACTTAAAAAAAAAGCGCTGAGCTTTTTAAAAATATCCTAAATTTCAAGTGTCATGCTTTATTTAAGCTTTTTCTTATTTTTAAAAGGATTCGGATTTTTACTTTTTTAATACGAACAATTCCGCGTGAAGTGATGTGTGTGAAAACCAATCTGTTACAAATTAAAAATGTTTTCATAAAACCAAAAGTTTATATCCGAATGAAAAAATAATCCGCTCTATCTTTATATTTAAACTCAGAACCCCCAAAATTAATAAGGTAAACGCCTTATCAGAAGAAACCTACATCCAAAATTTGAAACAAATCGGTAAATTATCCCTGAAAAATCTGTTTACATAAAGTAAGAGTGTTACCCCCCATTCCTCCTTTCTTTATATGTAAACAATGAACACCCACAACTAATCATGGATGTACCTTATCAAACTGATATTGTACCTAAATTTTTAATAAAATCTGATACTTTTGCATGAAAACTGACTTAACGAAATTAAGGAGTGGAGGGGGGGAGTGCGGTTTAGCTTTTTGTTCCCCTTCCCTTATTCTTATCCAATGAACTCCTGAAACTAATCAGGAAAGTTCGTTATCAGGATAAATCTATGTCCAAATTTTGAAGCAAATTGGATATTTCTATCAGGAGTTATCGCATTACGTACATACGTACGTACATACGTACATACATACGTACATGGTGACATACACATACACAGAATCTGCGAGCACATTAGCTCTCATACTTTGATAGTCTGTGAGCTAAAATCGCGTCACACTACATTGGCCTAGGCTAAATTAGATCAAAACTAGAAAGTTGGCACCGTGGCGGTCTTTAGATTAAAAAAAAAATCACGCCAAATTGAATTGGCCTAGGACAATCTAGTTCGGCCTAGGATAAACTAATTCAAACCAATGAATAGCAGGCTAAACTAGTTCATCCTAATGACCGTTCGGCAAAACTAGTTTGGCCTAGGAAAATCTAGTTTATCCGATGGGCGTTCGGATAGACTAGTTTGGCCTAGGAAAAACTAGTTTATCCGATGGGCGTTCGGATAGACTAGTTTGGCCTAGGAAAAACTAGTTTATCCGATGGGCGTTAGGATAGACTAGTTTGGCCTAGGAAAAACTAGTTTATCCGATGGGCGTTAGGATAGACTAGTTTGGACTAGGCCAATCTAGTTTGGCCTAAAATCGGGTTTGGCCTGTAACATATACATATTACGTATATTCCGTTATACAGTTTTTTTTAAATGTTAATAAAGTAAAAGTGTTGTATTTTTAAAAAAAGTAAATGCTTTATTATGATATTTTTTCAATTTTTTATTATAATTAGCTTAAAAAAAATACTTTTTGGATCATGAATTTGTAAAATTTTTTAACTGTTTAAATCATTGTTTACATTCGTAAATTAACACAAATTATAGAAAATTGTGGATTATGGAAGCGCGGATTTTCGATTCTTGACTGTAATTGATTACAGCACTGAACTGATTATTCAAAGCCTTTAAAACACATTGTTAGCTATGAATGATTCATTATTTATCCTGAGTAGTTGTTTTAAGCTTCTAAAAGTAAAATTTTTTATCATGATCATTTTCTTTATTATTAATTGAAGGTTATGGATAAATCAGAAAAACAGCTTTTTTCTAAAGGTAAGATACTTGTTTTTATTTAATATTAAAGTTAACATGCTAAAAAGGAAGCTTTCAATTATAACTTTATGAAAACATATCGAATTTCAACATCAAACACAGTAGGCCACAATCTATTCTGTTACTGTAGTGCACAATTTTCAATATATTTAATAATTGCTTAGTCTCTACAAATAAATAATATTTTAAATTCATTATTTAATTATAAAACAAAGAAAATTGTCAATGTATCATAATAAGAAATATTTTGGTTTGTATTTACTACTTTTAAAATAATACAAGTATCCTATTGACTGTAACCGGTTATTACTACAACAATTTTTGTTAGGTTCTGAAATTTACTTATTTTAGATACAACATAAAAGAAATTTGGAATACAGTAGACTCCCTCAAATCCACAAACCAGAAATCCATAACTCTCTAAAATCCGCACATATTTTATGGATGTAAACAATGAAACTTTCAGTTCAGATATTCGGACAAAATTTGGTTTTTTTTTTAGTTTTCTATCAATTCCATATATTTTTTAATTTTCTTAATAATACTCTATTCATGTTATTTTCATGAAGGAAGAATAAATTTTTCGGGGAAAAATTCAAGATATTGCTGATATCATTGGAAATCACAATCTTCTTACCGAATATATTTATGCATTAATCAAGATTTTTTGGGTCATTCAGCCTGGCTAAACTTGAAAAAAATAATCCTTATTTTATGATTTTGATTTGAATTAGTAATGTACTTTCATGAGGCCACTTTTGTTGAATAATTCTGGAAAAATACTTTTAATTTTTATAATGAATATTTAATCATACACTATTGATTATTAATTTGACCTTTGCTGTTAGTACTTTAATCATTTAAAAAATTATCTAAATTTTTATTATTTTAGTTCATTACTTATTTTAATATTTTATTATATTGTAAGCATTCATTATAGTTCTGATTGCGTTATTAATTGCATTGAAACTACTGGTTAAAAAATGTAAACAAAGCAGTGACCAGATATCCGCAAAATTCTTAAATCCGCACAACCTCTAGTCCCAAGCTTTGTGGATTTGAAGGAGTCTACTGTATAAACTCTATAGTTGCTGATCTGTTGTTTGTATCAATGTTGTTGTAAAATTACCCTGAAATCCAAAGTAATTTCAGCAGAATTTCAAGCTCATAAGTATTTTGGAGTTTCATTTTGAAATTTTCATGATATTGTTTGCATTTTTTTAATAACTTCGCCTTATTTTCAGTTGTTCTTATATTAATCTGTTCTTATTTTAAAAATATAGCATTCTTTTTGATAGTTTTTCTGTTTTGTTTTGTAAATGTTTTTCTTGATTATTTTGTATTATTATGATATATTGGAAATATAGGGGGAAATAAAGCAGACTTAAATTAATAAAAAAAAATTTATATTGTATTTCAAATAATGTTTTAAAGAGGACCATGTTCCCCAGTGGGTGGACCATTGTACCCTGCTTCTGCGGCACACTGGTCCACTTTATGAACATATACAAATCACTTTTTTTTAAATATTCGAAAATATTTTCTGAAAAAATTCTGAGGCATGTAAAAATGCTTAAAGAACGTTCAAGAATATTTTAAAGCAGAATGGACTTTCCTTTAAATAGAAAAAAATTAAAGTACCAAAAGTGATCCACTGTGTACCAGTCTCTCCTATAGTAAAACCTGTCAAAATTGTAATTATATTTAAAAGAAACCTGCCTTAAACAGAAGCATTGCATTGTCCTGATATGGATTGTCATGCAATTAAATTTCCTGAAAACCTGTCTGGATGCGATTTTTTATCACTTATTAGCGGTTCCATCATGAAAGGTTTTAACGGGTACTAAAAATTGTGAAACCTGTAAAAGTGGAATCTTTGTCTAACGTAATCCTATTTAAACTGCAAGAGTTTCAGAATACCGACGAAACAAACAAAACATCTTATTTAGACAGAGTATCTTAGAAATACATAACTGATTACACTTCTTTTAATGGAAGTCTAGAAGGATATTATTTTCCATCTACTTGCAAACACATCTTGGCGAAATTGACTGTGTGTGTATGGGTAATAGAAGTACCTTGATTAACTTTAACCACCTGACTGCCGCCGGCTGATTTTTTCACACACTAAGCTGCAGGTTCCACTGCAACATAAGCAATATTTAAATTAGTATAATTCCACAAATAAAACCCAGTTCTAAAAAATTAAGTTAGGATTGATGCTATCAAAGATTATACACCGATAAATTTTTATAAATTACAGAGAAAACAATATTACAATATTACCCTTTGGCTGGGCAGTCAGAGGGTTAAGAATTTAAGTATATCTTTATTTAATTTCTTAACTTAAAAAAATAGTATCTGGAAAATAAAATTAGATTTATCTCCATAATTGTAGTTAGTAATAAAATGCAGTTACATTATGATATAGCAAAGATTATAATAACAGTGTAATCTAAAAAATTCAACCCATACTGAAAAAAAAAATGTTTTTAGTCAAGTTTCATACAGTATAAATATTTGCTTACAGTAAAATTAATATTAACAGGTTAAATTTAACTCTAGAACTATCGAAAATATTACTCAAGCCTTATTCAAATGTTTTACATCAGAATTTTTATTTAAAACTATTTAACTAATTTTTGGATGGTTTATAAATTTGGTTCATTTTTTAAAAATTTCTGATTTATATTTAGTTATTATCTGGTTAATATTTAAGAAAAGCACATTCAATTTTGTCTAAAAAACTAATGATATAACAAGCACACTTGACATATATAGTTTATGTTGAAAAAAAATCTAATTACAATTGTCTAAAATAGCCATAATTTTTCTGTGTTTTTCTTTTTCAGGTTTCGCCGTTTTTTAAACCTTATTTGGCCTCAATTGTTTTTTCTGATATCTGGTTGTGAACTTCAAGGATGTTAATTTTTTTGAACAATTTTATTTGTGGTTGATAAATATTTTTTTGAAAATATTGTGTTGTGTAAAAAATGATTTTGGTTTCTGCTATTTTAATTCAAAAGCAATTTATTTTAGATTGTTCGAAAATGTTTCAGAGCATTTTACAAGTTTAATAGCAAGTTCTCTGAGTTTGGTATGTGAATTAGATTCAATTTAAGCTTTGGATTTCTCATTGTTAAAAACAGAACCTCATCACTATCTCATACACAACTTTACTTCCGTCAATGAAGTTTCTATAAGCAATGTTAAACTGAGCATTCACAAGTCGTAATTATGGTAATTTCAGATAATTGAGACAATTTTCTGCGGGAGAAATTTTTGCAAATCTGGAAAGAGCTCTTTGAAATTCTGGAGAGGGGCAGCATTTATAAACGATTAAAAAGCATAAATTCCTTAATGCTCTGGGGAGACATTTCGATGCTTCAATGGGGGGGGGGGGGGATCCCATAAAATGGATACTTTAGTGTAATCATTGTAAAAAGTGTTTCTGATGTTTATCGTGAATTTGTACTAAAATTATGAATTTTCCCATATATCTGTAATTGCATTAACACTAGAAAAGACGGAAATTTTAGTTACCTTTTACAAAAATATTTCACACCAGAATTTTTTTATTTAAAATACTTTAATTTTTCTATTTTATGTTTTTCTTCTTTGTATTTTTTAAACTTATTTAATAATGGAAGTTCTGGTTTGAACGAACTGAAATATATTAATATGGTTTCAGTCAAAATGACCACTTACGCCCGTCCTAGTGTTAATGAATAAAAACAAAATTACAATGCTAAGTAAATACATAACAAAAATCTACCCTTCAAAATCCATTAATGTATTTAAAAATGATTCCGGTTGAAAAGTTCAGTGACAAAAATTGCCATTATTTTGTAAAATCCCAGGAGAACACCAAAATCTTCCAATATCCCTCTGCTCTTTCCATAAATATCAACGAGACTCGAAATAAAAGAATTCAAGCGAGAAAGAATCATTGACCTCCGGAAATATTCTTTAGATTTATCATGAGATATATTATCCCTGTAAATCAAATAGCCAACTTGACAATGAATCTGTGTAATTAAAAAAATATGTATCAAAGTTTTCCGTAGCAAGAAATTCTGCTCTTTTGAATTGGTCAACAAACTTTTAAGCGTCAGTTTCTTATTTCTTGCTTACTGATTGACGAAAACTTTTTTTGAGCTGAAAAGGCATCATCAGTATGTTTTAGAATAAAAGATAAATCATATTCAGATTTCTTAAGATATTTTAAATTTGACGATAAAAGTTCACAAACAACCAGTTCAAAAATAGAGTTACTTTTATTAATTCCAGGTAGCACATTACGTTATAGTATCGTTTGATATAAGATTATAAAATTAACAATGATAAGGGTCTCTAAACTCAATCAGTGTGCCCTTATTGCATTTCTATAAACTGGTCTTTCTCCTTAACTGTCAGCAACAGTTGATTCCATCCAAACCTATTTCCACCTTAGCAGGTATATATGTATACTTAATCTTCGGGACCGTCAAATTTTTTCATTTACAGAATGATTCCTTGCTCACCAAAAATCTTCCAAGAAGAAAACAAATTGCAAAATGTTCCATTTTGATAGGTTTCAAGTTTTAGGAACTATAAGTATATAGTTTTGTTTTTGTTTAATGCTAATAATCTTTACCTTTCAGATAGGTCACCTTCACAGATTTAATTGTAATATATTTATACTCTTCATGGGTCCACTACAGAGTGAATACATTATAATAGTCTTAGAGGATACAGTTAAAAGGAACATGTTTATGTTGGAAATTTGCCTAAACAGAAAAGTTTTTAGCCATGGCAAAAGATATAGCTTTCAATTACACATTTTTAAGACAAAAACCTGTCTAAAATGGAATTTTTCATGCATTCTTTGTGATTCCGTATTAGTAATTTTGAATGTTGTTGAATTCATGATTTCAAAACAGGGACATTCGTTTGAGATGGGGGAGCCCATGGTGTCTACTTGGCTATGCTACTGGTTACATTATTTAATTGCAGTGTGAATTATATTAAATGATACAGATTGTTTTAGTAATAAGCATTAAAATTAGATGATTTTTTTTTTTTTAAATATAGAGAATTTCTTACTAAACACATTTGCATACTAAAATTCCATCACCACAAAAATAACTCATTTTCTCTCTATTCTTTGTGAAATGTATCATCGTTCCCTTAGATGATATTAAATTATAGAATTTACTCCTTGAATTTACTTTATATTTTATTTATAATAAGTTATTTATTTGTAAATTGTTGCAATTTATTTTATTTATAATTTAATCTTTAAATATTATAATATTATATTATAATATTATATTATTTATTTATAATTTAATCTTTAATTATTATAATATATTATAATATTATATTATTTATTTATAATTTAATCTTTAAGTACATTTGACCCATCTTTGATTCCCCTAACTTCAGATAATTTAGAGTCTACTGTAGATTTCAGTACTATGGTAGAAATTTTATTACATGATACTATTACATGATGATTTATTTTCTACATTGATCTTAAACTTTCGTGATAAGTTTATGTATTTTTGTTTGTTTTTTAATAAAACGCAAAAACTTAATTTATTTTATTCTATTGCAGTTGCATAAACCCAATAACATCACTCAAAATATCTTCAGTGTGTGAAATAAATGCAGCAAAATATTTTTTATCAGAGCTTTTTGAAAAAACAGTTTCTAACTGACTGCCAGGAAAACTTTTTATTTGTGAGTTATGGAAGAAGAATTGCTCCCAAAACAGTCTTTTTTGTGTGAGGTATGCAACAAAGAATTCTTTCATAAGGGCAATTTTATCAGGCATCAGTTAATTCATACTGGTGAAAAATGTTTCATTTGTGGGGTGTGCAACAAGAAATTCTCAGCAAAGAGCTATTTAAGCAGCCATCTGTTAACGCATACTGGTGAGAAATCTTGTGTATGTGAAATATGCAACAAGAAATTTGCTCGACAGAGTGATTTAAGGAAGCATTTGTTAATTCATACTGGTGAGAAACCTTTTGATTGTGAGATAT
This sequence comes from Maratus speculifer, assembly GCA_964019185.1. Taxonomy (NCBI): domain Eukaryota; kingdom Metazoa; phylum Arthropoda; class Arachnida; order Araneae; family Salticidae; genus Maratus; species Maratus speculifer. The sequence continues at coordinate 7,355,836 of CAXHSM010001376.1, read as the reverse complement.
GCAAAAAGAAATTCTCTCAAAAGGTCCATTTAAGCAGTCATCTCTTAATTCATACTGGTGAACAACCCTTTGTATGTGAGGTATGCAACAAGAAATTCTCTCAAACTAGTTCCCTAAGAAGTCATCTGTTAACTCATACTGGTGAGAAACCATTTGTATGTGATATATGCAACAAGAAATTCTCTCAAAAGGGCCATTTAAGCAGACATCTTTTAAGTCATACTGGTGAGAAACCTTTTGAATGTGAGGTATGCAACAAGAAATTCTCTCAAAAGAGCTGTTTAAGCAGCCATCTGTTAACTCATACTGGTGAACAACCCTTTGTATGTGAGGTATGCAACAAGAAATTCTCTCAAACTAGTTCCTTAAGAAGTCATCTGTTATTTCATACTGGTGAGAAACCTTTTGTGTGCGAGATATGTAACAAGAAATTCTCACAAAAGGGTCCTTTAAGCCAGCATCTATTAATTCATACTGGTGAGAAACCCTTTGTATGTAAGATATGTAACAAGAAATTCCTCCATAATAGTTGCTTAAATAAGCATGCGTTAATTCATACTGGTGAGAAACTTTTTATGTGTGAGATATGCAACAATAAATTCGCTCGAAAGAATGATTTAAGGAGGCATCTATTAATTCATACTGGTGAGAAACTGTTTATGTGTGAAGTATGCAACAAGAAATTTTCTGAAAAAAGTAACTTAAACAAGCATTTGTTGATTCATACAAGTGAAAAACGTATTGCAGGTGAGACATTGGACAAGAAATTCTCTGAAAAGAAGAAGTTAACTAGACACCTCATTTCATAATTGTGACAAATATTTTGTGTGAGATAAAGAAGCTTTTTTTAAAAAAAATTGTAATTTATTCTTTGCTGACTATTTTTTTTATAGAAATTGCATCATATATTCTTGTATATCTCCGAATTAAGAGTATCAACAATTAAGAGTATCAACATCAGTTATTGCAAACACATTTTTATTTTTATTTTGTTTTATAACCTTTGAAATGTCTTGTTATTGTCTTTTTATCTTTTGCATAAAAGGAATTTAAAAGGTTTATAATATTTCCTCCATATTTAGGATATTTCAGTTAAAATAGTCATATTAAACAACATTTCATACCGTGAATTCTTTAACTGTAAAAGTGACATTTTTACAAACTGAAAAACATTTTTCTTTAAGGAGTTGCTTCACCTGAAATCGACATAACATCGATAATAAATTGTAAATAACTAAAAATAAACTGCATATGTCTTTGATAAACAGATTGTTATTTCATAAAAAATATAACAATTCAATAAAGTTTTAAAATATCAAAAATTATTGTTAAAATGTGTTTGAAAATTTAGCTACTTCATCCTGTTCGGTCTCACCTTAAAACTTTCTGACGAGCTTGAAGCATATAATATAACGTTATATTATATGCTTATATGTAACGTTAACATAAGCATATATAACGTTATCAACTTTTTCGAAATTTTGGATCCCCTCCCCCCACAATAATGATATTGTTATCAAAGTTTGATTTTTTTTTTATTTTTAGAAATTATTTCTTTCGTGAAGTGATATACAAAACTGGTTACATTGATTTTTTGCATGTTTTATTGATTCAAATAAAGAGAAATTAATGAAATATTATTTTATATGTGAAACAATTTTGTAGTAAATAATATTTAAAAGAAACAGTTGCTATACAATGAATTATATAATAGCATTTTGTTGCATGATGCATTTAACAATTATAGCATCTTGCGTGTCCCATGTACGGATAGGAAAAGGGGTGGAGCAGATGGAAATTTTTATCAACAAAACAAGGGGATAACATTCTTTCTCTTTCTCTTTTATTTATTAGTAAATAGAAGTTTTATTTTAAATATACTTCGCGTAAGATTATACGAACCGCGATTATACATGCATACACATTTGAAGAAAAATATTAATGTAAAACGTTGGAGGATTCCATGTTTAAGAGTTAAATAATTTCATAATAATTAAGTAATTTTAATGTTAGCTTTGAATTTTCATAAAGATAGACAACAGACCAAAAAAGTACCATAGTATTTTGAACCAAAGAGCATGTTACAAATAAAAAGGTAAACTTTTATGGTTGGATTAAAAATGTTATCGATATCAATTGACAAACCCCCTCACCCTTAAAATGATAATGTTATTATGCACAGCCCCAATGGAAAAGTAAGGGAACTTTTAATTTTGGAAGAGGTATTGACAGTTTGTCAAGCAGCAAAACAAAAGACTCAAGAATCTTTTATATTGTTTATTATTATCTTGACTACGTATTGAGCAAAGGCAGCGTTGTAAACAAAAAGTAGTGTTTTAAGGTCTTGCACCGACATCTAATTTCTTTAATTAGTTAAGTCTGAAAAACTTGGAAGTTAATCCTAACAAAGACAGAATCATTTTGCCAGCCAAAATGACATAGTTTAAAAAAAATTAATTTTGATTCATAAAATTCAAACATTTTATTTTTCGTAGTCAAAAATGACATTTTTTCAACTGTTTTTTTTTTCATTTGTTTAACACTGAGATTTACAGATTTGTATAGAAATGATTTAGTGGGTTTTTTTTTTTTGGGGGGGGGGGGACTGTAACAATGTCCTTATTTTTTACCAGCACAATAAAATATTTTGTTCTTTATTATTCTTTTTTCTTCCTATTTATTTGTATTAAAATGAATGGATTTTTTTTTAAAAGAAATGTAAAATGATTTTACATATAGGGTATTTGTAAACTTACTTCTACAAAACAATTAGGATGATATTTCTCATAAAGTGGAACTATTTATGTACTCAAAACCAAAGTTGTGATTTAATTTTTTATCCAAGAATAAAGGTTGCTTTAGTCTCAGCTAAATGCAGATATTTGTTGGTATATTAAACAGTAATCAAGACATTATAACAATCTTTCCTGGTTAAAAACAAATAAAAAAGAAATTATTGCTTTCAGTAAAAATGTAAATATCAAGCTATATTCAGTGGTTTTTGAGTAAATAGAATATAAAACCTCTGTTTTTTATTGATTTCACAATTTACCTGCAACATTGTTTTGGTGAATTTTCTGTGTTAGAATTAAACTTCATCCGGAAAATTCCTGAGACCATTACACAATACCTACTTTTACAATCTTCTTCCAGAATGCAGTATATGAAATCGGTGATTCTCATGGAATAAAGCATGATTTTAGGGAAAAGAGAATTTTGTTTTTACTAAATGAAACGCAGGTTTTTTAAAAAATGTTCTCTCTTCCATCTATTATTTGGATTTATTTTCTCCACCAGCATTAATGTATTCAAAGACTACAAAGATATGTAAGTTTCCAAAATATTTCAATATAAGTAGGTGACATTGAGAATAGTAAATTAGTATTCAGATGGAGCTTGGTGCAATGCAGTGGAATACAAAACTAGCAACGTTAAAAAGCACCAAATATTGTGTATAAACAGCAGACCGGTTTCGGTAGCATTTAGCATACCGTCGCCAATGCTAGCGTAGGTAGAAATCTGTTCATATATATAGTAGAGACGGGGGATTGAGGGCAACCAATAGGATGGCAGAGGACTGCAAGTAAGGGCCATTCGGAGTTTGAGAGAATCGGAACGGAATCGGAATCGGGGACTAGTGGGGAATTTTCTTTCCCCTCCGGTTACTTTCCAAGTGCGCTCTGCGATTGGCCCTTACTTGCAGTCCTCTGCCATCCTATTGGTTGCCTTCAATCCCCCGTCTCTACTATATATACGAGCGGATTTCTACCTCCGCTAGCACTGACGACGGTATGTTAAATGCTATCGAAACCGGACTGTTGCTTATACACAATATTTGGTGCTTTTTAACGTTGCTAGTTTTGTATTCCACTGAGAATAATAATTTTTTTATTTTAATTAATACAATTACCGAACTGATATGATATTTGTTAAAAGTGATAAAAATCCTTTTAAAATGAATATCATTATTTATTCAGATTGACGTGTTTCATTGTTCTGGCAGCAACATGCCCCACCAGTGGCTGAGAGGTTCTGCTCTCAAAGATCATTGACGTGAGATGCTGGGTTCGAAGCCAATCGTGCCCATTGTCCTAACCGTTCGGAGTTTTCGTGGTTTTCTTTGAGCCTTACGTAAATACGGGTTAGGACCCCTTTATAAAGACCCCCATGGATGGTACTCCCCCTGGAGCCTATATACTTTGTGCAGATTATGGGCCACCATAAATAACACCAACATTATCAAGATCAATGTAGATACAATTTTTTTGGAAAAAAGTTTCTTTAAAATGAAAACTAGTAAACAAAAAGCAAGTGAAGTTAAGCATAAAGAAATTAACTGCAATATTAAAAAGTAAGAAAAATCAATTATTTATAAGTGTAAAAATTTAATCTTTGAAAATATAATTTTCTAAATAGTTATTGTAATTTGTTAAATTACATTTTTTTTATTGTTTTAATTGCTCACATAGAATTTCGATTATGATTCTTCTCCTTTTTGTTTTAAAAGTTTTTATTACTAAAATGTATGGTTCATTAAGGATACAATAATGCTTGAACTATTCTATGGAAAACAGCCTAAAAACTAACTATATTGTAGTTATTTTATTAACCATTTGGAAAATGGTTGTTGTTTTTGGTCAATAATAGACCTAGTAGTGTCCGCATTTTATTTTTCTATGTTTACTCTAGAAATATTAATGTTTAATTTATGGCGTACGTAATGACTCTGTTATTACATAGGCCATGTTTTGATTTTCATTAGCTCAATGGGAAACACTCAAACATTTTACTTTAAGCTATGGATGATTGCATTTAATTTTTTTTACACGATTCTTTACATGTAAAAGAATTTTAACTTTAATAGGATATCGAAATGTCGTTTTTAATAAAGAATAAAGAAAAGTTACGATATGGGTTGATAGAAATTATCAAATGTCGAAAAAACTGAATCCAAAGAAAGACATTGTACGAAAGATCGTATTTTAAAGCAAAAAAAAGAGGTGTGATTATCTAGTCTATCAATTACTAAATGTGCGACAATCATGAAAATGGAAACATTTTAATGTTTAATCATTTGATTATAAAAGACCATGTTTTTTTCACTTTTCTAATGTAGAATTTATTTATAAGTTTAAAATTTTTGTCTTTGAAAAAATCATTTTCCAAATTTTTGTTGTAATTTATTAAATTACTTTTTTTGTATTTATTTATTATTTTTTTTTCATCAGCTTGAAGCTATTTCAATAGATTTCTTTGTAACTAAACAATAAATGGATTGTTAAAAAAGAATCAAAAATACGATATTGTACAGGTATTTTTTCAAGCTAACTATTCCAGAAATTTTTAAAAGTAATTTACTCAGATGGAATTGCTTTTATAAAGAAACAAAACAAACGCGATATAGCTTGCATAAATAAATACAATACTAAAATTACTTTATGTTGAAAAAATTTGGAGATTGCAAATACATAGTTTTGAATAATGGATTTTTTTATTTTCCTTTATTTTATCAAAAAATAAATGATCAAGAGCAGCTATTACTCACACTCAGAAGGTTCCATACAATAAACATGTATTATTAATCAATAGTATGAAGTTTATTGCTTTTATACTTCTACTAGCTATCGCAAGTTACAAATATATTGTTAAAAGTTGTTACCAAGGCTTTTAAAGGCGGTGGTATGCAGAGTACACTGCCCCATCATTGTTTATGTCCAAACTGTCCCTGTCTTTAAGGATTAATATCTCGTCTAATTACTGACAATTTTTTAAATCATTATTAACAATGCTTTTGTACTTCTGCTACAAAGGTACCACCAACACTCATCAACAGTTTTGCTTAATGCCCATAAATTGAATTTTGTGTGTTACAGAAAAAGTGCTTTTCTTAAAAACTATGCAATTTAGAGTAATTGTTATTGTTTTCCTGCATAATTTAAAGTAATGTCTAGCACCTAGTTTTTTAATAATTTTTGTTTCAGTAGATCCAGATTTAGATGGTGGGACACATTTTTTCGCAATATTTTCGACGATATTTCTGAAAATATAACACCTAAAATTAAAAAAATATATTTTTTTGAGTTCAGCATAACGTTAACTTTCACAAGATACCCCACACAATACACTGAAAAAAGATATTTTTTCTTCAAGAAACACAATTATCTCCCTACCCGCTCCTAAATATATTTGTAAATGTTTAAATAATCTGTAAATATGTGGGTCAATAGTCTTTATTATTTCCCCCAATTCCAGGTTTTCACGTTTCATAGTTTATGGGTTAAATCAGTGTTGCCAGTGGGCTACTTTTTTTTCAATTCAGATTTTATGACTGGCACCACTTTTATAAAACGGTAAAATTCTCTTTGTTTTCACTGTAATTAATAAGTCATTAAATAAGGCGCATTTTACTATTTCAAAAAAATGGCGTCAATCAAGAGTTTGAATTTTTAAAAAAGTAGCCCATCTGGCAACACAGGGTTAAATGTCAGTGACAGACACGGGAGTGATCTTATAATGGTTCCGTTTTCACTTTATAAGTACGGAACCATAAAAAAAAATAATAAATCAATTTTCGCCTGTACTCTGTAACCCAGAGAGCCCGGGTTTGATTACCTTATATTATTAAAATCGAATTATTAAACAAGACAAAAAAGGAGACCGTCAAATGATTCCTAATAGCGCCAAGAATGCAAGCTTAATAGCTCCCTACCCACTTCTCCCAGTTGGTACCTTCTGAAGAAGCAACCCTTCTCATGGTATTCCCCAACAAAGAAGAAATTGATGGCCAGCAGCAATATATGTGCTGGCAATGATGGAGAAGTGCTGGTTAATGGTCTACCACTGCATGACCACTGCTGGACAGCTTCAGTCAACTTTGCTGTTGGAAATCATTACATAAAATTCTGACCAGCCTCCGTTATTTCAGTCGCTGGCCCACCACACGATGGAAGTGCACGAACTTTTGCAATATTATTGCTGGGAACATTTACACTAGGTGGCGTTATGAATATCGAAGACATTGAGTATTTCGGAATTCATTATTCTGGGTATTTGTAATTTCATTCTGGAATTTTTAATATTTTATTAGCGGCCTTTACGTATGTTGCGATTGTGATCAAGAGCAATAACAACCATTAATAATAAAATAAATCAGTAAAACAATATAAATATATTTTTTATTTAACGACATTTTTTCTTATTCTTCAATCTAATTTTCTAAGTTACAAATGACTTCGGTTTTCATAATTCACACCTTTGAGAATCAGCATATAAAATGTATATGATTTCTATATGGCTTTAAAGATTAGGAAGGCAAATCGCAATAGAAGCAAACTTAAAATATCTAATAAGAAAAGATGAGGTGTGAAAAGCCATAGCATATGCTGAAGGCATCCGATGCTTGTCCGATCACAAAATCCAAACAGCATCGAACTCGGTTAGTACTTGGGAGGGTCCACTGCATGTTGGTGAAATTTAATGTATTATAATGTTTCTGTATAGATATTTCTATATACAGCTTTCGGTTAAACTAGCTTATAGAAAAACGGTCTAGAATTCTGTAATACTTTTTATAAGAAATTTTTGCAAGGATGCTAGATAGACGTCTGCTCATAGTAAAAAAAAGAAAAAAAGCTTACAGATGGTTTGCCACTGTTTAACACTGTAGGATAAGTGATGGTGCTGGAATAAAAAGTGCTGGCCCAGCAAAGGAATTGCTTTAGGATAGGCTTTAGGATAGAACTGCAGCAAAACTGATGGATTGAAGTAATGTGATGGCATACCAATGCTGGCCATCACTGACTGGCCATCAACTGCATTTCGCACGGACACTTTTGTGCAAATTTAAGTAATGACACCATTGCCCTTTACTGCTGATGGCCAGATTGCTGCCATCTTTTTTTCCAGCTGATGGCCCATTGTTTCTTTCTTTGCTGGGTTTATATGAAGGTAGATCAGTGCATGTTAAATACAATACAGAATAAGTAAAAAGATAATATCTGATGATAGTTATACTGAATAGCTACCTGCCCATTAGCATCAGAAACCTGACACTATGCATAGCATATTCTGCAATAAGCGCCTTGTAGTACACTTCTAAGATATATATCAACTGCAATACGTTTAAAATTATTTCCAATGTCATTAACCCCTTGGGGAAGAGCGACACGTATGCGCGCCGCAAACAGACTTTAGAATCCTTGTTTATCCCCACCAATAAAATTATACTATAAAATTCGCTTCATTAAGTCGGAGCATTTTCTCGATTTAATAAGATACAAATTTCTATTTTTAAAAACAGGTGACAAAACATAAGAAATTTCGTAAAAGGCTGCCGTCGCAAAAAGATAAAAAAGGTCGCAAACGATTTATTTTCATTAGACCGTAATGTAACGGAATTGTTTTCAATGTCACTGTAAATTAACCGTAAATTCTATACTTCATTTTTAATACCGAGCATGCCATAGTACGCTGAATACTCTATAAGGTATATACATAATATGATTCAATATTTCAAGGAAAGGTTGTTAAAAAACATTTCCCTGAATATTTCACAGCACCGAAACATGTCCACCTTTAAAGTAGTCACTTTGGGCGACGATGTAGTTTTGCCAGTGTTCGTAAAACTTCTGGAAGCATCGTTGGAAGCCACTTTTTGCAACCTTCCATAAGGCTTCCTGCAATGTTGTTTTCATCGCATCTGATGAATAAAAACGGATATGAATAAATGAATAAAAACGTCCCGGTAAATGTTCTTTAATTGATGGGATCAGGAAAAGTCACATTGCGCTATGTTCGTTGATAGGGTAGATGCAAAAGGACATTAGTGCGAGTTTTGACGAGGAATTGTTTTAACAGTTGGTATCGATGTGCTGGTATTTTTTGAAATTGAAAGTAACTTTAGCGAAGATTGCCCAACGCGTTTATCGTCTTCGATGGACTCTCAGTCCTCTTTGAAACTTTGATGCCAATCATAAAACTTGGCCATCACCATAGTAAATTCATCATACACCTTTCTTAGCATTTTCAAAGTCTCAATTATTGTTTTATCTAATCGTTGGCAGAATTTATAACTGCAATGTTGTTCAAGAAAAGCCATCTTTTTTAAGTCGCGGAGCAAGGATAACTAACATCGGAAGATAACAGCTGCGCGTGCTGTTCGGTTACATGATATGGACAAAACCAACATGCGCAAGTAGAGAAGAGTTGGGAAAATACATTTTAGGCGGTATCACGTTATACACTTGTTGTCGTTGTCAAGAATGGCCACATTCCCGGAATTTTTTAATCGTACTACATAAGATATGAGCAATCGTACGTAATCTGAGTACATTCTGACGAGTTAGAAATTAATCAGGCGCCAGATAGACAGACTGAATTCATAAGCACTTTTGAACTATGTTGGAAAGTATTAAAAAGCTGTAATGTGACAACGAATGTATTTTTTAACAATATTATGCATTTTCCATTTCACTTTAATAATGGTAAAACCAAAGGCAGGACGATTACATAACAATGCATGCGCGTTAGTGCTTAACTAAAAGCATAATTACATTTTTAACTAAAAAAATTTAAAAATATATTAATTTGTTTACTGAGAACATATATACTATTCAACAATGGACAGTTAGGAAAATTTCAAATAATAAATAGAAAAACATTACATTATTGTAAAAGTAATTGTTTAAGGCAGTATATTTTTAAATGGATAAATACAACAATTGTGCAAGAATGAAAATTGTTTTAGTATCAACAATAAATATTCTTTAATGAAAGTTAAATGCAAATAAGAGAAATAACCAAAATAAAATAGCGCATTATCACCCAACTTAATGGCGATGTTTGAAAATTTCCGAGGCTTCGAGTACTTGTACGATGCTTGCATAAGAACAGAAGACGGCAGTGAGTTTCCAGTTCATCGCGTGCTTTTAGCTATGAGAAGTGAGTATTTCCACAATTTATTCTGCAACTCGTCCGTGGGGCAAACTGACGTGCTCCTTCCAGAGATTCAAGGCTCAACTTTAGAAACCATCTTGAATTACATCTATGCAGGAAAGCTGAATTTTACCAAAAATAACATCAGAGACATTCTTGTAGCAGCTAATTTCTTGGGCATGGAAAAACTTCAAAACACCTGTAAATTTTTAGCCATCAAGAATCTGACAACATCGAATAGCGTTCCTTTGTTTCTTGAAGGAACGAAAGATAGAGATGGTGGCATTTTCAAGGCATCTTCTCGTTTCATTCAGGTGAATTTCCAACAAATCTTAAGAGACCAAAATTCAAGATTCGGGGATTTGGCGGTGGAATCTTTAATTTGGCTGCTGTCTTCCGATTCCTTGAATGTTTCGAATGAATGGCAATTATGGAAGGCTGTAGAGCGCTGGGTTTATGGATTTCAAGACGAAAGAAAGAAATGGCTCGAAAATTTAATTTTATGCATTCGTTTTAATGATGCCGACAATGATTTGCGCTCTGAAATTCTTGATCATCCACTTGTTAAGAAAGATCCTTCCTGCATCAAGTTAATAGAAACTGTATCTAAACAATCAGCAGTTCCAAAACATCGCATCCCCAAGATGTTACATTTCTTTACCAAATCCTTCTTCAGCAGATCAGATTATACTGTGGGCATTAGAATTTTCATTACATACGATGAAGACATTGATTATTGGCGATATATCACTTCGAAAATTGTTTGTCCTGATGTCGTTTTGCATGGATCAGGACCGTTTGTCATAATGTTTGATATGGCGAAGAATGTGATCTATACTTTTGATATTTTGTCGAAGACATGGTCAACTTTAAATCCGCCAAACATACCCCGTCAGAACTACAATGTGGTAAAATCCGGAAATCATATTTATGCCATGGGAGGAATTTCGCCAGAAATAGAAATTGATGAGATTGTGACAACATTGGAACGGTATAATTTTGATTCCGAAACATGGGAAATCGCCACAACGCATCTTGCTTTTGCTGAAAGTGCAGCTGCTACAGTGAACAATGTGATTTACATGGTCGGAATCAGAGATTTTATCACTAAACATCTGTCTGCACAAGTTTATGATCCGATCACTAATATCTGGCGTACAATAAGTGCTCCAAAAACTTACCGTCGCTTTTTTGCGTTGGCAGCCTATCAAGAGCGACTGTTTATTCTGGGTGGACAGAACCACGACGAGTATTTGAAATCTGTGGAAGTATATGATGCTGACAGGGATACTTGGAAAGACTTTGAAAATTTGCCGTTTGCTTACTTCTTTCCGAGAGCCGTCACAATAAAAGATGTATTTTACGTGTTTGATAATAATTCGTGTTATTCACGTGATTTCCGCTGTCCTCCTGTTCTTTGGGATGAAAAAAATCTTAAGTGGAAAGTTTTTGAACCCTCCTCGCCTTTCTTTGATTTAAATATTAGTCAGTTTTGCACCATCGAAGATTCAAGAATTATAATGGAGATGAGAAAAGAAAACAGAGATGCGTGTACTAAGTGGGTAGAAAGTCCCTTTTTCACTCATCTAAACTCTTAGAAGACGATAAACTGTGTCATCAAAATTATGCATTTTCCAATAGTTTATATCGAAAACTAATTTAAATTTATGGTCAATAAATCATTATGAATTGAGATTTCTGTTTTTTTATACATGATGTTGTATTTTAAATTTGTTTATATAACTTTAGTACTAAACAAATAATGATTAAATTGATGCCTTTGGAACTTAAAATTGCGGCAATATTACAAAGATTCCAATGAAATATCCCTATTGTCCAAATTTTGTTTTTACATTCGAAACAGGTAAAAAAAATATCCCAAGTACAGACATATTGGTTTTATATATAAGCACTTGCAGTACAAAGCCAATATTACAAATAAATTCGCTTAACAATGTAAATTTCGAAAAAGAAATGACAAATTATTTCTTGCCATTATCCATGGAAGCATATAGACACTTAAAGTCAACCATTTAATTGTTAGTTCTGGATTTTGTCAAAAGTGGTATCGTTGGAAATGTATTGTCATGAGCGATGTATGCGAATGTGTTTTCGAGGCCAATTTTTTCCGTGATGCTTTGCATAACATATGACAAAGAAAGAAGATTTTAACTGAATTTTTTGTGTCGTTGCAGTCATGCTATTGTAATATTTGATTGAACCTAGGTTCTCGTTAGTTATTTAACTGTGTTAATTACCTAGGCCAAAAACTTTTCAAAGATGCAATTTTCAAGAAAGTAGGTCTCTTTTTTTCACTTTTATGTATTACATCACAGGAGAAATTAGTCTGTATTTCTTAAATGATTAGATTCAGACGAATAATTTCTATTTTTTTCAATCTTCATGGCAAGACCTTTCCAACGAGACCATCTTTACAAAATGAAATCCCATTTTTTTTTCTTTGTATATGATGTCGCGGAAGAAATTGCACCGTAACAGCAGCATTTGGGAGCTTATTTTTTTGTTCGCAATAGAAAAATCTTTTCAGCGATATCACTCTTAGCGAAATTCAGAATTAACAGTTAAATATGTTCAAAAAGCCATGCTTAGAGATGCGCAACAGGTGGAGTCCGATTAATCTCCAAAGATATGGGAAGCACAGTGACATTTATGTGACACCTTTCCCACATTTCATTTGAGAAGAGTTTTCTAAATTTGACATAATCGAAACTCACCAATACTACAATTATATTCTAAAGAATTACGCAGTTGAGTTCACATATATTTCATTAAACAATTATTACGGCTTTCCTTGTCGTTGTTTGTCACGCTCGATTACATGGTTCATTCTACTGTAATTTAAATTTTGTCGTTTGGCAACATATTGGAATCGTCAGTTGATTGTTTATCGGCGGTCTTTGCAGACTATGATGCGTTCGCTAGATCCATATTCTTTTCGTTAAAACTTAAATATTATTTGTAAATAATCTTGTATGTGAAAATAATTTTGCAGTAAAAAATTACAATCACAGCAAATTTTAGTGATTGGACAAGCCACAAGAAGAGTATTTCAAAATACTCGCACCATTCGACTTATCAGTACATTGGACCGCTCACGGAGTACTTTTGTTTTAATTCGCCATTAGTGTTATAGTTCTTGTTTTATTTTAAACTGAAATGGCTACATTAGTTAATTCGGCTAGATTAGTTAGAACGAGGGGTTCATTAAAAGCTCAGATTACAAGACAAGAAAATATTATAAATGGTAACACGGCAGAATGGTCGAAAATTAAAATTGAAACGAAAATAAAGACTCTTGAAAAAATATGTACAAATTTTGACTCTCTTAGAAGAGATTATTGTACTAAAGCTCCTGAGAATCACGATATGAGCGAAATTGATTATTCGTTAATCGAGATGGAACAAGTAGAACAGCTAGAGGTAAGTTTCAATCAATAAGTGTATTCTAATAAAAATGAAACTAAAAGATCTGAATTTAAGATGAATAGTTGCAAGATTAAATTACCTGAAATCCCATTACCTCAATTTAGTAGAAAATATGAGGATTGGAACATGTTCAAAATAGAATTTAACAATATTGTTACGAATAATGAAGAATTGACCGAGGTTCAGAAATTATATTTTTTACATTCCGCATTAAGAAATGACGCTAAATTTTTAGAAACTCCAGATGGTATATCTGATTCATTATTTAAAACGTTAGAAAATAGATTTGAGATTAAGGAATCATTGAAATATTCATTTAAAGGCTATATTAGATTTCGAAAGAATTACACGAGTCATCTAAAGAATTAAGATGCTTATTAGATGCCATAAACAAAAATATCAAGGCCAAACATCATAGGATTTGAGCGAAACAATCTCTCTGACATTTTATTTATAATTATAATTTTAGAAAAACTCGATAAGGAAACGAGAAAGCAATTTAAACTGTCACTAAACACATCTGAAGTTCCTAGGTTTGATAATTTAATGGACTTTCTAGAAAAAAGAAGCCAATCACTCGAAAGCATTTATAGAAACAATTTAAACAGATCAAAAATCCCTAGTGAAATAAAATCAAAATCCTTATTAATAAATTCAAATTTTGAGAAGCAGTGTGTTATTTGTAACTCATTTCATCCCCTTTATAAGTGTAATAAATTCTTAAATATGAAATTTGGTGAACGATTGCTATCGCTTAAAAGCATAAATTTATCCTTATATGCTTCGATAAATCACATTTAGCTGTTAACTGTGTGTCAAAGCATGTGTGCAAATATTGTAAATTAGCCCAAAATGGTTTATTGCATAAAGATAAATCAGTTGAATCTTATAATGAAACGTATCATCAAAGGGCAGGTGTTAACCAGACAGATCGGTGACTGGAAGGAAGTCTGGCAACTACGGTTTCTCAAAATCTTTCTAATTGTTCATTTGCTTCGAATAGATGCGTTATTTTGTGAAGAGCAATAATTGAAATTAAAACAAAAAAAAATTATTCAGGGAAGGAGTCTTTCAATATTGTAGCCAAATGAAATGCGTGTTGTTTGATTTTGCAAAAAAAAGGGCTTAAATAGTTCAAAAGTTTTTGTTCCAATATCGGGTCTCAATAATGCAACCCCGACATTAAATTATAAAATTAAAACTGTGATTTCAAATAAAAATAGAGATTTCACAAAGGAACAGAAATTTCCTGAAGGAATAAAACTTACAGAAATAACCCCACTTACGACTATTCGTCTAAAAATTGATGATATATCTACAAATATCTCGTTATCAGATGCTAAATTTAATATTTCTAGGAGCATTGACCTGTTATTATGCAGAATGTTTTTATGATCTACCTATGTAGCACGGAAGCTCCTCAATAATTCCACAGGAGCTCCAAGTCATCCCAAATTACTCTTAATACTAAAATGGCAAGATCTGGACGTCGTGGGAAAGAGTCTTCTACTATTTCCTCAGGAATGGGATCCCAGCAACGTCCCATAGAGTAACTTCTGAGCGACGCTACTCCTGAGGATGTGCCTGGGAAACCATTCTTGGGGAAAGTACCCGTATATTCATTCCTGGGGAAGTGCCAAGTAGAGTCACAGTGTTGGCGCCATCTCATGAATTGTGGAGTACAATACTCAATTATTTTTTATTAAAATAAGAAATTCAAATTGATCGCGATCGATTTTAATGAGTTAGTTTTATTTTATTATTCGATTTGCTATTTTTTAGCAAATTAAATAATTGTTATTAAATTTTTATTACTTTTATTTATTGTTATAACTTTTTATCTTTTTAGTTAAACTAAACATTTTCATATAATATTTAATTTAATTCATATTTTAAATACTAATTACTATTATTTATCTTTTAAACCAAATTTCGTTCATGTATCAATATTTCATTAATTTTGAATAAATAACATAATATGTACTTTTAGTTATTATTACTTTTTTATAAATTAACTCCTTGGGGACAAACGACACGTATACGTGCCGCAAAAAGGCTTAAGAATTCTTGTTTATTTCCACCAGCAAAATTTTACTGTAAAATTTGCCTTATTTAATCGGTGCCTTATACAAATTTGCCTTATTTAAATTTCTATTTTTAAAAATCGGTGAAAAAACATTAAAAATTTCATAAAAGGTTCCCGTCACGAAGGATTTAAGCAATTAATTTAACTTGTTTAAACTAATTAAATAATAAGTTTCTAAATTAATACCTATAATCTCTAAATAGAAGACAATTTTGGACCATATATTTTTTCTGATGTTTAGAGGTAAAGGTACCTGTACAAAGGAAAAAAAATGAGATCCTTACAATGAGTTTTTTATAAGTAACTGTCTAAAACATTGTTGTGAAAAAAGTCTAAATCGAGTCCTCATACATCTCAATCTCACATGTTTGTTATTTTATTAATAATTAGTTAACATACTTATAAAACCACACTAAACCATACTAACGACGAGACTAGGCATTTTTATCACAGCATATAGTGGGTAGCACTAACTTAAATATAATATAATTATCTTTAAAATTAGTGTTGATTTCAGAGGGTGGCCCTAAGGGGAACAATCCCCCCGGAACAATGAGATGCCTCCCCCCGCAAAATATGAGATTTTATATTTCCAATGGTCAAGAGGTGTGATTCCCCGGAACTGTATAATATCTCATTTCGGAGCCATAAAAGTCTCCCCCGGAGTAAAGTGTCTAAATTCAACACTGTTTCAGAATGGTATATTTGGTTTTTTAAAATAAATTTTAAGCCGCACCCCCCCCCCCCTTTTCCCTCACACACAGATATGGGGTTTATTTGCAAAAAATTTCTGTTATAAAAATATACATTCTTACAAAATCGGTTTAAAAATACATTGATGCAAATTTAAAGTTTAATTTAGGTTATTGTCCCTTACATGCCAAATACCGTTAACGTCACCCATTGTAGTTTGTATTGATACTGGAGGTCAGAAAACGTTAGCTAATTAGAAGTATCAATTTTACGTGCTATTTCTGAAGGTTTAACCATACTTCCTTTTATTTTATTTTATCTTTAATTTACTTTTTAATTGTATGTTGGACTTATTAACAAATTATTTTCCTAGTATCTTTTTTAAAATATGAAGCATAATAATATATTTTTTTAATTCTCAATGATAAAATTAAGTCTTCATTAAGAAAATTTCAGAAATATGGATAATATTATAGATTAAGAAATTACAGATAAATGTTTGTTTATAGCTCGTAAATAACAAATATTTTGGCAGAATTTTCAATTCAGAAGTATTTTGCATTACTTAAAACTTCCGTTTAACAAACCGATTTTCTGTACTAATTCCCCACTTTCGGATATCTAAAAGGTACCATTCGTAGGATTTCTTCATTTCTCTTTTACTATACATATATACCAACTTAAGTGTCACTAAAAATATTATAACATAACCAAATTGTTATAGTACTCTCGATAGACAGTTACAGTTCTAACAGTAGACTCCTAACAGAGCTTATTCCCCATAATCAGTTTTGTCAGCCGAGAATGTTTGTGCAATGTTTGCGAAAATCATTGAAAGATGATTGAAGGAGTTATTCCAAGGATTACAAGTCAGACCAGTTGTGAGTAAGAGAAAGTGTTACGAACAAATTTGTTTGTATTACAGAATTCAGGATTTTAAAAGAAGTCATCAAAACTTTCTGCAAAAGAAAAAAAATATTTATTTACTTTGGGAATTTTAAATAAAATTATTAGTTCCTTTAGGCTTTTTAAATTGTCTGAAATTTTAGCTTTACTGACTAAAATTACATTTAAAAAAATTACTAAAAATATTTCGGATCATTAATTAAATAAAAATGGTTCGCAAAGCATTTCTTATACACGGAAAATTTTCATACGATTTTTAAAGACAGTTAAACAGAGATTTAAATGTAAATTAATTTTATTTGTAACAGTAAGAAAATAAAATATTTTAGTAAATTCATAAAATATGAGCGCTTTTTACCAAGCATAAAAGAGTCGACTAAATTTTATGTTAACACAAAGTAACACAGTGAGAAAGAGTTTTATTTTTGAAAGGATTCACTTACAAAAAACCTTAATCGTTGTCATTCATAAAAGTTATTCATATTTTAAATAAAATTATCGACATTTTTTCTTTTTAATTATTGGAATTTATTTTTTTTATTAACTAAAATTAAATAATATTAGAGGAAATCATCAAAAAGGTTTAGCATCATTAATTGTGTGAAATGTAGTGCATAATCTATTTTTCTAAGTGTAGAATTATTTTCATGGATTTTAAATATTAAAAGCTAAAAGAATATTATTGTCATTTAAAAATATAACATTATGAAAAAATTTGAAAATTAGAAGACATTATACAATGCTAAATAATTGATATTTTATATGGAATTATTAATTTTAATTTATATCAAATATATATAAAATGCTCTGCATTTTGATCTGCAATTGAAGTTAGATAATTCAAGGCACAAAAAATGCAGATATATTCATTTTTGAGTTTTAAAAGGGGAGAAAAAATGCATGAATACCTTAGAAACATTTATTGTTTATCTGCCTGACAGCGTAGCGTATAGAGCGCACGTCTTATGTACGAAAATACTTGGATTCAAATCTGGCAGGAGAATATTAGTAAGAAATTTGTCCCCAAAAGCTGTCTGTTATATGTGAAACCGGTGATGCGAATAATAGGTAAAAAATTTGAGTGTTTTCTTCTAAAAAACAATCAAATTAAATCATACCTTACATTATTTAAGCATATATTAAGTGACCTTGGAGCTTTTCAATGTCCTCCAATGTCACTTCCGAAAACCTTTCCCAGAACTTCCGAGGAAGACCTGGAAAACTCCCCAGGATTCTGTAAGGCGGAGATTTTCTGTTTCTGAGAATGGCTTGGTGAATATTTACTGCATCCTCTGGTATGCCTGGGGGACGATGGTGTTTTATTAAATTCTCCTGGGGATGTACTGGGTAAACGACTGTGCTACATGGGTTAGAGAACAGACATTTGGGGAGACTATTCAATCAAAGTCTTAAATAATTTTCAAGCATGTTAGAAAGTTTCAAGAACTGATTGAATTCGATGAAGAAGCAAAATTTTAAAACATTTTGCCAACATTTATTAACATTTAAAAATCTTTCTCGATTTTTATTTCTTTATAAAAAAAATAATCAGAATATGGGAGACATAGCCAATTCTTTGATACATAATATTTAATTTTCAATATTAAAAAAGATTCATAGATAGTAGCCCTTTAACGAAAAATATATTTTAAGTTTGTAAGAAAGTCAATTTTACCGTCAAAGATTCTTTGTGTAAAATCCTATTTAACACAAGTCTTTTAACAGATATATCCTCAATATGAGAAAATGTTATATACTTTAAAATATATGATATGAAAAACATAAAGAAAAAAGGTAAGACTTTTGAAAAAATATAAAACAAGATCAAAATAAAAATGTGTTTGCCATTGCTATTGTTGACACGCCTAATCTGCCGATTTGCTAATCCAAATTTTAAAGAAAAAAAATTTTTGGTCAGTATTTTTGTGACTATAATTTTCCACATGAAATACCATTTTCATAATTATAGAATATGCCGTTGTTCCCATTAAAAAACTTAATTAAATAAAAATAAATTAACACTTAAATTACAATTTTGATTTTTTTTAATGTTTTACAGAAAATGTTTTTTACCAGCATGGTTTAAAGTATGCCTGCTTAAATCAAAGTTTTAAAAAAAATGTCAATAAATATTCCTCATACAAAAGGTTTTTTACCATCATGAGTTAACAGATGTCTGCTTAAATCACTCCTTCGAGAAAATTTTCTGTTACATATTTCACATGCAAAAGGTTTCTCACCAGTATGAGCTAATAGATGCTGGCTTAAATGACCCTTTTGAGAGAAATTCTTGTTGCATATCTCGCATACAAAACCTTTTTCACCTGTATGAATTAACAAATGTTTGCTTAAATGGCTCTTATGATTAAATTTTTTGCTACATATCTCACACACAAAAGGTTTTTCACCGGTATGAATTAACAGATGTCCTTGTAAGCTACCCTTTACTGGGAATTTCTTGTTGCACACCCCACATTCAAAAGGTTTCTCAACAGAATGAACAAACATATGTCTTCTTAAACCAAGGTTTTGAGAAAATTTCTTATTGCATATTTCACATGCAAAAGGTTTCTCACCAGTGTGAATTGACATATGCCTCTGTAAATTACTGTTTTGACCAAAAGGTGTCTTGCATATTTCACATACAAAAGGTTTCTCACCAGTATGTATTAACGAATGCTGGCTTAAATGATTCTTACGTGAAAATTTCTTGTTGCATAATTTACATACAAAAGATTTCTCACCAGTATGAATTAACAGATGTTGACTTAAATAGCTTTTACGTGAGAATTTCTTGCTGCATATATCACAAATAAAAGGTTTCTCACCAGTGTGAATTAACAGATGTTGTTTTAAAGCAATATTTTGAGAGAATTTCTTGTTGCATATCTCACATACAAAAGATTTTCCGCTTAAATCACTGTTTCTATGACTTTTTTCGCTGCTAATTGCACACGCAAATGGTTTCTCAGCCATTTGCATTGAAAATGAATGCTTAAATTATTCTTTTGGGAGAAATTCTTCTTACATAATTCACAAAAGAATGATAGTTCTTGTTGTGAGCCAGAAGCTGTTGTTCCAAAAAAATATCTTATCAAGAAATGCTTTGGTGCATATTTTACACTTTTAAGATTACTTTGGGTGATGTGATGTATACCATTCATGTCCTTATGACACAGCAATTAAAAATGCATTATTAATAACTTTTTAATAAAAATTAATTATTAACAAAATAAACTTATCACGGAAATTTAATATCAATGTAAAAAATGAAACAAAAGAAAATTTCTACCATAGTATTAAAAATTATAGGAGACTCTCGATTATCTGACATTGGTGGGATCGAAAGTATGTCTGATGCGTTTCCTAACAGTATAAAGGTAAAATCGTAACTAAAATAAATACAGTCCTCCCCACTTAATCGGGTAACGGATAATCGAATACCCCGATTATTCGAATTGAATTCTCCGGAATCAAATTCATCGTCATTGGATCGATGTTATTTTCCCCCGTTTAAACCGAATAAATTTCGCGAACTTCCCCGCTTATTCGAATACCATCTGGGTGACCTACGTTTGAAAAAGGCGCGAAAAACACGTTTCATCTTGAATTTTTCTTCACCTTTTGTCATTTTCGGTTCACTTACACTGAGTACAAATGATCAGCTCTTCCTGCAACGATTTCGGCCGGCAGGTGTATAATGGACAGGTCAAATGGACAGGTCCTCCTTTTTGCGAATGGGTAAAATAAGTTGGCCAAAATGGATTATTTTTGCGCTTTGTAAATTTAGTAACGTTTTTGTTATGAAAAAGGTGTTGCTATGAATTTTAAATGCAAAGCACTAAACCTTTCTGAAAAACTACAGTTTTTGAAGCGTTAAATAAGAAAACAGAAGTCCAGATCGCAGATATAATTTTCCAATATGAAACACAATGCTAAAAAAATCCAAAAAGAACAAAGTTCGGTTTATTTTTGTCGTCCGATTATCTACACTAGGGATATAGGACCTGGGGGAGAGTGCCCTTCGTGGGGGTCTTTCTAAGGGAACCCAACCCGTATTTACGCACGGTTCGAAGAAAACCCCGAAAACTCCGAACAGTTAGGCCGACAGCCGCGATTGAGTTCGAACCCAGCACCTACCGTTGAGAAGTCCGAACCTTTCGGCCACTGGTGGGGCCCCAAAAAGAACAGAGATAAAATGAAAATTGGGATTGAAAGAGGGAACATAATCCCAGTTTTCATAATGTTGGTCAATATGCGGTGGAATAGGTTTAGAGAAAAAAGCGAAATTTTTGTTAATAAATGGCGTTGTGATTGCAGAAAACATGTGCTAACGCACAAAAACGTTTCCACGTTTTTTGTGCGTAATTCCAGTAAACGCGTAATTTTTACGTAAACAAACCACTTTAAACGATATTTTTAAGCCTGTGTAAGCAATGTAAATTACAAGTAGCAGAGTTTTAATCAAATTTCAATGAACTACAATAAGTTTAATGTAAATCATACAGTTATATTAACTGATGTTAAATTATTAAGTACTTACTTTATATTAGTATTTGTATTTATTTTACTAATTTACGTTATTATATTAACGATTTTATTATGCTATTAATTAATTATGCTGTAGATTGCTGTTTTACCTTTTTATTACGCATTAAATATTACATTTCTGTATTCACCGTTTAATCGAATATTTTTTCTGGATCCATCAATATTCGTTTAATTGGGGATGACTGTAGTAACAATTTTAAAATGAATAATTTATTGTAAATAACAAAATAAAGCAAATTTTAGGAGAAAATTCTATAATCTCACATCATCAACTAAAACAATGATACATTATACAAGGAATAGAGAGAAAATAAATTTTGTGTCAATGGAATTTTGGATATGTAGATGTCCTTAGTCAGAATTTTTGCAGATTTCAGAATTTTTGCATCGAATGCTAATGATTAGTACTAAAGCACTGCATTGTTTAATATGATTTAAATAATAAAAAAAATTTCATATATTTATTACCATTTTTACCATGTTTATACCTTTTAATTATTGATTACAGGTTTAAAATATGCATTTTCTTGAGCAATTTTAGAATACAACTAGAAACATTCTTTGATCAGTCCACGCAAATTCGGTGATGAAACATCAGAAGAGTGTCATTAACCCGAGTTATTCTTTATAGCAGAGTTTGTATAAAGGACAATAATAACACTAGAGCATTATATGAGTTGGAAAATTACACAATAAGAGTAAAAAACATGTGAATCACTAAAACTTTTTGTATATTACATGAAAAGAAACAAAACAACTTAATTTAATATAATGCT
This sequence comes from Maratus speculifer, assembly GCA_964019185.1. Classification (NCBI taxonomy): domain Eukaryota; kingdom Metazoa; phylum Arthropoda; class Arachnida; order Araneae; family Salticidae; genus Maratus; species Maratus speculifer. The sequence goes on along the minus strand of CAXHSM010001376.1, from coordinate 7,333,444 downwards.
GTTACAATTTACAATGCATCATCTGAAAACATCATAAAAAAACCCTGTATAACAAAAAGACTACAATTTTTTTTATAAAACTGAAAAAACAGATTCGGAATAATTAACTTATAATAGCTATTTGAAAGCATTAGAAGACACAAGTTGGTTTTAATTTTGCTGGTTTAGCATATTTTCAAGTGAGTCCTAAAATGAAAACGTTTTCACAAAACTATTTTTACACAAAATAGTCATTGTTTAAGCGAAAAATATTGGGTTGTACTGTAGGTCTGAATTTTTTTTTTTACTTACCTAAAAAATATATCAATATGTGTGATATCCTTACCAGAGTGTGATTGAGTTTAAAAAAATAAAAATATTGTTACAAATTTTGTAAATAGTTAGAGTTTGTACTGTAAAATAATGTAAATAATCTTATTAAGTTCCATTCCTTTACTAATATTAGTTTTTGTTACATTGTCTCTGTTATCAAGCAAACTTGTCTATTATTTTGTAGTGAATGTGTACGGCAGCTTGGCGAAATATTAGAGATATCGCCAAGTTGGCGTCACTGTTGGTGACTAATTTTGGTCGCCAAATTTGGCGATATATCGCCAAGTTGGCGACAAAACTTGGCGATGGTTGGCGATGGTAACCCTTCCCTCTCTATGGTAACCCGCCTTCAGATATGCTGATACATTGAATGTTATTCCGTGGTTTTCTGGAATATTCGAGAAGCCTGTGGAAATTTCCCGTGCATGCTGCGAGCCTATATAAGGAGAGCAATACGAGCTGTTGTTGTTATTATTTACCAGTCAGTCATTGAGTGAACAAGGCAATTGTTAAGCAAGTTTGCTTGAGTTTTATTTATGTTGTTTTGAATGTTATTAAGTGTTGAGACGTTGTATAAGGAGTCTCTGGGACCTATATTTGTACTTGTACGATAGATTTGAGTAGTTATTTTTGAATATCGAGTAATATTTGTGAGTTTCGAAGACTGTTGTTCTGAAGATCCGTAAATAAATTATTTTCTACTTTTCTAAGAGGCAAGAGTTTGAAGTTGTCTAACCATAAGATCAAAAGAACCCTATATACGCTGGAACATTTGGTGTCAGGAGTCGGAATCTTATGGCGAAAACAAGAATAATGGACGGACAACTGAAAGAACTGTTAGATGCTATCAATGGCATAAAGACAGAATTGACGAAAGGCCAAGAAGAGTTGGCGGAAAAAAATGAATAAAGGCCAAGGAAAGTTGGCGGAAAAAATGAATAAAGGCCAAGAAGAGTTGGCGGAAAAAATGAACAAATGCCAAGAAGATGTGACTGAAAAGATTAATAAAGGCCAAGAAGAAATGAAGAAAACTTTAGAAGAAAAGTTCTCGTCGGTAGAGAGAAGAATAGGCTCGGTAGAAGAGAAAATAGAGGAAGTAGAAGAGAAAATTCAGAATGAAGTTAGTAATGTTGTACAGAAAATGGAACGGAAAATGGCGGAAGTAGAAGAGAAAATTCAGAATGAAGTTTGTAAAGTTGAAGAGAAAATCAGTAACGTTGAAAAGAAAATCAGTAACGTTGAAGAGAAAATACTAGGTGAAGTAGATGAAAAGCTAAATAAAAAAGTACAAGATCTTGAGAAGAAACTTTCAGCGTCTAGTGGTAATTATGAAGAATTTAGGAATCCGCCTGCTTCTCCCGTGCACATTAAGCTGTCGACATACGATGGAAAGAGTTCCTGGCAAGTTTACAAGACCCAATTCACCATTGTAGCTGAAGCGAACAAATGGAGTGACGAGGTGAAAGCTTGTCAACTGGCAGCATCTTTAAGAGGAGAAGCCGCCGACGTGCTGCAAACATTGCCCGATATGACGCAACTCAATTTTGAGACTTTAAGTTGTGCACTTGAAATGAGATTCGGCGAAAAATTCTTCAAGGATTATACGAGAATACAAATGAAGAGCCGCCATCAAAAATCGAGTGAAACCCTTCAAGAGTTTGCCTCGGAAATTGAACGGCTTGCAAATTTAGCATTCATTGACTGTCCAACAAATGTACGGGAAATGCTGTCACTGCAATATTTTGTAGACGGAATAAAAGATCCAGAAGTGCAGAGAGCGGTACGAATGGCAGATGTACAGGATTTAAAGGCTGCACTACTATATGCCTTAAAGTTGGAAGCAGCTACACAAGCCAGCCGAAGAGATCGTCATTCAGTCCGAGGGGCAACGGTGAACAAAAGCTCAGACACTGAGAACGACGTCTTGAAAGAAATTAGGAAAACAAATCAAGAAATTGAAGCTTTAAAATACGGAAGAACAAGTTCAAGAAGACAGAATCTCACGTGCTGGGGATGCGGTGATACAGGACATCTCCGAAGAAATTGCCCCAAAATCCACGAACGTGAGATAAATTCAAACAGTCAGCAGGGAAACTAAATTTTGGCCATCTCGCGGGGCGGAGGTTGCCAGAGAATGAAAAGCCCCACCTGAAGATCCTCCAGATATCAAAAATGAGCGGCGGTGATAACGAATTATATGTGATAGGCTTTATTAACGGAATTCAGTGCCGTATGATTGTCGATACAGGAGCCAATGTGACAATAATAAGAGAAGATTTGGCTCGAAAATTGAAATGTAAACTCATCTGGACTCCACCATGCGTTACCCTGCAAACTGTGACGGGCGACAAGATAGGCATATATGGAAAGGCCAATTTAACTATCAACTTTGGAGGAACGAAATATTACCATACGGCATATGTGGCTGACATAACAGATCCTTGCTTAATCGGACTAGATTTTCTGAAGAAGTTTGACTTCAGACTTGATTTCAAAAATAACAAAATGATCTCAAAATTTGAAGAAATAAGTCTTTTTGGATTAAATAACGAAATTGAATGTAAACAAATAGTAATAGCCAAAGAAGACATTAATCTAGATGCAAGAACAGAATGTTTGGTTCCTGCTGTAATTAAAAATAAAACTAATTATCGATTTGGCCATATAGATTATCCAGAAGACAATAGTACACAAGCAGGAGTATTGGTGGCTTCTTCTGTGGTAGACCTCTCGAAAAAGACCATTCCAGTCAGAATTGCTAACATCAGTGATAAGACGAGGACTATCAAGAAAGGAGAGGTGATAGCGTCATGTGCTCCTGTGACGTGCATAAGTCAAAATTCCAGTCACTCTGAGAAATCTTCAGATAATTTAGTCAAGGATTTGTTACAAAATACAGACTTAAATCCAAAACAGTTGGAAGCTGCGGAAAATTTAATTAGAGAATTCCAAAGTTTATTTTCCCAAACATCTGAAGACTTTGGACGAACTAAAATGGCACAACACCGAATTGACACGGGAGATCACTCTCCTATTAAACAGCACCCTAGACGATTACCTTTTGCCAAGCAAGAAGAGGTGCAGAATTTAATTAAAGATATGGAAGAAAATGACGTCATCGAACCATCAACAAGTCCATGGGCGTCTCCCATTGTATTAGTAAGAAAGAAGGATGGTTCTACAAGATTTTGTGTAGACTACCGCCGACTGAATGACGTCACCAAAAAGGATAGTTACCCTCTGCCAAGGATTTACGACACTCTTGACACACTTGCGGGCAACACTTGGTTCTCGACTTTAGACTTGAAGAGTGGTTACTGGCAGGTAGAGATCCATCCCGACGACCGCGAGAAGACTGCCTTTACAACAGGACAAGGATTATGGCAGTTCAAGGTAATGCCTTTTGGTCTATGTAACGCACCTGCAACTTTCGAACGGCTTATGGAAACGGTTCTCCGGGGGCTGTCATATGTCTTGTTTATTTAGATGACATCATAATCATAGGAAAATCTTTTGATGAACATCTGAACAACCTCAGGCGGGTGCTACAAAAATTGAAGGAAGCTAATTTGAAGTTAAGCCCTTCGAAGTGCAGCTTATTTCGCAATGAAGTCGCATACCTTGGACACATCATTTCGGCGGAAGGAGTTAGGACTGATCCGGAGAAGATATCGGCCGTGAAAAATTGGAATCGTCCAGCAGATGTTCACCAGCTTCGAAGTTTTCTAGGATTATGCACCTATTACAGAAAATTCGTCAATGGCTTCTCGATGATTGCAAGACCACTTCATAAATTAACAGAAGCCAATCAAAAATTTATGTGGACAGAGGAATGTGACGCTGCTTTCGAAAAGCTTAAGGAGGCCTTAACATCCACTCCAATTCTGTCATATCCTCAAATCGATAAACAGTTTATACTTGATACGGATGCAAGTAACGAAAGCATTGGCGCTGTACTGTCCCAGGAAATCGATGGCCAGGAGCGTGTTATCGCCTATTTCAGCAAGTGCTTGTCAAAGGCCGAGCGAAACTACTGCGTAACAAGAAAAGAGCTTCTTGCTGTAGTGAAAGCCATAGACCACTTTCATCGCTATCTTTACGGTCGAAAGTTCCTGATCCGAACTGATCATGCTTCTCTAACTTGGCTATTGAATTTTAAGAACCCTGAAGGCCAGATAGCCAGGTGGATACAAAAGCTTCAAGAGTACGATATGGAGATACGCCATCGAAAAGGCTCATCACATGGAAATGCAGATGCTCTCTCAAGAAGACCCTGCTCAGAGAATTGTAGATACTGCGACCGGGCTGAGAAGAAATTTAATGTCAAAGGTCCTATAGTAAGACAAGTTACAACTGGGTCTACATCATCGCAAGATCCGTGGAGTGACGAGAGCCTGCGTAAAGATCAACTTGCTGATCCTGAAATTAAGCCAATTCTAGAGCTGAAAAAGGAGTCCAACAGGAAGCCCAGCTGGCAAGACATGGCCCATTACCATCCTACGACTAAACGTTATTGGGCTCTCTGGGATTCCTTACATTTGAAGAACGGCATCTTGTACCGAAAATGGGAGTCTGACGATGGAAAGACATGTAGATGGCAACTACTACTCCCTAAGTCGAGAATTTCTATGGTTCTTCAAGAACTGCATGGTAGTCCCACAGGAGGTCATTTTGGTGTAATGAAGACCCTGCAAAAGGTTCGATAGCGTTTCTACTGGAATAATGTTCGCAGTGACGTGGAGAAGTGGTGTCGAGCTTGTGACACCTGTGTAGCACGTGAAGGTCCTAAGAGGCGCACCCATGGACGATTGCAACGTTATAATGTAGGAGCTCCTTTCGAACGAATTGCCCTAGACATCCTGGGTCCACTTCCTAGAACATCTGATGGCAATAAGTACATCCTCGTTGTCATGGACTACTTCACTAAGTGGCCTGAAGCCTACGCCATTCCTAATCAAGAGGCGGTAACCGTAGCAGACATACTGATTCAACACTGGGTTTCCAGATACGGAGTTCCTCTTCAAATCCATTCCGATCAAGGAAGAAATTTTGATTCGGCTGTGTTCAAGGAAATGTGTGAACTACTCGGCATGGACAAAACCCGAACAACACCTCTACACCCTCAATCGGACGGCATGGTAGAGCGGTTCAATCGTACCATCCTAAATAGCCTCTCTCTCCTGGTGTCTAGAGACCAACAGGACTGGGACAAGAAATTGCCTCTTTTCCTGCTTGCTTACAGGAGTGCCACTCATGAGGCCACTGGTTACTCCCCTTCTCAAATGCTCTTTGGTCGTGATCTTCGTCTACCTGCGGATCTTTTGTTTGGCCGTCCTCCTGATGCTCCTTCATCGCCTGAGGAATATGTCGATGAACTCCAGGCGCGGATTGAGGAGATTCATTGTCTAGCGAGGAACCGAATTGGACTGGCATCAGAAAAGATGAAGACACGGTACGACACAAAGGCAACAGGACATGAGTTCAACGAAGGTGACAAAGTTTGGCTGTGGAATCCGATACGTCGTAAGGGACTGTCGCCAAAATTACAAAGAAACTGGGACGGTCCTTACACAGTCGTCAACAGGCTGAATGACGTCGTTGTACGCATACAAAAATCGCCACACGCCAAACCGAAGGTCGTACACTATAACCGGCTAGCCCCTTATTTTGGCCAAAGTGATTAGAAATTCGAAACTTGAATTTCAGACCATGGTCATGAAAGTCACTTTTTGTAAATATGTAAATAGTAATTAGTTCTTATTTATGTAAATTTTATTATTATTGTTATTATTTATTTATTTATTTATTTGTTTATTTATTTTAAGTGTTTTCCTCTAACTCAAGGATTGCACTGCCCGGGACGTGCAGTCTTTGAGGAGGGGGTAGTGTTACGAATTTTGTAAATAGTTAGTGTTTGTACTGTAAAATAATGTAAATAATCTTATTAAGCTCCATTTCTTTACTAATATTAGTTTTTGTTACATTGTCTCTGTTATCAAGCAAACTTGTCTATTATTTTCAGTGAATGTCTATGGCAGCTTTGCGAAATATTTGAGATATCGCCAAGTTGGCGTCACTTTTGGCGACTAATTTTGGTCGCCAAATTTGGCGATATATCGCCAAGTTGGCGACAAACTTGGCGATTGTTGGCGATGGTAACCCTTCCCTATTTATGGTAACCCCCCTTAGGTCTACTGATACATTGTTTGTTGTTCCGTGGTTTTCCAGGTTTTTCTAGAAATTTCTAGCACATGCTACGAGACTATATATTAGGAGAGCGATACGAGCTGTTGTTGTTATTATTTACCAGTCAGTCATTGAGTGAGCTACTAGAGATTGTCCAAGCAAGTTTGCTTGATGTATTGAGTTTTATCTACGTTGTCTTGAATGTGATATAGTGTTGAGACATTGTATAAAGAGTCTCTGCGACCTATATTTGTACTTGTTCGATAGATTTAAACAGTTATTTTGGAATATCTTGTAATATTTGTGAGTTTCGAAGACTCTGTTGTTCTGAAGATCTGTAAATAAATTATTTTCTACTTTTCTAAGAGAAAAGAGTTTGAAGTTGTCTAACCATAAGATCGAAAGAACCCTATATACGCTGCAACAATATAAACAAATACCCTTAAAACCAGCAACCATTAATGCCGTGTTTACAAAATAACTTTTTTTATTATTATTTAAATAGTTTTTACTAATACTTTATACATTAAAATGTGAAATTTATTTAATTGAAGGCATTAACAGTCTAAATTTGTTCTATGTATGATTTTTTTTATGCTAACAAAATTAAAACATACATGGCGTGTAATCTGCAAAAAAGCCTCTCATCTGCACAATTCTTGGAGCACATTTTTATGGCTTAGAGCAGTGTTCTTGCTGAAATTTGACCAATGTTAGTAATTTGGCTAATTAAAAACAAAAAACATTCGCCAAATGAATAAAGTATCAGCAAAATAGATTCGCCGTGTAGGACTAAAATATTATCTTTAATCATAAAATAGTTCTAAAATAATATATTTTAATATTTTATGTAGTTTTTAGAACTGTGACAACGATTGTTATTAATCTAATTTCAACTATCCACTACAAATATATTAAAAATACGTATATATGCATATGTATAAAAAACGAAAAATAAAAGAAAAAAAAGCAAAAATTGAGCACTAGCAACTTGGCGAATCTAATCGTATGTTTACTCGCCAACTGAGGAATTTACTCACAATTTGGCGAAATGGTGAGCGACAGCGAGAACCCTGGGTTAGAGGACTACTGCCGTATAACTAATTTTAGAAATCATCCGAAATTGGTGCAACAGCTGTTGCACTCTCATGCAAAAATGCATGAACACAAAATTTTTTACAATTATATATATTAAATTCAGTGATACAAAATAACACGACTCCATCTTAAATACGATGCAATCACCATGGCAACTTAGAATCATTATCCATCATTGGATATCATTGAATTAAAGATGTACGAAAGGATTAAATAGAACGAATAAAACTTTTATGAATATTTTTTTTTAATTTTGACACGATTTTCTTAACATTTGAAATAAATAAACAAAATTCTGCTATGATTATATATGTTAAGTTTCAAACCTTTCAGCTGGATAGTTCTTGCGCTATGATGTGTGGACAGATGGACAGACCAGATGATGACTATGGATGTTGTATATTTATAGAATAACGACATTTCATCACAGAACATTATGTAATGGAATAGTTTTTGAGTTTCTATTTAAATGAACCATGAAGGACTACATAAGTTATTTTTTATACCGAACATTCCATAGTTAACCTCAATAACCTATTTCAGAAGTGTTCCTACACAATTCTGATAAAAACATTCCCAAATTTTTCCCTGGCCTTTCTCTGTAAATATTAGGCATATATATTTTTGTAAAACCCTCCACAATAAACAATTTTAATCTAGACAAATGCTATTAAAAAAAGGGTCGCTTTTTAACTTTTCTATCGTTATATGTAAGCATGAATTTTATATACAATTTTAGACTGGATGAGTAATTAATTCAATTTTTTTTCATTTACGGTGATGAAGTGTAGTACATAAAATATTGCCTAATCGCTACAAATATTTAAAAAGTTCCCAGCCTAAATTTTCAAATTCTCAGATTTTTCCCTGTTTATCAGGTTTTTCTGACCCCCAAATATCCTGTTCGATTAAAGAACAAAAGAATTCAACTATCTACACTATTAAAATCCGACCGTACGTATGTATGTGACGCTATCTCCTCCGATCCCGGACGCGGAGAAACGTCGCGTTTGTTTTGAATTGAAGGGAAAAAAATCCCGGGATCTCGAGTTGTCCATTTGTCCTTCTGTCCGTCTGTCCCCATATAACACCTCAAAAACTACCCAACCGAATGGTTTCAAGCTTGAAATATATAATTATTAGATAATATTGCCGAGTCATTTCAAATTTTATGAAAATCGGACGCATAGTTTAATTACAGGGACAATCAAGAGGATTCCGATACATTTCGGTCAATGGGGTTCAAGTGCATTTTAATGGTCTTGCACTCTTTCGAACATAATAAAGTTGATACGCATCTATGAAGTACATTTTATGATATACATTCTGCACAGTCTGTGGCGCAAATAATATTTCTTATTTATTTACAGGGCCACACAAAACTATTCTATTGCATAATTATATATTGAAACATTGCTTGGTACACATTTTAATAGTATTAAACTATTTAATATTTTATGAAATTGATATACGTTGCACAGGATTACACCAATTTATAGTCATCGTTCAGTCCGTCCATCTGTCTATCCACATATAATAGAGCAAAAACTACTCAACCAAATCGTTTATGATTTAAAATATATAATTGTTGCATAATTTTGTAAAGTCAATTAAAATTTTATGAAAAACGGATGCATAATTTAATAACAGAGATAATCAAAAATATTCCATTTTATTATGGTCAATAGGAAAAAATAGTTTCAAATACATTTTAATGATGGTACACTCTTTCGAATATAATAGAATTGATATTTCGTGTTCTTTAAGTAAATTAAATAATAAAATAAATTAAATAATAATTTTGCACTTGCCAGTAAACCATCATTTCCCAATATTATTGTCTTTTACGTTTTACACTTTTTCAGCACTAATGATGGGACTTTAAGAGTCCCAAAACGGCTGTATGCTTTTAACATCTTTTATTTTATAATATTTGTGCTATTTAACTTTGTTTATTTATTTAGTTAGACCAATCAAAACCATAAATACTTTCAAGCATGTTGGAAAGTGTCAAAGACGCATAGTAGGTAGACATTTGACAATTTATGCCTGGATTGAAACATACTTGAATATTTTTATACATACCTGTATTTTATCTTCCAACTATATATACATGCCTCTATTTAGCTAAAATTTAATTAAGATTGAACATAAATTACGGAGGTAAACATTTAATTTCTAGTGAAATAAAAAAAAGCAAAAGTAACTATAATAAATCTTTATGATAAATCTTTATGATAAAAGTTTATCGTATCGTGGTGTATAAGTGATGAGTAATTTGCTTATTATCAAAAACACAATACGCACGGAAGACTTTTTGGAGATTTAGAAAAAAAGTGTACATTTTCATTTCAATACTACATGCTAAAACACAAGAGATGCTATTATAGTAAATGCAACGACAGAAGCAGGGTCCATACTCAATTTTGAGAATAAAAAGATTTTCAGCAGATGTCTATTTCGTATGAGATAAATAATGTCTTCTTAAAGTACTCCTATCAGAAAATGCTTTGGAACATACTTCACAAACAAAAGGTTTTTCACCAGTATGAGTCAAGAGATGCCTTAGTAGATGACTATTTGTAGAAAATCCTTTGGAACATGTTTCACAAACGAAAGGTTGTTCACCAGTATGTGTCAAGAGATGGCTTCTTAGATTCTTCTTCTGAGAAAATCCTTTGGAACATATTTCACAAACAAAGGTATTTTCTCCTGTATGCATCAAAAGATGGATTTTTAGATTCTTCTTATGAGAAAATCTTCTGGAACATACTTCGCAAACAAAGGGTTTTTCACCTTTATGAGTCAAGAGATGGTTTCTTAGATTACTATTCCTAGAAAATCCTTTGGAGCATGTTTCACAAGAGAAAGGTTTCCCCCCAGTGTGAGTCAAGAGATGCCTTCTTAGATCACAGTTCTGAGAAAATCTTCTGGAACATACTTCACAAACAAAGGATTTTTCACCTTTATGAGTCAAGAGATGGGTTCTTAGATTACTATAATAAGGAAATTCTTTAAAAGATACTTCACAAACAAAGGGTTTTTCACCTTTATGATTCAGAAGATGTCTTCTTAGATTGCTATTATCAGAAAATCCTTTGGAACATACTTCACAAATGAAAGGTTTTTCACTTGTATGAGTTAAGAGATGCCTTCTTAGACTGCTACTCTGAGAAAATTCTTTAGAACATACTTCACAAATGAGAGGTATTTTTCCTGTATCAACTGAGAAATGTTTTTCTTTATCCCTATTTGGAGGAACAAGCTGCTGTTCACTGGCAGAAGAATTTTCTTCTGTAATTGTTGACATTTTCTAAGTTTTTTTTCGGATGAAACAGAAACTTCTTCAAAGTTTCACCATGAAGAAATTTTTGTCATTTTCAATTAAGGAAATAACTTACTGAACTTCAGCAAAAAACAGTTTTAGCCACCATTGAATCTATAAAGCAAAAAGAAAAATAATAAACAAGACATTTTTTAATAAATTGCAGAAAATTTTAACTGTTAATTACGTTGCTCATTAGACAGTCTTCATTTCTTTGGGGGATAGTTACTCAGTCTCGGAATACTCCTCCATAATATTAAACCTATGGACGTTGGATGCATTCATATATTTAAAATATCTTCTCGAAAAATACATATTTTTTATATCTTTTTCTGGCTTCTTTTCCTAAAAGATGTTTCTTTTATTCCTTGGTTTTCGAACTATTTCTAAAATCTACACTTAGTTTAATATTTTATGTATTAAAAGGGGGCAAACAGTGAATACGATTTTAACATTTCGCATAAAATTAAGTCTATACTTTAGAGGCATTTTGAGAACTAAGAAAAACAGCGACATCTTTTATAAAATCTATATAAAACAGAAGTTAAAAATATTAAATTCCTGAGGAGCTATGTTAAGTATACAACTGTACATAGTGCCCATAAACTTTACATTGCTCAGGGGTTGAAGGACCAGCCCCTTTGACTTGAGTATAGTATTTTCCTGTATTTTAAGTAATTTTTCCTGGATTAAATTGAAACTATTCTGTGATTAAATAAACTGAAGCACGTTGTTCAAAATTTCCTATAGATATTTTGAAAAAAATCCTCTAAATTGACAACCTTACTTCGTAAAACAAAATCATCTTTTATAAAAGCTCGCACGATAGAGTAGGGGACCATAGAAAGAAATGGGACACTTTTTCCAAAAATTAGAAATTTATCTTTGTTTGACATAAAACAAAAATTTTAAATGAAAGAAAACAAAATGAAACACTTTCTAATGTCTTTGAATTTTATAGAGATATAATTTTCAGGAACAATTTTATAATTAAAGAAAGAGTAAATTTCAAAATGTGTCCCAAAATTCCCCAATAACAGGGAGGTTATGGGACAGCTATAAAACAAATGCATGATAAGGCACAAATAGTCTAGTGCCAGTAATGTATACAATTAAACAAATATTGTAGGTTGAAAATGTCTGTGCCACAATATCAAATTCCGGTATCATCATCACTGGAAGGAAAATTATAAACATGGATTTAAATATCACCTTATTGTAAGTTAATATGTTATAAAAAACTACAACACAGCAAACATATTTTTCCTGTTTGCCTCATTTTTTAAACACAAACCAAAAATATTTCATCTTTGCAGCAATACTCAGTTATTAAATTCATATTTAGTACTTTTAATTTAATATTAAGTACTTTTATAGTCAGTTCTTATTTTTTTTATACAGTGAAACCTCCGAATAAAGGACACCTATGGGACCGGAACTTTTGTTCCTTAAATAGAGGTGTCTCTTATTCGGAGTTTTTATTATTATTTTTAATGAATCGTCCTGAAGGATTTAAAAAGAACAAAACATCAAAGGTGTAGTGTAAATGTATTTGAAGTGTATAAATTACGTTAATAAAAGGAATAGAGATTTATTAATTAAAAATTTCAATTGATTACTAAATCATTAAATGATTTATATAATTATTGATTTGTGTTTTCGATGTAAACTTCATACATGCAAAAAGTATAAAAACATTTTAAAAATCACACTTGAAGTAATCAATCAAAAGTGATTGTTTTGCAAATTTCAATTTTTCACTATAAACTTTTTAAGTTTTCATTTAACAAATCTCTCAACTGCTCTGCTCAGCAAGCGGAAAATGTTTTGACGCATCTACAAATTCATTTTTAATAGAAGTTTATGAAATTGGAACGCCTCACTAGGAAAAATGATTTGGAATCAAAATTTCAAGTTTTGAATAAATTACCTGTTGAGTTTTAAGTGATTTTGATCACATGATAGACGTTTTTCACTCTATTCTGAGTACTTATTCTTCTTTCGCATATAAATTCGGTTCAAAACGTCTACATTGACATTTTCTGAAAGATATATTGCGTTTCTTAAAAAAAAGCATAAAGAAAAGAAAAAACAATTCAATTAGATAGATTCTGAACACAACGCTTGCTAGTTTCAGGCATTTCTGAATAAAAATATATTAAAACTTTTTTCATAAAATTTTCCCTCTTGTATCTGAAACTTAAAGCATCTGTAAAGTTCTTAATTTCACAATTTTCTTTTTTCTCCATTTTCAGAATCATCCTCATAATTTTCAGCATTATTTTCAATGGGCATAAACACACTGAAGTCGAGTCAGAATTGTGGGTAAATAAATGCTCGTCAACTGTGTTATATGCCTCTGTATCAACATGACTGTTTGTCAATTTGATAAGTTCACAAAAATCTGTATTTTCGAATTCATCACAGGCTACTTCATTATCTGAAATTCAAAAGCTAGCCCCTTTAATCTCATTTTAAAGTGTCTCTTATTCAGAGATAAACACATTGCACGTCCTATACCAAAGGACTGGAACCAGAAGTTTTGTCCCTTAAATAGAGGTTTCACTGTATAATAAAAAAAGTCATGCAATACAAAAAGTTGTGTCATTCTTTGTGTAAAAAAATATCATATGGCAAAAAGAAACAAAATGTGTAAAAGAGTAAACAAATACCCAGACACTGTTGCATTTGTTCCACCTTCACAAATTCCAGGACTTGTTTTTTACTCCAGTCTTAATACAACACCTAATAATTTATAAATACATATTGGACAATTGCACCATAAAATTTTACTACTAAGAATGCATTTATTAAAAATACAACACATTGCTCAATGGTAAACAAAACAAGAATTTTAATATCAACTTTACAATTAAAATAAAATAAAAAATATCAACGTTTCGCGCCGTCTTCAGGAAAATATGATAATGGAAGGACAAAGTTTGCCTCTTGATCGAGAGATAATATTTCTAATAAATTAAAATCGAAATGAATTAAAAGTTTTAAAATGTTGCCACTTACACGTGAGTAAAAATTAAAATATTGCAACAAGATAAACATTTAAGATTTTATGATGTTATGCCACATTTTTGGTATATTGTAGGACAAATTATCATTACAAGGTTTATTATCTCGTGCAATAATTTCAACAGATTCTCTTATTTTACCTTCAACTGGGTTATTGCACGGAACTATCATTTTGTCCTCATCAAAGTTAATATGGCAACTCTTGTTCACTAAGTAGAAGCGAGAAAGAGCAGTATTCTGTTTATACTGTTTAATATCTCTGCGATGCTCTTTAATTCTAATTAAAAGTTTGCATGTTGTCATGTCGATGTAGACTTTTTTAACATTATTTGATAAAGTGATGGGGATTTCATAAATACCAGATTTTTGATCAATTGGAATTTTGTCGATCTTATCTGTAACGATGTCAGTGAGATATGGAGGCGGAATGGCGACAAGTTTTATGTTATATTTTTGTGCGATCTTTTTTACTTTTTCAAATATGCAAGGGATATAATGAAATTTTCTTTAAATCACAAGCTTATCCTGTCGTTGGCCAGCTCTGGGAGGATTATTGTACTGTTGAAGCATTTTATTTACAAATTTTGCTGGAAAACCATGGTCAAAAGCTATTTTCTGTATAAATTCAATTTATTTATTTAATTTGCAATCCGAACAAATCATAAAAGCTCTTTTAATAAATGACCTGAATGCAGATATTTTGTATTCGAAAGGCACATTGGCTAAAAACAGGATAACTGTATTTTATTTTATTATTTATTTTATTTTTTATTAATATTAAATAGGAGACCAAGGGTCCCAAACGTTTTCCAAAGGAGATAGCCGCCATTAAAGTTTAGGGACCAAAATTTCAAATAAACATAAAAAACGGAAAAATCAGTCGATTGATTTGAGGTTTTCACTAAAATTATTCTTTTTGTCGGAATTTTCTTGAAATTAAATTATAAAGTTCAAAAAATGCCAATAGAGGGCGCTTTACACTTTGGAGTATTTAACAACTATTTTTTGCCGGTATTTTTTGGATCACATTAAATATTTTTGTAAGCTTAGACTCAAACTTAAATTTGTAGCTCAAAATCTGAATAGTTGGGAGTGGTTAAGTAGCACAAACTGAGCTGTGTTCAGAGGGTTCAACTTTGAGATAATAACAAAAACCGAAATAGTATTATTGCAGATTGTAAAGTAGATTGTAGATTGTAGATTGACATTCAAGTCATCCCGGAAAGTAATAGAGATGAAGAGCGGGCAGCAATGTACAGATTAGTAAGACAAATATCGTATAAACAGAATAAAGAACAGAGCGTAATGTTGAGGACATTAAAGAAATAAAAAAAGGATTCCAATATTATTATTATCAAGACAGACAAATCAAACAGAATAGCAGTTTTGGACAGATTAACTTACATTAATAAAATGAATGTGTGTATTGCTGATATGGACTGTGAATTTCTGCAGGAAGATTTAAACAAGAAAATTTTCGTAAAGTTGAAGAATTAGTTCACACTGGAAAATGGCCAGATAGTATGAAATCACTTATTAAGATCAATCAAACTGGTGTTATTCCGATGTTGACTAGGAGATTGAAAGATCTTAAGTCAGGTTTACCACTGACTGCTTCCATTTCAATTCAGGCAGGGGGTGTCAGTTGACCGACTGCGATTTTTTTGAAAAAAATATGGTAAATTCTCCTATTGGATATATTAAATATCCCAAAAGGATTTTGCAAAAAAAAAAAAAAAAATTTGGCCAAGTTATGGCATTTTGAAATATAGCTAAAAGTTCATTTTTTAAAAAAATTGTGATATATGACATATGTTTATTTGCTTGTAATTCTAAAACTATAAGGGCAAGACAGTTGAAATAACTTTTATTTTAAAGCTATTTAAATGAGTTTTGATATAGTGCGTATGAATTAAGCATTTATAATTAATAAATTAGCAAAATTATTGCATATTTTGCAGAAAAATTGTGATTTTTTGAAATTTTAAGAATTTTTTTCTCATACAAAAATAAGTTTGATAATTAAATTAACAATGGTAATTTATTCACCCTATAGGATAGTCTTACTCATAATTTTTTTTTAGGCCCATGATACAACTAACTCTTATGACAGCTCTTAAAAATGTCCTGAAATTCCAAAATGTCGCATTTTCAAGGGGCCGTTATTCAAAAACGCCATTTTTTAAAAATCTGAAAATCTGGCAAAATAATGTCCTAATAGAATATAGTTGAGTTATGAAGCTGCATTTTGGTATTTTTGCTTTGTATATTTTCTACAATTTTTTTTAAATGGCATAATTTCCACTGCATAAAAGTCTCAATTTATTGAATTTTTTCCCCTTAATTTTTTCCTTTAACACCAGTTTAAAAAAAAAAAACATTCACAAATAATCTCCTAAGAAGATGTTGTTGAGTCATGGAGCCAGATTGGTCTATTTTTGCTTTGTCTATTTACTACTTTTTTTTATGGTATAATATTTTTTATGTAAAAATCTTGTGTTTTATCAATTAGATAAAGCATTAAATGTTTTTAGAAAAAATTAATACTTTTAACCAATTGCTATAATATTAATTAGAATATATTGTGAATAGTTCCATAATTTATTGAATATAAAATTACTGATATGTACTATAAAATCTGTTAGCTTAAATAGCCTAAAAGAAACTTGTTTAGCTGTAATGCTGTAATTTAATATGCATTACTTTTAATAATGCAACATATTCATATTACTTAAATTTGCATCATGTAAATCTACTTTGTTTAAAGGATGTTAATAAATTCAATTTTCCCACAGCAATATTTTATTTATTTAAAAAAAATAATCACTAAAATCTTCAAAATTTCAATAATTATACTAGATTTTAATTAATAAATAGTTGTTCTGAAATGAACCAATTATTTCTATAAAATTCCTACAAGATTGAATATTTTTACTATTTCCTTATTATAAAACTAATTTATCCAAGTCAACAAACATATTGAGACATTCAAGCATGTTCAAGGTCAGTTTCTTTGTACAGTACTGAGGAGTTGATTGACCTTAGTAGGAAGAAACAAAGAGCACTATAGCCAATGAGCACTCTTATCTTCCCACCCACACCCTGGATTCACTCAGTCTGTTTTTGTCTTTTGAATTGTGGAGAGTAAAAAATCTGTCTTGCTTATTTTTTGGGTTCATTATGTCAGATTTTCATAGTTCTAAAAGAGTAAAGTGTGAGAACTACAGTAAAAGACATAAAAAAAATTATATATCAAAGTAGTAATGTTAAATTTTATAATGTGGGTGACTTGACTGAATCAATCCAAAGCATTGTTGGACCATCTATAGCAATTAATAGTACTGGTTATTTGTGTCTAAACTGTTTTGCTTTCTATAAGAAAAATTGCAGAAGTTTCAAATGAGCCCAAAAAAGAAACATGTAAAAATAAAACTTCTTCATCTTCCTTTATTCCAAGTGATGAGATTGTAAGTGCTTTAAACACAAGTATTAATACCTTAGATGTTGAAATATCACCACGGAAGATATCCTCAGAAGTTAGACCAGAAAGACGATCAGGTTATGTCAAAAGAAAAAGACAAGAACTAGCAGAAACATTTGCTACTTCAGCTGTAAGCAAGCTTGAAAACATTTTTGGAGTAGATTCTTCTGCAAATAACACTCTGCCAAAAGAATCGGACTTTCCTAATGTAAATGTAGCACTCCAAGCCTGTAACAATAATGATAAAGTACAGTTATTGACTCTGATTCCAGGGGCTTTTAGTAAAGCTAAAATTCTGCAGAATTTACCAAATACATCAAAATACTTGATAGATAAAGCACGTAAAATAAAAAAGGAAAAGGGCATATATACTAAGCCTGATCCTTACCATGACCATCCTTTACCTTTAGATACATTGACTATTGCATTATCGTATTATTTGGATGACAGCAAGGATTGTTCCAGACAAATCACAAATAAAAATGATGTCATTAGTGTTATTGATAGCAATGGAGAAAGAGTCAAAAAAGTAAAAAGATTTATGACAAGATCAGTAAGAGAAGCTTACATCTTAATGCAACAAGAAAACAATTTAAAAATCAGTCATGCTAAATTCTATTCTCTTCGTCCAAAATGGGTTAAAGTACAACCAATTAGAACAGTATGCACATGTATTTATTGCAGTAACTTAAATCTTGTGTGTATTGCTTTGAAAAATTTAACCAATTTAAAACTTGAGGAAGAAGATCTATTGCGAAAGTGCTTATGCCAGGAAGTAACTGAGGATTGCTGGCTTTAAGAATGTGGAAACTGCCCAGGTACAGAAGGTATATCATGCGAGACACTGGGGTTATCGTTGGAAGAAGAAGAGATTACATATGCTATTTGGGAAAGTGGTGATCTTATAAAGAAAATTTCTTCTATTGCCAAATTTTTAGATGATGCAAGGCATTGGATTATGAAAGCTGTCAGTCACTGTTATATTCATAAGATCCAGAGAAGGGCTATAGCAAGTATAAAAGAGTCTGTATTAATAAACCATGCACTGGTTTTGCACTTTGATTTTGCAGAGAACTGGTCTGTGATTTTGCCAGATGAAATTCAAAGTTACTATTGGCAAAATACACAAATATCCTTATTTACATGCATCGCTTATTTTGGAGAAGAGATAAAAAGTTTTGCTGTTATATCTGATGATGTTAAGCATTATACAGCACATGCTCTTTGCGCTCTCCAACTAATAAAAAATGAAATATCAATTATCTGCCCACCCAAAAATTTTAAAGAAGAAATTTACATTTCAGATGGTGCTGCAGGTCATTTCAAAAACAAATATCAGTTTCATGAATTTTCTAAATGTAATAAAAAGAAAAAAGCAAAATGGATTTTCACAGCAACTGGACATGGGAAAAGTGCATGTGATGGTGTAGGTAGATTATGCAAGCATTATGCCACAAAATTTAACCTACAAAAAGAACCAGCACCTGCCATTAGGAATGCAGATTTATTTGTTAATACAGTGGGAAATATGTTGGAAAATATAGCAATATTACTACTTAAGGCAGAAAGTATTCAAACTTTTCGATCAAGTAAAAAAAAAGAATGGGCAAATATAAAACCTATAATTGGTATACGTTCACAGCATTATTGGTTGGTTCAGAACAATGAAGCATATATGGCAAGAACAGTCGAACATAATGTTAGAAAAATACAGGCATTAATGCCTTTAAAAAAACACACATTCTCTGTTAGGGATTTTTCCATAGGAGAAATTAGTAGCATGTATATATAAAGAGGACTGGGGGATTGGATGCATAACAAACATTTCTCAAGAACTTGAGGATATTACAGTATCCTTTATGCATCCCCATGGTCCAGCAAAAGGATTTCAGTGGCCAGAGGACTGTGGAAAAAGAAAAGACGAATGTCTAATACCAGTAAAAAACATTTTGCTAAAGCTTAAAAATCCAATTCCATGTGAACTATCTGCACGACTCCATTCCTTCTCCTCTTCTAAAAATGAACTTAAGCAGATTGAGCATCTATTCCTTATTTGAGAACTATTTTCAAACATTGGTAAGGATTATAACAAAACTTTTACAAATTACATTTTACATTATGTTTATAATGATATAACATAAAAGATAAAAGCATTTTAGTAATACAGTATTAAATGAATTTTTAAAATTTGTTATTTTTATGCAGTATTTAAATGTGTTAATATAAATCAATCTATTCACTGTTAAATAACAAAATTAAGGCAGTGTTCTGCATTTTGCTACCATAATGTAAAAGCAAATTTAGTCTAATAGAGCCTATTAAGGGAAAAAAGTTCAATAAATTGAGACTTTTACATAGTGGAAATTATGCCATTTAAAAAAAATTGTAGAAAATATACAAAGCAAAAATACCAAAATGCAGCTTCATAACTCAACTATATTCTATTAGGACATTATTTTGCCAGATTTTCAGATTTTTAAAAAATGGCGTTTTTGAATAACAGCCCCTCGAAAATGCGACATTTTGACATTTCAGGACATTTTTGAGAGTTGTTATAAGAGTTAGTTGTGTCATGGGCCTAAAAAAAAATTATGAGTGAGAGTATCCTATAGGATGAATAAATTACCATTGTTAATTTAATTATCAAATTAATTATTGTATAGGAAAAAAATTCTTAAAATTTCAAAAAATCACAATTTTTTCTGCGAAATATGCAATTTTTTTGCTAATTTATTAATTATTAATGCTTAATTCATACACACCACATCAAAACTCATTTAAATAGCTTCAAAATAAAAGTTATTTCAACTGTCTAGGCCTTATAATTTTGGAATGATAAGCAAATAAACATACATTATATTGCACAATTTTTTAAAAAAAAATGGATTTTTAGCTATATTTCAAAATGCCATAACTTGGCCAAAAATTTTTTTTTTGCAAAATCCTTTTGGGATATTTAATATATCCAATAGGAAAATCTACCGTATTTTTTTTCAAAAAAATCGCAGTCGGTCAACTGACACATTTGGGTATAGGCTGCCTGAATTGAAATGGAAGCAGTCCACTATGACACACAGTTTCCTGCTGTGTTGTACCCACATACTTTTTTGAAAAGGCTTTCGTGATCTTCTTGAAGTCGATACTTCCTGTATCAGAATTTGCAATTTTGTCTACAAGAGATTTTATTGATAAAGTTAAAGTAATTCCAGTTAATGCAAATACCATTATGGCAAGTTTAGACGTAGTTTCATTATATCCTTCCATCAATATGCACGAAGTCATAGAATATATTAATTTGGTAATTAGATAAAAATTCAAATATGTCTCAAGCTATCAAAACCTCAATTAAATCTGGCCTAAACCTAATAGTTTTCCATAATATTTTCATTTTTAATAAGAATATTTACAGACAGCTGCATGGTGTGCTGATGGGGTCACCAGTATACGGTTTGTTTGCTGAATTTGCGTTAAGATCAGTAGAACAAAAAAATTTTAATACGTTTAATTTGAAACCTGAATGCTGGTTCTGTTATGCTGATGATGTTTTCATCTTATGAAACCACAGTTTGGCTGAATTATATGTTTTTCTACAAGATGTCAATAAATTAAGCAATAGTATTAATTTCACAGTTGAAGTAGAAGAAAACACCTCCCTTCCATTTTTAGATGTTCAAATTAATAGATGCAAATTAAGTTTAAAATTTTCAGTTTATAGAAAACCAATAAAAGAAAATACAGCTAACACATTTTCAGCCAACATGCCTTTCGAATACAAAATATCTGCTTTCAGGTCATTTATTAAAAGAGCTTTTACGATTTGTTCGGATGACATATTAAATAAAGAAATTGATTTTATACAGAAAATAGGTTTTGACCATGGTTTTCCTGCAAAATTTGTAAATAAAATAGTTCAACAGTACAATACTTTTCCCACTTCTGGCCAATGACAGGAAAAGCTTGTGGTTTACAGAAAATTTCATTATATCCCTTGCATATTTGAAAAGGTAAAAAAAGATCGCACAAAAATATAACATAAAACTTGTCGCCATTCCCCCTCCATATCTCATTGACATCGTTACAGATAAGATCAACGAAATTCCAATAGATCAAAAATCTGGTATTTATGAAATCCCCATCACTTTATTTAATAATCTTAAAAAAGTCTATATCGGCATGACAACGCGGAAACTTTTAATTAGAATTAAAGAGCATCACAGAGATATAGAACAATATAAACAGAATACTGCCCTTGCTCGCTTCTACTTGGCGAACAAGGGTTGCCATATTAATTTTGAGGAAGCCAAAATCATAGTTCCATGCAATAACCCAGTTCAAGGTAAAATAAGAGAATCAATCGAAATCATAGCACGAGAAAATAAACCATGTAATGATAATTTATCTTACAATATACCAAAAATATGGCATAACATCATAAAATCTTAAAATTTTTATTTCATTGCAATATTTGAATTTTTACTCACATGTAAGTGGCAACATTTTTAAACTTTTAATTCATTTCGATTTTAATTTATTAAAAATGTTATCTCTCGATCAAAATGCAAACGTAGTCCTTCCATTATCATATTTTCCTGAAGACGCCTGCAGAAGACAGCGTGAAACGTTGATACTTTTATTTTATTTTAATTGTACAAGTGTATATTAAAATTCTTGTTTTGTGCACCATTGAGCAATATGTTGTATTTTTAATAAATACATTCTTATTAATATTCTTTATTGTTTAATTTAAAATTTCAGATAAAATCAACTTAAGTATATTTCATTTAATGTTTTTATTAATTTATTTTTAAAAAATGCAAAATTATCATAATACAGCAAACAAACATATGTGTGATAAAATAGATATTGCATAAAAATGCTTTAGTTTTACTTAAGCAATTTAAGTTTTACTTACTAGAAATTACAATGATTGTTAAACTACATGATACTGGGGTGGCCAAAACTGGTATAAATTGAAAGACATTTAACGAGTTATTACTCACAATCTAAAATATTCCATAAAAAATATTGTAATGAACAGAAAGTCAATTAAATTTAATAAGAACACTGTTATTATGGTTAAATGTGCTTCAAACAGTCAAAAACTATAAAATTTTTATTTCAACTTTGGTCTAAATGTGGCCAAAACTGGAACATCCACCCTATATCATCTTTATCCTTGTAACTTAGACACAGACATCACAAAAATCCTCTCTCTCACCCTCGCCATTATTTAATTGACAGAAAATGCACCCCCCCCCCCAAACACAACTGCTCATTCCATGCAACAAATATTAAACTTGTGTAAATATGCTTAATTCACAAAATATACTTATTGCCAAAAAAAGCTACAGTGTACATTAAACCAATAACAACTACATCCATTTTCAATGACGAAACAACACAATAACTACTGTATGTCAATTATCACTTTACAAAATGCACAAAACTCATGTCACAAATAACTTTTGAATAAATTAAAAAAAAAAAAAAAAAAAACTGGTAACAACAAAAACTCATTTATCGCCCTTCCAATTTTATCGCTTGTTTCAAGATTCAACCAAAGTTTCTTATGTGTATGTGTTCTTTAATGCAAATTTCGATAAACTTTAGAGAGGTACTGAACTAAGCAATCAATTATTTAAAAAAAACTATTTCAAAAAACATAATGGAATCAAATTCAGTTTATAAGCACCACAATATTTTAAAATTAAGGGTAATTTTTCTAAAAAACCTATTAGCTGTATATCTATAACCTTTAGCTATATATCTATATTAAAATTAGAATAAGATACAGTAAACTATTTAAACATAAATAATAATAATCGTGGAAATTATCAGCAATAAATAAAACATATTATAAGGCTTTTAATAACGCATTGATAAATCAGCAAAAATGAAAGTTGCAACATGTAAAACGTTATACAATCATTATCAAAAATAAATTCTAAAATTGCTAATTGAAGAATAATGAAAGAAACTACCCTACATTAGCATTAACTTATTTTGGTAAAGAAGTTAAGTAAAACAAATTTTTGTTTTAAAATTACCTGAATAAATTGCGAAAGAAACAGGACGCCATTAAAAGAATGATTCATGTACTGCATTATGATTCATTGAAAATGATTTTTGAAGTCTTTCTAAAGAGGATTCCAGTGTATGCTATATTATTATTTTTTTTTATGTAAATTACTGCAGTGACAATATGACTAGTACTTTTTTTAATCTTTAGTTATAATACTGATACCAGACAGTCGTTAAACAAGCTTTTCCAAAGAATCTGGGCAAAATTTTCCTGCGTCATCGAAAAACAAATTATGTCCAATTTTTAATCCAAAATGCACATTTAAGCTCTATATTCGATAATTTTGAAAATTCCCTCTATTTCCTTTTAAAAATAAATCATTTACTTTGTTAATTAAAATTGAGTTGATTATTTCAATTTGAGAGGGTTTCAATTTATTGATTGAATCACTCATCATGGATGAATTTTTCACATGATTGAATCGTTGTGTTGGCGTCTGTAATAAAATAATAACTCTCTGATTGTAAGAATAGACAATTTTTAAAAATCAATTTACTGAATCTATCTTCTTTACTAAAAAAAAAATAATGGTAAGATATGCTTCTTTAGTTATTCTTCTACTGAAACTTCTATAACTTGGGATTTGATCGTATGGAGACACAAAATGTTATGTTTCGCTTCGCCACTTTTATTTTTGCTGACATTTATTGACATTAAAAATATTCAGTTCACAAGTAAACTAAATATTAGCTAACAGTTAATTATTTTAAAATTTAATGGCATTAAAAAGTTAAAATTTATATAGTAATTTTTAAAACAGATAAGTCCATTTACATAAACAAGATTTTCTTTTGAAGTAAAATACAGTTGAACCTCGAAAATCCGGACCTCCAAATTCCGGAAATCTCTAAAATCCGGACATTTTTCCGATTTCAGTTTTATTAATTTTTAACAGCTGTAATTTTCATCAACTGCAGTTAAATTCTGATAACTATACTAAAAAAATATATATAGATATATTCTGGTTAATATTGTAATGACTTGCCGTTAATTAAAGACTTTATTATTACAAAAATTAAAAAGTTAAAAAGCGTTCAACAAAATTTACAGTAATGAATCATGATGAAATGAATGAATCGTTGAATTAATCATGAATTTTGATACTTGAAAAAATTTGGGTTAAAAAAAAAAAAAAAAAAAAAAAAAAAAAAAAAAAAAAAAACGTAAATTCTGTCGAAAAAACAGAGAAATTTGTAAAAAAAAAGAAAGCCAAAACAAGCATGAAATGAATTAAAAAATCTTGAAAAAACGCACATTTCATCAAAGATTCATGATTCATTCATTTCATAATGATTCGTCTCACTCTCAATCGCCTTTGAGAATCGGGAGGGAGGGCGTTTTCTCGGGATTTTTTGAAAATTTCAAATTCTTTATAAAGTGGGGAGGGGGCGTTTGATCGGGAAGAGCGGATTAACGGGATTTTACGGTATTATATAGCCATAAAAAAAGATTTTTTAATAAATCTCCAAAATCCGGAAAAATCGAAAATCCGGAATCGCCGCGGTCCCGACGGTTCCGGATTTTCGAGGTTCAACTGTACCCTATAAGTAACTAACATACATTATAAGTAAAATACTCTATGAAAACAATGCTTTAAGTTCTTATCAAAGAAATCTTTTGTAATTAATAAAAATTTATTGTTGGGAGCAGCAAATATAAAACGTACATTTTAAAATTAATTTTGAAGGATTTTAAAGAAAATTTTTTCTGTCAATTGTTTGTTTATAATAGAAAATAGAAAAGACTGGAGTAAAAAATATTGTACAGTATCAGAAGTAACTCTCTCCCAAATATAAGCAGCTTCCCTCTCTCCTAATATAAGTGCAATTTCCCTTTTTTTTTTAAGTACAATTTATAGGCCTTTCCCTTCAAAATACACTCCCTAATTGCTTAGCCTTTTAAAAGTCTCAGTTATAAATCTCTTTTAAAATAATCAGAGTATTTTGTGTGCTAAAGGAGGGGGGGGGGGAGAGTAACTTTTTATCCATTATGGTATATAAATAATACGATTTATTTAATTGATGCTATCTCATATTATCTGTGCCAGATCATTTTCAATTTTCCTAACAGGATACCAATTATAATGATTAAATTAACCATTATTTCTTATACAGCTGTATAGCATACCAAAACTAATGAGAACTATAATGTAATAATAATAATATGTAATGTTGTGTTTATAGGTTTTTAATAGCTCATATTTATTTTTTGTTGTCTTTGTTCTAAATTCTATGATGTGATTTAAGTAGATGATATTTCTTTTCTTTTCTTTTTTCTTTTTTTTTTTTTACATTGTAAAGTTTTAAATATCACAGTTTCTTCTGTTAATTAAAACAAATAAATAAAATTTTATTTTTGTAAAACAAATATTTTATACAGTTGAACCTCGAAAATCCGGAACCGTCGGGACCGCGGCGATTCCGGTTTTTCGAATTTTCTGGATTTTGGAGGTTTATTAAAAAATCTTTTTTATGGCTATATAATACCGTAAAATCCCATTAATCCGCTCTTCCCGATCAAACGCTCCCTCCCCACTTTATAAAGAATTTGAAATTTTCAAAAAATCCCGAGAAAGCGCCCTCCCTCCCGATTCTCAAAGGCGATTGAGAGTGAGACGAATCATTATGAAATGAATGAATCATGAATCTTTGATGAAATGTGCGTTTTTACAAGATTTTTTAATTGATTTCATGCTTGTTTTGGCTTTTTTTTTACAAATTTCTCCGTTTTTTCTGTATTTTTTCGACAGAATTTACGTTTCTTTTTTTTAAACCCAAATTTTTTCAAGTATCAAAATTCATGATTCATTCATTTCATCATGATTCATTACTGTAAATTTTGTTGAACGCTTTTTAACTTTTTAATTTTTGTAATAATAAAGTCTTTAATTAAAGGCAAGTCATTACAATATTAACCAGAATATAGCTATATATATTTTTACTTTCTTCTATCTTTACAAGAAGAAAGTATTGTATTCATGAAAATTTTCGACTTCCGGTTTTCGACGGATTTATACGTTTTAGAATGTCCTGAACACGTTTTGACTATTTTTAGAAAATGTCTGTCTGTGAGTCTGTCCGTCTGTCTGTCTGTCTGTCTGTATGTGACAAAAAATTTGTGGGCGCTCTATCTCAAAAACTAATGCTCGAAATTTAATAAAATTTTATATTCAGTTAGACCTTGATATGAATTAGTGCCTATTGGTTTTTGGTGAAAATTGGCCTGCAGGTGGCGCTGCTATACTACGTTTTTCATGATTTTCAAGATTGCTATGTCTCAAGAACTAATGCACAGAATTTCACCAAACTTCAGATTCTGTGACCTCTTGATATACATAGACGCTGATTAAGTTTTGGTGTAAATTGGTCAGCAGGCGGCGCTGCTATGCCACGTTTTTCATGATTTTCATGATAGCTGTATCTCAAGAACTAATACACAGAATTTCACCAAACTTCAGATTCCGCGATACCTTGAGATACAT
Organism: Maratus speculifer; assembly: GCA_964019185.1. Classification (NCBI taxonomy): domain Eukaryota; kingdom Metazoa; phylum Arthropoda; class Arachnida; order Araneae; family Salticidae; genus Maratus; species Maratus speculifer. The sequence continues at coordinate 7,306,452 of CAXHSM010001376.1, read as the reverse complement.
AGCCGCTGATAAGGTTTTGGTGTGAACCGCCCTATAGGTGGCGCTGCTATGCTACATTTTGCACGACTTTTGCGATAGCTATATCTCAAGAACTAATGCAGAGAACTTCATCAAATTTTAGATTCTGTTACACTAGAATATATAACATAATTAGATTTTGATTACATTTTGGTATTAACCTTGCAACAGGTGGTGCAGTTATGCTGCATTTTGCATGATTTTTCCGATAGCTATATCTCAACAACCAACACACAGAATTTCATCAAACTTCAGATTTTGTTACAAAATGACATATAACATAATTACACGATGATTACATTTTGTTATAAATCCTTCAACTGATGGTGCTGCTGTGCTATATTTTACACTTTTTTTTAACTAGTTATATCTCAAGAACTAATGCACAGAATTTCGCCAAACTTCAGATTCTTTTACACCATAATATAATTAGACGCTTTTTTAAGTTTTGGCATAAATTGGCCAGGATATGGTGTTGCTGTGCTACGTTTTGGAATTTTTTTTGTTATAGCTATATCTCAAGAACTAATGGATGAAATTCCATCAAATTTCAGATTCTGTTAGGTCTTGACATAAACAGATGCTTATTATAGGTTTTAGTATAAATTACCCAACATGAGGCACTACTAAGCTCATTTTCTCAGAATATTAATTAAATTTTGCATTTTAGACTTTTCGGATACCAGAATCTCATTAGGCTAGGTCAAATGTTCGAGGAAATTCGATAGTGGGTAGCTTTGGGGTCACCACGTTTTTTTTTTTTTTTTTTTTTTTTTTTTTTTTTTTTTTATTATTATTATTTTAAAATGTACTTAGAGATAGAAGAAAGTTTTGGGATTGACACATCCAACTAGTTTTAGTATAGTTATCAGAATTTAACTGCAGTTGATGAAAATAACAGGTATGTCTTATTTTAAAAATTAATAAAACTGAAATCGGAAAAATGTCCGGATTTTAGAGATTTCCGGAATTTGGAGGTCCGGATTTTCGAGGTTCAACTGTAATCAAACAGATATTTTAAAGAAATTGAAAGGAAAATTTGATATTCATTGTATATTTAATTAATGAGTCATCATATTGCTAGCTAAGCAAAATACCAACTGAGTAAAAAATGTCCAAGCAAACGATTGAACCTGGAAACCCTTAAAATAGTGCTGCAAGTGCTGTACCATTTAAGCTATGAGGATGAATCCCAGCTTTGCTTCTCACACGTTGGTAAGGCTACAGCTGTAGCACAAGATGGAAACATCTAGCATGAGCACACAAACTAGTGGTGTAACACGAGACACAAATACAGTCAAAGATCGATAATTCGCACACCCATAATCCACAATTTTCTATAATTTGCGTTACTTTATGAATATTTAGAAAATTCACAAAGTTATGATCCAAAAATGATTTTTTTAAACAAATAATAAAAACAATTAAAGAAAGGCATAATCAAACAATAATTTTATTTTAAATTTAACTCTTTTATTTTATTAACAGTAAAAAAAAACTGTATTACAGATTATATATAATTATTTTTATTTAAATGCACATATATATTAATTTTTTTAATAAAATAACTTTAAGAAAACATTTTTTGAGATACAAAATCTAATAATCAATTTATTATTCTATTTATCTTTTCATATTTCACTGATTATAGGACTAAAATGCTGTCTAGGAATAATAAAATGACGTATAATTAATAATACTCAATAATCCACAGTATTCCATAATCCGTGCAACCTTTGGCCGCAGCATGTGTGGATTATAGAATTTCGATTGTAAAACACTTGGCACACTATTCTAAGAATTCCAGGGTACTGGGTACTGCTTGGTTATCCCATCGACTAAAAAACTATTACCAAATTATAAGATCAATTAAACCAATAAGATCAATTAATTTTGCAGTTTCTTCTGTTAATAAAACAAATAAATAAAATTTTATATGTGTAAAATAAATATTTTATAATCAAACAGATATTTTGACAAAACAGAAAAAAAAATTTTGATAGCCATTGAATATTTAATAAGTGAATCATCACATTGCTAGATAAGCACAAAACCAACAGAGTAAAAAATGTCCAAGCCGAGGATCGAACCTGGAACCCTTGGAATAGCGCTCCAAGTGCTGTACCATTTAAGCTACGAGGATGATGCCCAACTTTGCATCTCTCACTCACATATGTTGTTAAGGCTACAACTGCAGCACAAGATGGAAATGCCTTACATGAGAATACAAACTAATGTAATAACTGGTGTAATAACACAAATAAAACACTTGGAGCACTATTCCAAGAGTTCCAGGTTCAATCCCTGGCTTTGGCATTTTCACTCTGTTAGTTCTGTGCTTAGTACAGCACTTGGAGTGCTATTCTGAGAGTTCCAGGTTCAGTAACTGGCCTAGACAATTTTATTCTGTTGGTTCTGTGCTTAGCTAGAAATGTGATAGTTCACTTATTAAATATTCGATAGTTTAAAGCGTAGTTTCACTGCAGAAAATTAAATGATTTTTTTTTTAAATTGTATATTTGAAAGTCATGTATGGAAGAAGATGCACATGTAAACAATTTTTACATTTTTGATTATTTCTAAAAATTGGGTACTACTCTGTTATCCCTTTGACCAATTTCACCAAATTATACAAATCACCAAACTAATAGCCAAATTATACATATTGACATAATTTTTATTTTAAATAACGAAATAACAAATAATTAGTAGAATTTTAATAAAAAGCTGAAATAAAAATCACCTAATGACATTTTAAACACATGAGTTGTATTTAATGTCATTGAATGTGACATTCAGGGTCGCCCATTATTGGCATTTAATCTTATAGTTTGGCGATAGTTTTTTGTCGACAGGATAGTCAAATAATACCAAAAATTGTTACGATCTATTGAAATAAAAATTGTTTTGGTACTTTCGTATTAACGCCACTGCAGTTATTTTTTGGATACCTTGTTGCCTTGTTTTTTGCTCATTTTTGACGCCATTTTTTAGTGTTTTAGTGCTTTTAAGTACTTTTTTAGCGCTTTTTAGTGATTTTTTTGCTCATTTTTTGATGCTATTTTTTGTGCATGTGCAAACAACAAGATTGCTCTTTATTGGCACATTAGTGCAAGTTCTGCTGCAGTGCGTTAATATGTAAGTACCATTGTTTTATATGATTATTTACACTTTATTTGTTCTTTTTGTGAAACTTTTGGATGCATTTATCAAGAATTCCTAACTTATATTGTCATTCTAAAAATTGTCTAAATTTGTTCACATGTGACCCAGTGTAGGTGTAGTTGTGAACATACTTAGAACGTCCATAAATCTTTGTTAATAAAAACTGATTAGATTCCCTGTTTCTAGTTGTTTTTCAGCTAAGCATAGTCAAACTGTGTTACTTTTAAGTAAGTTATTGAATAATTCTGCTATTGTTTTTTTTTTTTTTTTTTTTTTTTTTTTTCTAAATGTGATGCAGTATGTATCACAAAATTGAACATTATGGTTTTAAAAAATTATGAAATCGTTATATAAAAAAATTGGTGATTATCACAATACTATCTGGCACTTTATTGACCAACTAAATTTTATTTTCATAAAATGAAATATCTTTATGTTAGTATGGGCACAGTGCTGTAGTTGGAAAAAAATATTTGTGGGAACTTATTTTTTCATAGAGTAGATGTTGTTGGTACCGAATTTTCACTTAGCCAAAATCCAATTTAAAACATTTAGACAAAAACTGACTTTTTTCAAGACAGAAACATAACTATAATGGTTAAATTTAACAATCATAATTATTATATTCTAGTTATTATAGTTCTATAGTTTTATTTTAACTCTTTAGGCTCATCTCTAGTTTCCAGTAACAATAAATTTGATAATTATCATCATAATAAAAAGCAATAATTATCATTTTGCTCGGGGGAAAGAAGAAAGAAAGAAAAGTTAGTGCTTGTGTGCGATATTTTAAATTTTTTTTACAGTAATAAACCAAATATTTCTGGGAACGGCGTTCTTACCCAATTACAGCACTGTATGGGCAAGAAAAAATAAATACAGTAGACTCCCTCAAATCCGCACTCCTAAAATCCACAACTCTCTAAAATCCGCACATAATTTACAGATGTAAACAATGAAACATTCAGTTTAGAAGAGGTACAAAATTTGACTTTTTCACTTTTATATCAATTCCATACATTTTTTAATTTGTAATTTTTTTTAAAGTTATTGAATTCATGTTTTTTATGAAGAAAGAATAATTTATTTCTGAAAAAAAAAAAAAAAAAAGATATTGCTGATATTATTGGTAATCACAATCTTACCAAATATATTTATGCATTGAACAAGCTTTTTTAGTTATTAAGTCTGGCTAAAACTGAAATAAAGATTTTTTTTTTTTTTTTTTTTTTTTTTTTATCCTGATGTGAATTAGTAATGTATCTTTATGTGGCAAGTTTTATTGAATAATTTAGGAAAAACACATTTAATCTTTATAATGAATATTTAATTGTACATTATTGATTATTATCTTGACTTTTGCTTTTAGTAATTTAATGCTTTTAAAAATTATCTAAATTTTTATTATTTTAGTTTATTACTTATTTTAATATATTGTAAGCATTCATTATACTTTTGATTTCATAATTAATTACATTCAAATTACTTTTTAAAAAATGTAAACAAAGCAATGACCAGAAATCCGCAAAATTCTAAAATCCGCACAACCTCTGGTCCCAAGCTTTGCGGATTTGAGGGAGTCTACTGTATGTTTAAAATTCGAAATCAATAAAGAATAACAAACATATTGGTTTTAACAGAAAGCCATCACTTTTAATTGTTATCTAATTTCTAGAAAATTGAAATTGTGAAGAAATCCTAAAAAAGAATGAATTTATACTCAATGTTCGACAAGGGTAATTAAATTCTAAATTAAAAAAAAAAAAAAAATGCACAAACTTTAAAAATACACTTGTAAACTGTTCACATCTGCCCCCCATATGTTCTATTCACAAGTGCCCCATCTACCCAATTTACAAACCATTTATCAACATAAAAAAAGATATTTTGAATTGAAAAAAGAAAACAAACTTTTTTGTAGACTTACCTAAGTAATTCCACTATAGAATGTAATGCTGTTATTCATACTTGAAAAATGTCTAGAATTTTTCTTTCAATAACTTTAGAAGATCTCATCACCATCTAAAACAAACAAATTGCAACAGTAAGAAATCAAAATGGCTGATTGTTCTGAAAATTAGGCAAAAGATTTGTACCAGTTCTGTCATTTATTGGTAATTTTATCCAATTCTTTGTGTAGGCCTGTGTATCAATTTATCTATAATCTGTCAACATTTCTTAGCAAACCAAATGCCATATATATGGCATTTATGCTGTACAGCATAAAAGTGCATAGCACATTTTAAAAGCACTGTTACACAATTTATGCTCATACTCAGTAACCTTTATGAATTCTTTTGTATAGCCCTGTATATCAACTATAGCATTTATACATACTATATAGTATGCATAAATATAGTGAAACTTAAAAGTGCATATTATAATTAAAAATGCATTTTCTGCCATCATCGCATACAGTACTTCAGATAGAATATACTATCTGAAATCTTTTACATGGTCTTGTGAATATTAGTATTATACATGAAATACTTTATAGTCACCAATGTACAGCTATTTCATTATATAAGGAACAGCTTAACAGAATTAAACTAAGCCTCAAACTTTTTTCCCCTATACCATTATGTAACATAATTCTTTTGTGTAGCACTGTAAATTAATACTAACTAATCTTTGCATCACATACTCTACAGAATACATATTTTAATGCACTTCGAAAATGCATATCAATTTTTCTTGTATTAAGACTGTAACATCTTTAAAATTCATCTTAAAGTGAGTTCTGATTATAACAATAGCAAATCTTTTAAACCTATTTTCTGACTCAACCTCTTTACTAAAATAAATGAAAGGTAAGATATGTTTATTTTACTTGCAATAAAAATTTTGCATAAAACTTTATTTGCCCTTATATGTGTTTTTGATGTAGTTTCTGATTTTTTGGAAAAATCTGAGTTTTTTTTCCTGATTTGTGGATAAAATTTGCGTTTCTTCACGATTCTTTGAAGAAATTCACTATTTTTGCTATATTAACATTTTTTATTTAAAGGATTGATGAAATTCATTTTTTTTTTTTTTTTTTTTTTTTTTTTTTTTTGGTGACCATTTGTCAAAATTCAAGATAGATTTTATGTCCAAATTTTTGGATTTATGACTCATTTTTTTTTAATTTTCCAAAATTAGCGGCTTAATTTTTTGAAAATTTAGTAACAGAATCACCCCTAAACGAAAGATATATTTATAAAAACTTATATTTAACTTTTATATTAAAAAAAATCACCGCAAATACCTACTTTAGTTTTATTATTTTTCAGTATCTTTCTTAAATATTGTAAACCTATTTCTAATGTTAATATTTTGCAGGGAAATGCAGTGTTTCATGTAGATAGTTTCTTTTATACTTGTTTGAAAATTCTATATTAAAATATCAGCACCAATATTATCATTTTCTAGTATTGAAAATGCATTCTTGACATAAATCAGGCTCTTTTCTTTCTTTTTTTTTCTTTCTTTTTTTTTTTTTTTTTGCAGTTGACAATTAAACTGAAAATGATCCAAAATTCGGAAAAGTCTGGAATCGCCTGGGTCTGTCGTGTTCCAGATTTTTCATTTTGTACTGTATTACAAAATCTACAAACATTTTTTATCAGTTTTAAAATTGTGAGTGTTTTCTGAATTACATATGTAATGAATATAGATTTGCTTTTTAATCTTTACTAAAAAAATCAGAATCAGTGCTATTTTTACTATTTTTTTTTCTCCATGGATAAACTGGTATATAATAATATACTTTTCCATCAAATCATGGAAAAGTATATTTTATTATTATTGTTATGTCTTGTCAAATTTAGTGAAGTGAACGATTCATCATAGAGAGAGAGAAACATGATCACATCATCGCACGGTGCAAGAACTTTTACTCCGTGTATAATCGTCATCCAGGTAAACAGGACATACCCGGAACACTGTGCTTTAATGGTAGGTTCAGTGTGTCCAGAAGACATTGGCTGCCTAAATACAGATTGATTCTTAGTTAGGAATTACAATTCATTTATTTTTCCATGCTCTAGTCATGTCGTTATTATAGCATGCACGTTGCTATGTCTAATATTATTTACTCTAAAATGACATTTTATTTATTTTCTTTTATTTACGTATGATCCTAATATCTCTACATTCGTGAATCATTTTATTTTGTGTGTGACATAAAGCATGAAAAAAATATACCTCTTAAATGAATTTGAAAACATTTTAACAAGATTAATAATAATTGTTCGAAAAATTTAAAAATACTGTAACGTCTGATATTGTGTTATCTAAAAATGATACTTAATTGTTAATACATGTAAGTCTCTATTTGAGTTTTTTCAGTATTTTACATGTTTAAATTCTTTTATACAAACAAAATAATAAAAACAGAAACTTATATGATTTTTAAATTTACAACTTAAATTAAAATGATGTCATTTTATTTATTTTCTTTCATTTATGTATGATGCTAATATCTCTACATTAATGAATTATTTTATTTTGTGAGTGACATGAAGCATGAAAAAATGCTGCCTTTTAAATGAATTTGAAAATATTTTAACAGGATTAATGATAATATTTCAAAAAATTAAAATATATTGAAGCGTGTGATATTGTTTTTCTAAAAATGCAACTTATTTGTTAAATACTTATACATATAGGTCTCTATTTGAGTTTTTTTCAGTATTTTACATGTTTAAATCATTTAATACAAGCAAAATAATAAAAACAGAAGCTTATATGATTTTTGAACTTTATTTTAAAATTTATGCTTTTGTCCTACAAGATGAGGTACAGTCCTATCATTGGACCCAGGCTACTATTCACCTTTTTATAGTACAGTAGACTCCCTCAAATCCGCACAGCTTGGGACCAGTGGTTTTTCAGATTTCTGGTCATTGTTTTGTTTACATTTTTTAAACAGTGATTTGAATGTAATTATTAATGAAATCAAAAGTATAATGAATGCTTACAATATACTAAAATATTAAAATAAGTCATAAATTAAAATAATAAAATTTAGATAATTTTTAAAATGATTAAAATACTAAAAGCAAAGATCAAGTTAATAATCAGTAATGTACAATTAAATATTCATTATAAAGATGAAATGTTTTTTTAAATTATTCAATGAAACTTGCCTCATAAAGGTATATTACTAGTTCACATCAGGATCATAAAACAATGAAGCTTTATTTCAGGTTTAGCCAGACTTAATAACTAAAAAAGCTTTAATACATAAATATATTTGGTAGTATTGTGATTACCAATGATATCAGCAATATCTTTATATTTTTGGAAATAAATTATTTTTTCCCTATAAAAAAAAAAATGAATTCAATAACCTTAACAAAAATTGCAAATTAAAAAATGTATGGATATCTTAAAAAGTGAAATTTTGCACCTAAATCTGAACTGAATGTTTCATTGTTTACATCCGTAAAATATGTGCGGATTTTAGAGAGTTGTGGATTTTAGGAGTGCGGATTTAAGGGAGTTTACTGTATATTATAAGACAGACAGCAAAATTCTTGAGCACCTCAATTATGTATTCATTTCAGAATGTTTGAAACTTAACACTGTGGCCTTTAATTTGTTCCAAACCCGTCTTATTTCAGCATTAACGAAAAGCCTAAAAATCAGTAAAATGTTTTATTTTTCATATGAATGTGCTGCTCAGTATAAAAATAGAAATTACATCTTAAACATATGCATGCACGAAACTCACTTTTGTATTGATGTGGATTTTTATTTTTTTGCCACATCTCATTGGAAAAGTTGCTGTGGTAGTGTAGGAGGAACTGTGCAAAGACTTGCTATAAAAACGAGCTTACGAAAACCCAATGAAAACCACATAATCACTCCCGAACAGCTTTATGATTTCGCAAATAAAAATTTTCCTGGCATAAATTTCATGTATAGTACAAATAATGAGTACAGTGAAAAGGATACATAACACTATATTCTGATTGGACAAAATAGATAGAGCCTGCTATTAAAAGTTTATGTTCACAAGGTTGGGAAAACACATAATTTTTCTCAATACTGATGAGTAAATTTTTAGGTAGTCTTCGAAAACCGCAAAACATAAAAATATGCTAAAAGTTTTTTTTTTTTAATAGCTGTGTATTGCAATTTTCCAAATAAATTTGATGTAACTTCTATTCCATAGTAAATGTTCTTCCCTTGTATTTATTTTTTATTTCTATAGAAACACGTGTTATGAAAATACACTGAAGTAACAAGAATCAACTATTTTTGCAGTTGTATAAATTTTATCCAAACAATTTTCAGCTGTATTTTTCATTTTGCTGGCTGGTAAGGTTTTCTAGAAATTGAAAATGATATTAAATACATGCATGCACATTATTGGAACAATGTGTGAACTTTGCAATAACTTGTTCAACAGTTCAGTTGTCGTTACTTGAAAAACAATTCTGAAAGTTCCACTCTCAAATCCACAAATTTTAAGAGTTTTATTTATTTATTTTTTTTTTTTTTTTGTGTCGCATCACAAATTCGGTTTGATCCAAAATGATATTGAAATTAAAAGAAGAAAACCAACCTCCTCTTAGAGATAACTCACAGCGCCAGCCTCTTTTTCTACCTCCTAAAGTGTTCTATATGTACAGCCCCAAATCTCATACATTCCAGAGAATGATTTAGGTGTAACAGAGTCAACATTTCAACTTATAGACACACATCTGTATCTACATTCAAGTCAAGCCCCTATGTCTAAGGTTACAGAATGTACTATTGTAATACTATTGTAAGCATTCATTATAGTTTTGATTGAATTATTAACTACATTCAAATTATTGTTTAAAAAATGTATACAAAGCAATTCCCAGAAATCCGCACAATCTTTGGTCTCAACCTGTGCTGATTTGAGGGAGTCTAGTGTATTCTAAGACAGATAGCAACATTCTTGAGCATCTCAATTATGTATTCATTTCAGAATGTTTGAAGCTCAACACTCTGGCCTTTAATTTGTTCCAAACCCGTCTTATTGCTGCATTAAAAAAAAAAAAAAAAAAAAAACAATAAAATCGAAAAAATGTTTTATTTTTCGGATGGATGTGCTGCTCAGTATAAAAGATGAAAGAACTTCTTAAACATTAGCATCCACAAAACTGACGTTGGTATTGATACCGAGTGGTATTTGTTTGGTCCGTCACATGGGAAAAGCTCCAGTGTTGGCCTATGATGAACTGTCAAAAGACTTGCTACAAAAGCGAGCTTACAGAGATCCTACGTGAACCACATAATCACTCCCTGACGCTTTATGATTTCGCAAAAAAAAAGACATTCCTAGCATAAATTTCATGTACAGTAGACTCCCTAAAATTCGCACATAATTTACGGATGTAAGAAATGAAAAATTCAATTCAGATATACGAACAAATTTAGATTTTTGTCGTTTTTTATCAATTTTTTATAGATTTTAATTTGTAATTTTTGTTAATATTACTGAATTGATGTTTTTTCATGAAGGAAGAATAAATTTATTTCAGAAAAAATTGTTGAGTCTTAATATTCACAATCTTCTTACAAAATATATTTATGTATTAACTAGACGGTTGCCCGCCCTCAGTAGCCCGAAGACTATCTGAATGCCAGTTCTACAACCCCACAATTTCTTCTCGGTGTTCTGGGGTTTCGTTTGCATATCTTTTTTTATTGTTAATGAAGAGGTCTTCCATTTGTTCTTCCATCTGTTCTTCTTTCTGTTCTTCCATCTGTTCTTCCATTTGTTCTTCCATTTGTTCTTCCATTTGTTCTTCCATTTGTTCTTCAATTATATTCGACGATTCACTGTTTGAGAGCCTATCTGTCCTTTTATTTATAGAAGTTCAAAATGAAAAAAGATTTTCTTAGCAGACGATTTTTTATGATAAATACATTATCTGTTTTATATTTCTTCTGCGTTTACCTAAGCTGTGTAAAATCTCTATAAATAAAAGGTATAGAGGATGAGAGCCTATCTGTGCCTCAATTAATTATCCTCGGAATTCCTTTTATATATATAGATTAAGCTTTTTTTATTATTAAGTCTGACTAAATCTGAAATAAAACTTCCTTATTTTATAATTTTGATATAATTTAGTAATATACCTTTATGAAGCAATTTTCATTGAATAATTTTGAAAAACTACAGTTCATCTTTATAATGAACATTTAATAATACAATATTTATTATTTACTCGACCTTTTCTTTTAGTATTTTATTCACTTTAAAAATTATCTAAATTTTTATTATTTTAATTTATTAATTATTTTATATTTTATTACATTGTCAGCATTCATTACAGTTTCGATTGCATTATTAATTTTATTAAAACAACTGTTTAAAAAATAGAAACAAAGCAATGACCAGAAATCTGCAAAATTCTAAAATCTGCACAACCTCTGATCCCAAGCTGTACGGATTTGAGGGAGTTTACTGTATTGTACAAATGAAGAGTAATATTAAAATGATACATAACATTATATTTGATTGGACAAAATGGATAGAGCCTGCTGTTGAAAGTGTAAGTACCGTAAAATACCGTTAATCTCCCCCCCCCCCCCAAACGTGACAAAAAATCGTACAATAGTTAGAGGGGGGCGCTTACACGGGATTTTTCCGCGATCGTTCAACAAAATTTACAGGAATGAATCATGATGAAATAATTAATGAATCGTTGAATGAATCATAACTTTTGATACTTGAAAAAAAATTGTTTTTTTTTAAACGTAAATTCTGTCGAAAAAACGTAGAAAAAAGGAGAAATTTGTAAAAAAGAGCCAAAACAAGCATGAAATCAATTAAAAAATATCGGAAAAACGCACATTTCATCAAAGATTCACGATTCATTCATTTTATAATGATTTATCCCATCCTCAATCGCCTTTGAGAATGGGGAGGGAGGGCGCTTTCTCGGGATTTTTTGAAAATTTCAAATTCCTTATAAAGTGGGGAGGGGGCGTTTGATCGGGAAGGGTGGATTAACGGAATTTTACGGTACTCAAGGTTGGAGAAGTGCATCATTTTACTTGCCACTTGTCAGTGATATTTTATGTAGTCCTCAATAACCGCAAAATATAGAACTTTGTTGCAAAGTTTTTTTTCCTATCTAGATATATATTGCAACTTTCCAAACGACTTTTATGTAAATGCTATTGTATACTAAACTTTCCCCCATTGTATCTATTTCTTAATTCTATAGAAGCAAATGTTCTGAAAATACACTGAAGTAACAGGAATCGGCTATTTTTGCAGTTCCATAAATTTTATCCAAACAATTTTCAACTGTATGTTGCATTTTTGCTGGCTTGTAAGGTTTCCTAAAAAATCCAAATGATATTCAATGCATTCATGAAAATGTTCAAAAATTTGAGAATTTTGCAAGAACTTGTTTAATAATTCAGTAGTTGTTACTTCAACTACTGAAGTTCTAAAAGTTTTATTCTCAAATCAAAAACTTTTAATAGTTTTTGTGTGACACAACGCAATATTGGTTGGATTAAAAATGATATTGATATCAAAAGAAGAATCCCCCTGTCCTCCTAGAGATATCTCATAATGTCAAGTGTCAGACCACCCCCCCCCCTCTTTGCCCCTAAAATGAAAATATTGTGTATGTACAGCCCCCTATCTCATAGATATCAGAGTAAGAAGTAGGTGGAAAAGAGTCAACATTTCTACTTATAGACACACATATGTATCTACACTCGAGTCAAGTCATATGTCTAAGAGTATATAATGTGGTAATTTAATAAATGAATTTTGTGCCATTTAAGGAAATGAAAACTGTAAAATCGACTGCTTAATTCAGAATTGCAACTTATTAAAAAATGTCTTGTTTATTAATTTTCTTTCTCTTTTTAGATTCAAAGGTAGATAAAAATACTTGAATAAGTCATTTCCTTGGATGAAAATAGCAACAATAAGAAAATTGTTTCTCTAGTCAACAGCACTTTGTTCCTCAAAATGGAGATAAAGAAAAACTTTCCTCCATCGTTACAGGAGAAAAAAAGTTTATGTGTGGAGTATGTTCCAAAAGATTTGCTAAGAATACTGATCTAAGAAGGCATCTCTTGATACATACCGGAGAAAAAGCTTTTGCTTGTGAAATATGTTCCAAGAGATTTTCTCATAAAAGTACACTAAGAACCCATTTCTTAACACATACAGGAGAAAAACCTTTTATTTGTGAAATATGTTCCAAAGGATTTTCTCGGAATGGTGCATTAAAAGACCATCTCTTGATGCATACAGGAGAAAAACCTTTTGTTTGTGAAGTATGTTCCAAGAGATTTTCTCGGAATGGTGCATTAAAAACCCATCTCTTGATACATACAGGAGAAAAACCTTTTGTTTGTGAAGTATGTTCCAAGAGATTTTCTAAGAATAGTAGTCTAAGAAGCCATCTCTTGACACATACAAGAAAAAAAGCTCTTGTTTGTGAAGTATGCTTTAAAGGATTTTCTTGTAAAAGTGCTTTAAAAACCCATCTCTTGATTCATACAGGTGAAAAACCTTTTGTTTGTGAAATATGTTCCAGGAGATTTTCTCTTAATTATTATCTAAAGAGGCATCTCTTGATTCATACAGGCGAAAAACCTTATGTTTGTGAAATATGTTCCAAAGGATTTTCTCAGAGTAGTAGTCTAAGCAGGCATGACTTGATTCATATAGTTGAAAAACATTATGTTTGTGAAATATGTTCCAGAGGATTTTCTCGTAATGATAATCTAAGAAGGCACATGCACTTGACACATGCAGGATAAAATCTTTGTGTTTCTCAAATTTGTTCCTAAGATTTTTCTAGACATAGTCAACAAGAAAGACATTTCGTGATAGATACAGAAAAAAATTTCTGTTTGTACAATATGTTTTCCAAAAGATTAGCTAATAACCATTTATTAAAAACATTTTTTTTCTCATACTAAATAGATACCTCTTAAAAATCTGTTGTATTTTTTTCTTTTGTTAAAATTGAGTATGAACCCTGTGTGTGTAGTTGCATTTAATGTTATCACATCTCTTCTGTTTTATGCATTTTTCAATACAATAAAAAACTGTAAAATTTTTCCATACTTGTCACAATTGTCATTTTGATAAGAAGCAAAAACTCCAAACCTGTTCATCAATTTTCAGTAAAATTTTTTGATAGCTTTAACTTTTGTTATTTTATTGTAAAGTAATTTTCCTCTAAAATTAAAAAAAATAATCCGACCTGAAAAGGATAAATTGTACCTCAACTTCTTATGCGATAGGAAAAGATTTATTGAAGTAACACTTTTTTAATCTAGAAGAAATGTGTGCTAAAAATATTTATTGTGAAAAAAAAATCTTATTTTTTAAATTTTCTTCTTAAAAGACTTTCAAAGCATTCAGATGAAACATTTTTCATTATCATGTATTTTTTTGCATCCAGCATGAGCTGAGTATTTTTCTAAAATTATATAAATAATTAATTGGATATTTATTCAGCATGTTTACTCAATTCATAAATGATAGCTTTATGAGCTAGTCATACATGCACTTTGTTTCTAAGTTCTTGTTTCTTTTGCTTCTTTTTCGTGTCTTACATGATCACATACAAAAACGTTTTCTGACATGGCAATATTACCTCCTATAATCTCTGTAATAGCCTAATCATTTGACTGTCATCAATAGTTCCAGGCTGACTACTTTGTTTTTTGTACATCAAACAGCCATTTTGGTGCTTTAGCCAGGTGCAGGGGATAAATCGCCTAATACTATTCCATTGCTATCATTTCATTTATATTATGTTAGTTAAAGTATTCGGACTGTCACATATGTTTTCAATTTTCATATGCAAAGCTTCCTTTTGATTAAAAAATCGACATTTTTTTATTAAAACTACATAAATGTTCCCATGATCATAAAGCTTTTTTGGTACTTTTATGTAGCCAGACGCAGACCTCACTAATAGCATTTTAAACTTACCAATTAGCATTTTTTATTTTCCTCATGGTAAATTCATACAATGTATTGGATTTGAAATTAAATGTCATGGTGTGCTGCATTACTGTTATTATTGTTTTTTAAACAATAAGCAAAAGCCATGAATTTGAAATGTTTCAATTTTAAATACAAGTGTTATATTTTAAATAAAAAATGAGTGACTGGATTACATAAAAAATAATGAAATAGGAAAAAATGCTACTGGAATATTGCTCTAATTCATCCCCTACACCCATCTAACAAAGAAAACCCATCGACCAATTTTGCCAAATTGCTCCCCAGGTTACACAAATTGACGTAATTTTGTATAAATAACAGAAGAAGAAATAAATCAGTAAAATATTGATAAAAATAGAAATGAAACACTCAGTAGGGTGTCCCAAAAATATAAATTTTTAAATATTTGGACTCTCACCTCTTAAAAAGTTTTATTTGGAGAACTTAAGATCTCTAAAATTTCAGCTCGAAAAGATTATATTTATAAGTCTCCCCAAGTTCGCCAAAGTTTAAAACACAACTTTAATTCCACAATATTTTACACTTACTTAGAAAACTATTATTCTTCATATATATATATATATATATTTAAGTTACATGTCTTTTTTGTGTCATTTTTAAAAAAATGTAACCTATCAGTAATATTTGGAGTAGAAAATATAAAGACAAAAAAGGAACTTTATTCCAAATTGTAAACTGCAATGTATAAAAAGTTACAGTCAAATTCACCTGTTATGTTTCACAAGATAAAAAAGAGAATATAGTAAACTGTTATATAATTAAAATAATTAATCGTTTTTACTTACCTTGAAGATCTTTTCAGTTGCACTTACAGAAGTTCTTTCCATGCATTTAAACTATTTGCAATAAATAACTTTTTTGTGCATCTTTTGTTGCATCCTATGCCTCATTCAGTGCAGTCATGAAAGCACATCGCCAGTGTTTGACAATTTCTTCAGCTTTTTTAAAAGATTTTGATTTTCAGCTATTTTACAAACCCTTAAGAACAATGTTGTCTATTTGTGCGGTGTGAAAGAAGCTGTGAGAGATGATTAAGTCATTCCATTTTAAAGGAAATTTCTTTAATAAGTACAAATTCCGTTTCTTTTTTCATTGATTTTACTGAGATATATTTAGAAGTCTTATGAAGCTCAGCAAAAAATTTAAAGAATAATTTTAATTCCATGATATTTTATACGTACAATGTTGTCTACTTGTGTGGTAGCTACAGAATCTGTGAGAGAGATTTAAGTCATTCAGTTTTAAAGGGGATCTCTTTAATAAGTGGACAAATGGACTATAAGCATTTCTAATGTCAAAAGATGTCACTAATCAGCTTCTCGATTTATCCCACAATTGTTTACCTAAATCCAATCAAATTACGCAATGCTTGAAGAAAATATTGTGAACTCTGCCCAGTGCAAATGGTGAATTCATTTTGTAATCGATTTTACTGACATATATTTAGAAATCTAATTTATATTATATATTATTTGTATTATTATAATATTATTATGATAATATAATCATATATATATTACATAATATATTATAATAATATATTATTATATTTATTTACATTATTTATGTCTTTAGAAATCACTACTATGTATATTAACAATATTTAAATATATGCTTAAATTTTGCTTTAGAATTGCAATGATTTTATAAATAGTTTACACATGTTTCATTTTCATATATTATATTACGCATATCCATTATAGGTAAGTATTACGGTGCACCCCCCCCCCCCACCCACCCACCCCACTCCAATGACTAGTTTTTTTAAAAACTAAGGAATCTGGTATTGGGTGTAGTAAAAAGTTTTAATGTGTCTTTAACTGAAATTAATGTGCAATTAAGAACTAAGAATACATACTTTTATTTTTTTTAAGTAAATTAGATTACTACTACTGTCCTGACATTTCTTTTTATAAAAATTTATCAAAAAGTTTTAGTTGCAACGTTACTTAAATTAAAACACAGAACAATATCACTCAACGGAAACAAATTAATAGCACTTCGGATTTGTTAAATTTTGGACCAATGCTTGATTCTCAACGTAATCACGGCATAATCAAAATAAGACTGCTTAATTTAATGCTTTATTTAAAAAAGAAAACGAATATATAGCAGTCTCTTAGAAAATCAATTTGTTTAATAGGATCTAGGTGACCTTCTATTAACTGATTTTATTATTATTATTATTTGCATATTTTAGTATATAATACAGAACCATTTATCCAGAATGGTTGAGGCTAGATGTATTGTGGAGTTTTCCCGGTTAACTGGTTTGGCATTAAAACAGCATCCATTTGATAAGTTTTATGGAATATATATGATTGTTGCATTATTTCTAATTTTAAATTATTAGATTATTTGACTTAAAAATCCGATACATGTAAGATTAAAAAATAGAATATGAAAGAATATAATTTATGGAAATCCTTTGGGAATAAAACTCTTCTGTTTCCTCTGCATAAAAATAGAAAACATCTAAAGTACAACTATACATGCTTCTATTTCAAATACTAAATGTTGACATTAAACTGATGAATTGTTTCAAGCAATGTATATATATGTCAAACTGCCAGCATATGACACTTTTTTCTACAAAGATTCAATTATCAGGCAATTAGAAATATCATTTCGATATCTAATTTTCTGGTTAATTGGTTTTCGGATAAATGGTCCCGTACTGTATTTCATTGACAAAAATTAGTTGGAGTTATATTATTTTTATGTAAATTTTGTATTGATACCTTATCCCCCCCCCTTTTTCAAGTTCTTTTATGAGGCTAAAAGGTCCAATATCACACTGGAAGAATTTGGCAGTAGCAGGCAACGGCCTCCAAATTGTAAATAATATTGTTTTCTTCAGTGTTAAGCAGATCATCCTTTGTATTCTTCGTGCAAGTGTAAATTCTAATCTGTAATTTACAAAATTCATTATACAGCAGAATCTTTCAAATCACATAGTTTGGTATCTGAAGTTTTGCAGATTTTAGAATTTTGCAGATTTCTGGTCAATGCATTGTTTGCACTTTTAAAACAACAATCTGAGTGCAATTTATATTGCTTCCGAAATTATAATTAATATTTACCTTATAATAAAATGTTTAAAAAAAAGTAATAAACTAAAATAATAAAAATTTAGATAATTTATCAAATGATTATCAAAAATGATATTAAAAGTAAAGGTCAAGTTAATAATGTATGATTTATTATGAAGATGAAATGCATTTTCCCTTAACTATTCAATGAAACTTGGCTCATAAAAGTACATTATTAATTTACATCAAAATCATAAAATATGGAAGTTTTATTTCAATTTTTGTCAGAGCTAATAACCAAAAAAGCTTGATTAATACATAAATATATTTGGTAAGAAACTTGTGATTACTAGTGGTACCAGCAATATCTTGAATTTTTCAGAAATGAATTTATTCTTCTTTTATGAAATGTATGAATGCAATAATGTTAATGAAAATTTCTCATTAAAAATACAGTCAAAGTTCTATAATCCGCACAGGTTGAGGCCAAAGGTTGTGCAGATTATGGAATATTGTGGAATTATAGAGTATTATAGATTGTATGTCATTTTATTAATCCTAGACAGAATTTTATCTTTATAGTCAATAAAATATGAAAAGATAAATATGATATCTAATAATTAGTTTAATATGCTATCTCAAAAAATGCCTTTTTAAAGTTATATTATTGAAAAATTGATATATATATGCATTTAAATAAAGATAATTCCATATACATATTACATATGTTAAGTACTACAGTTTGTAATTTACTGTTAATAAAATAATATTCATTATATTTAAAAAAGTCAATATTTTATTTTATTTTTTTTCATTTTTTTTATCATTTTTTTAATCAATTTTGGATCATAAATTTGTAAATTTTTTTAATTGTTTTTTTCATTGTTTACATTCGTAAAGTAACGCGAAATTATAGAAAATTGCGGATTACGGGTGCGCGGATTATAGAACCTTGACTGTATATAGAACTGATATAAAACTAAAAAAGTACATTTTATCCCTACAACTGAACTGAATGTTTTGTCATTACAATATAATAAAATATTAAAATAAGTAATAAACTAAAAAAATAAAAATTTAGATAATTTTTTAAATGATTAACATATTAAAGGCAAAGGTCAAGTTTACAATGTAAGATTATACAGGGTGATTCAGCTCGTCGGTGACAAACTTTAAGGATCGATAGAGCACACCTAGACGAACATTTTTGAATAGGGAATGTAGGGTCCCTGACGCGATGGTAAGGCGCTAGGCGCTTTCGAAAATTTGGGTGCCGAAATTCGAAACGTCATAAAAACTAGGGAAATGATTAGATTTTCTTGCTTGTTGCGTCGAAATGATTCTGTTTGTTTAGACTTTCTTCAGTACCAATTTGATAAGCGTATCTCTTAAAACATGGATAGGGGGCCCTGCAGACTTTGGAGAGCTAGACAACAACTTTAAGCCCGTTATTTTGATAATTTAACACATGCTCGCCAAAGTTTATACTCTAACTTAAAGTTTGAACCCAAAAGTAGAGCCCTGCAAAAAGCGTAAGAGCCGGAATAAAATGTCAAAGTACAGGGTGGTCGAAACTCGAAGGCTCCTAAGAGATAAACAAACAGATTTCTTGACTTATGGCATGCATTTTCATGATTCTGTTTGCTGGGGCTCTCTGAAACTCAGTTGAACGGTACAAAAAGAAACATCGATAGGGGGCGCTTTGGGCAAAAAACATAATTCGTTGACATTTCGGACGCTAACTGGAAACGGGGCGCTACGATCAGTTAGAAACAAAACAAGAGAGTAATTTACTTATCATAAGAAGCTATTAAAACTGCAGTTTTTTTTTTTTTAACAAACATAGCTGGTTTCAATCTTGCACAATGCGCGCAATAAAATTTACATAAGGTGCTTTTTGCTAATTTATGCAAAAGATATCGTACCATATCGATATGCAAAAGATACGTAATGCGTAGACGACAACGCGAGATGACGTAGTTGTATGCGCAGACACGTCTTTTGAACGTGCGGTACCTACTTAAGCTTCGGGTTACTTGTCTGCAGATCGGTAGTAGGATGGAACGGTACACAAACTCTGAATTGGCTGACATGCATTTGGCGTATGGCGCTGCTGGTTGTAATGGACGAGCCGCTCAGCGGTTGTACGCCGAGCGTTACCCCAACAGGCAAATCCCCTGCCATGCTTTCTTCGCTCGAGTACACCAGAGGTTGTCCACAATGGGATCTTTCGACGGAGGCAGGCCTGAACGGGTGCGATCAGTGAGCACCCCCGACAACGAAGAGGCTGTGCTTAACCTGGTTGAGGACAACCCAGGTCTTAGCACGAGAGATATCGCCAGACATGTTGGCATTTCGCAAGCAACTGCGTGGCGCATCTTACGTTCCCGGAATCTGCACCCCTACCACATCCAGCGGGTGCAGTTGCTCAGAGAGCAGGATTTTGGCCCTCGAGTGGAATTCTCAAGATGGTACTTGGCGATGAGATCCAGGGATCCCCGTTTTGTAAACAGCATTTTGTTTACGGACGAGTCCACCTTCAGCCGGGAGGGAATGTGGAACGCCCACAACAGTCATGTGTGGTGTGATGAAAATCCACATGAAACCAGAAGCCGAGCAGCCCAGGAGCGTTTCTCAGTAAATGTGTGGGCCGGCATTCTGGGGGATTGCCTCATTGGCCCTTATTTGTTACCTGAACGGCTGACAGGTGGAAATTACCTGATTTTCCTGGATCAAGTGCTGCCGCAGCTTCTGGAGGAGGCGCACGTACCCGAAGGTTCGCGTCGCCAGATGTGGTTCCAGCACGATGGAGCTCCGGCCCATTACACGAACGACGTGCGTCTCCATCTAAACGCAAGGTATGGCCAGCGGTGGATCGGGCGTGGGGGTCCAGTTCACTGGCCTGCCCGATCACCAGACCTCACCTGCTTGGATTTCTTCCTTTGGGGTTACCTGAAGGCCGAGGTATAACATACATCTGTCAGCAGTGCTGAAGAACTTGTGGCGCGCATTGTGGCAGCTGCAGGGCAGATCAGAGATACTCCTGGCATTGTTGGAAACACACACTCCTCAATGCGACGGAGGTGCGAAGCCTGCATCATGGCCCAAGGTCGAAATTTCGAGCATCTTCTGTAGTGTTATTTTTTGTAAATAAATTTCCAGTATCATTGATGTTTTTGGTCTAAATTTATTCAGAAGTGTTGAGCAGAGGTAGAAAATGTGTTTTCATTATTACTAACTGATCGTAGCGCCCCGTTTCCAGTTAGCGTCCGAAATGTCAACGAATTATGTTTTTTGCCCAAAGCGCCCCCTATCGATGTTTCTTTTTGTACCGTTCAAGTGAGTTTCAGAGATCCCCAGCAAACAGAATCATGAAAATGCATGCCATAAGTCAAGAAATCTGTTTGTTTATCTCTTAGGAGCCTTCGAGTTTCGACCACCCTGTACTTTGACATTTTATTCCGGCTCTTACGCTTTTTGCAGGGCTCTACTTTTGGGTTCAAACTTTAAGTTAGAGTATAAACTTTGGCGAACATATGTTAAATTATCAAAATAACGGGCTTAAAGTTGTTGTCTAGCTCTCCAAAGTCTGCAGCGCCCCCTATCCATGTTTTAAGAGATACGCTTATCAAATTGGTACTGAAGAAAGTCTAAACAAACAGAATCATTTCGACGCAACAAGCAAGAAAATCTAACCATTTCCCTAGTTTTTATGACGTTTCGAATTTCGGCACCCAAATTTTCGAAAGCGCCTAGCGCCTTACCATCGCGTCAGAGACCCTACATTCCCTATTCAAAAATGTTCGTCTAGGTGTGCTCTATCGATCCTTAAAGTTTGTCACCGACGAGCTGAATCACCCTGTATATTCATTACAATGATGAAATGTATTTTTTCTAAATTATTCAATGAAACTTGCTTCATGAAGATATACAATACTCATTCACATCAAAACCATAAAATAAAGAAGTTAGTTTTCTGGTTTAGCCACACTAAATATCTAAAAAAATCTTGATTAATGCATAAATGCATTTGGTAGGAAGATTATGATGACCAGTGATATCAGCAATAACTTGAATTATTTCAGAAATAAATTTATTTTTCCTTCATAAAAACATGAATTCAGTATAAAAACATAAATAACATTAGCATAAATTACAATTTAAAATAAATGAAAATGATATAAAAATAAAAAAAAGTCAAATTTTGTCCCTAAAATGATCTGAATGCTTTATTGTTTACATGTGTAAATTATATGCAGATTTCAGCCTGTTGCAGATTTTAAGGTTGCAGGAATCTACTGTATTATTCAGTATGCTAGATTGTTCTTCTCCAATTAGAGACTTGGAATTTTTTTTTTTATGTATGATAATTGATAATTAATTGTAAAAAATGGACATTTTTTTATCCCATACTTTATTTCAATGAACATAACCAAGGAATATTAGAAATAATTTAGTATTTTGCAATATCTTTAAGTATTTCCCTTTATCTTATTGAAAAATTATTGAATGGCTTTATGAAAAAAATAATTTATTAAAGAAAATTTTCAAGATTTATAGTAAAGAAAAGACTTTAATTTTAAAAAATTAAAAACTTGTAAATGTTACTTTTCCTAAATTTTGAAATAGCTTACGATATGCTCTACTTTCTGATTTGTAAACTTTCATTGCAAGTTATGTACAACCTATCAACTACATTCAAAATTTTCAATTGCTATAAGTTAATTACATAAAGCAGCCATATTATTTGTGTACATTTTTCTTTTCTCACTATAAAGCGTATACAGTAGAGGACCTATTATCCGGAATCGTCGGGACCGAGGGCTTTCCGGATTTTGGAATTTTCCGGATTTCGGGTCTGTCCGAAACTTGACACTCCCCTCCCCCCCCCCCCTCCAACAAAAAAACACGGAAAATTTAAAAATAATAACAAAATTATAACACTGATATCTAGAATATGAATGAAAAGTGTGTTGTATGAGGAGTCTGTGGAAAAAACACTAAGCTACAACTTTGACTCCTGTACTATAGTACAAAGTCAAATATACGGACATCCAAAATTCAGAGCTCTTTAAAATCCGTACGTTTTGCTAACTAGCTTTACATATATAGTATATATATGTATATAACTGTAAAATACCGTTAATCCGCTCCCCCAAAGGTGACGTAAATCGTAAAATAATTAGAGGGGGACGCTTACACGGGATTTTTCCGCGATCGTTTCACAAAATTTGCATTTTTTGCGAAATATCTGCAGGATTTTTTCGCGATATTTGATGAGATTTGCAGGGTTTTATTGGGATATTTGACGAAATTTGCAGGGTTTTATCGCGATATTTAACGAATTTGCAGAGTATTTTCGCGATACTTGAAAAAAAAATTGCGTTTTTTATGGGGATGAATCATGATGAAATGAATAAATCATGAATCTTTGAATGAATTTTGATATTTGAAGCAATACTTGAAAAAAAAATGCAGTTAAAAAAAAAACGTAAATTCTATCAAAAAACGCAGAAAAAATGTGAATTTTGTAAAAAAAAAGCCAAAAAAGCATGAAATCTAAAAAAATCTCGAAAAAACGCACATTTGATCAAAGATTCGTGATTCATTCATTTCATCATGATTCATCTCGTTCTCAATCGTCTTCATTTCCGGATTTCGGAATTCCGGATAATAGGTCCTCTACTGTACAGTATACTCCATCAAATCTGCAAAACTTAATACCAGAGGTTGTGTGGATTTTAGAATTTTGCAGATTTCTGGTTGTTGCTTTGTTTACATTTTTTAACAGTAATTCAGATGTAGTTAATAATACAATCGAAATGATAATGAATGCTTACAACTTAATACAATATTAAAATAATTCAGTAAAATAATAAACTAAAATAATAAATATTTAGAGAATTTTCAAAATGATTAAAATATTAAAAGGAAAGGTCAAATTAATAGTCAATAATGTATGATTAAATATTCATTCTAAAATATTCATTTTAAATATCTTAAATATTCATTTCCTAAATTATTCAATGAAACTTGCCTCACAAAGGCACATTACTAATTCACATCAAAGTCATCAAATAAAAAAGTTTTTTCCCCAGGTTTAGCCACATTTAATAACCAAAAAAAAAAAAAAAAAAAAAAACCTTGATTAATACATAAATATGTTTGGTTAAAAGATTCTGATGACCAAAAACATCAGCAATATCCTGAATTTTGTCTGAAATAAATTTGTTCTTCCTTCATGAAAAAGCATCAATTCAGTCTTATTAATGAAAATTGCATTTTAAAATATGTATGGAACTGATATAAAAATAAAAAAGTCAAATTTTGTCCCTTTATCTCAACTGAAAGTTTCATTGTTTACATCCGTATATTACGAGCGGATTTACAGAGTTGTGGGTTTTAGGGTTGCATGTTTGAGGGAGTCTATTGTATATATATAAAGCAGTCATTTGTATCTATTTTTCTCTCCTCAGTATTTCAATGTATAACAAAAACTGATATAAAATAATAAAAATCATAATCATATAATAATCATATTATAAGATAGATACATAAATGAAAACAATGAAAAAATACAATATCATAAGAACCAATGCACTTGGTACTTAAATACAGTGAGCTTCCATTTCTCCATAGAGCTTAAAAAAGAACAGTCATGGAATATATCTGGTTCTCTACAAAACTGCATATAAACAATAATATTTAATTTTTAAAAAAGTTCAAGAAGAATTTTGATATTATTATTTAACTAAATTTACATTTTGCCTTTTGGCCCATAGAGAAATCAGTAAGAATAAGAAATATTAACAAGAGATAGATGACACTGTCGGAAGAATTTTCTTATAAGAAATATTTTCTTTATTCATGGGGCTGTGCAAACATAATGTTATAATTTTTTGATAATTTTGGACCCCTTCCCAGTCCTTCTGATATCATATGCTATCATCTCTTGAACCCTACCCTCCATTAATGATATCATTTTTTAACTGTAAAATTTTTTTTCTAGAACTTATTTCTTTTATTCCAAGTGATATAGAACACAGGTTACATTTATTTTTTGCATACTTTTATGATTCAAATGAAAAGAAGTAAATAAAATATTTTTTTTGTGAATGGAAAAATTTTATATCAAACAACACTTAAAAATAATTGTGCTATTTAAAAGTATTTTATAATAGCTTTTTGTTACATGATGTATTCAACAGTGATAAAATTTTGTTCACTTGACACAAGCAGAGACGGAGTGGTTGGTAGATAGAAATTCTTAACAAAACAAAACAAGTGGACAGTATTCCTTCTTTATCTTTTTTATTTATTAGTAAACACAAGCTTCGTTTCAAATATACTTCTACATGTGATTTCTTGAACAGCGATTATGTTTGTATATATGCATAAGAAGAACAAGTGTAGGAATGTCAAGTGTTGGAGCATTTCATATTTTAGAATTAAATAATTTTATAATGATTTAGTGATTTTAATAATAACTTTGTATTTTTATAAAAGTAGATAAAAGACTGGAAAAGATAACATGCTAGTTTGAAACAAAGACCATATTACAAATAAAAAGAGAAAAATTTGATGGGATAAAATACTGTATATCATAAGACGAACACCCCTCTCCCTTAGAAATATCGTATGATATCATATGCCAGACCCTCACGCCCACCCCTAAAATGATAAGGTTTTATTTGCACAGTCTCATGTATGTATTACACGGTAATATTTGTTAAATGTATATTGTCTAATGTGTCCATTATGCCATATTCATACTAACATGGAGCATACAGCTCATATTCAAAATATTAGAAGAATTCAGAAAAAGTAATAAGAAAAAATTATTTGTCATTTATTTATTTTTTATACTAAGTAAATGCAATTAAATTTCTTATAAATTAAATCTGGAATGTTTAGATAAGATTTTAACATTTATAAAATATAAAATACAGCACAATAAATTAGGTATACAGCTTCCTTAAACACACCAGAATATTAGAATAAAATTTAGATTGGTTCAAAATCTTAGAATATTTTATTTTACGCAACAATATTACCTTATTAATATGAAGTAAATGATAGTTAATATTTTGTAGCATCCCCTTTAGCTTTCATAACAGCGTACAATCGATTTTGCATACTATATACAAGGTGTTTACAAACATTTCTATCAATATTAGCCCAAATAGACTTTATACGTGCCACTAACTCAGTTTTACTTGAAGGAGGATTTTCTTGAAGTTTTTTCTTCATTATACACCATAAGTTTTCGATGGGATTAAGATCTGGTGAATTTGGTGGCCAAGGAAGTACCTTAATGTTGCGTTGGCGGAACCAATTCTTAGTTGACACCGAGGTATGCGGGGACGCTAAATCTTGTCGAAAGATGAAATCATCTTCAAATAAATCTTCTGATGAGGGAATCATGTAATATTCTAAAATTTCTTGATATATCAGAGAGTTAACCTTTTCGTAGACGATGCATAACTTACCAGGTCCTTCTGCACTCATACAACCCCAAACTATGACACTAGCAGCAAATTTTACGGAACGTTTAAGGCATTCTTTATCAAATGCTTCTTGCTTCATTCTCCAAACTCGAATACCTTGATTACCATATGAAACACAAAACATACTTGCATCACTAAATAATATATTTTTCCAATCTTCATTGCTCCATAAACGTCTTGATTTACACCAATTCAATCTTATACGCTTTTGTCTTGCAGTCATGAGAGGTTTTGTTTTCGGTACACGAGATTCAAATTTAAATTTATGGAGACGTCTTAATGTTGTCGACGTAGAAACTTCAACTCCTTCTTCTTTCCATTTTCGGTGCAAGAATAGCACACTTTTAAAACGGTTTTTCTTAACTATACGCTTCAGTTTCCTGTCATCTCTAGCAGATGTTTTTGGTTTTCGGCCACCATTTCGGCGATTATTTTGAAATTTTCCAATTTTTGAATAATGTGTTAGTATTTTACTAACGCTCGATTGCGAACAATGTAAATAATTCGCTATAAAACAATGATTTTTACCGTGCCGATACAAATCAACCATACGAAGTTTAGTAGATTCAGGAATATCACTCACACGGCCCATTTTAAGACGAAAATGAAACAAACTGCAAAAAAGAATACTGATTTTAAATAAAATAGTCTGAATTTAATCAATGATGCCACCAGTTAAGAACTGGTAATAATTAAAGGAGAATTAATGTGAAATATTCTAATATTTTGAACCACTTGAATAAATATTCTAATATTTTGACTTTTCAAAATAATTTTTTTTGCAATTAATCTTTTCAAAAATGATATTACATTTAAGATAACAAGTAAGTTTAATCAACAATAAGTTCTTAATAAAAATATCGTTTGCATATTTTCATTAAAAGACATTAAATTACCAAACAATATTTTCAATTTCTAAAAAAAAGGTAATTATTCTAATATTTTGAATATGAGCTGTAGGATCAAAGCAACCTTTTGCTTTTAATAAAAAAATTACTTTTACATTATTGTTTGTAGTTCTAGTTTTTTATGTATTTTTCAATTAAGGGTTTTTCATATATGTATATTTAATTCACATTTACTTTCTTAAAGAATCGCTTCAATTTTCGCAGCATTTGACTATTATTTATAAAATAAAAAATTAAAAGAAAAAAGATAAAAGCATAATATTTATTGTTAAAAAGAAATTTTCACACATTAAAAGTTTGTGAAATAAATTTGTGGTAATTTATAGAATAAAATCTTGAGCCTTATAGGCCAATTAATACATTTAGGGCCCACACTAAGGAGACATTGGTGGTGGTGGTGGGGGGGGGGGACCTTCCCCAAAAACATTTGCGAATGCTATTACCCTTCACAAACTTACTAACTTATAGTTGGCAAATTTGTTTAACATTTTAATTAAAACTAGACTTTTCTCTTTCTGATAGACTTGGCGAGAATCACAAATCTAATTCGGCATATTGTTAAAAATTTTGCAAATAAAAACTATATTACATTTTTTGATTGCGTAACTTATCAATAAAAATTAATAAAATTAGTTGGTAAATACTGAAATTTGACTTGGCATATGAAGGTTCTCTCCCCCCCACCCTCTCCTTCCAAAAAAAAAAAAAAAGTTTTAGCAATGGCTTTGACTACAATAACTGTTAGGCTCGCCACACACCAGGGAGGCATACGTCAAAAATCGTCCAACAGGACGCAGTCAAACCGTTTTTTTTTCTTTTTTATCAAGGTGAAATTGTTGCATGTCGCAAGTTTATTCATCCAATGTCTCATAGGTGTGTGGCGGGCTTTACAAACAGTGTTGCAGTTGTGACGAAACCATGATGTATCCACTAAATGCATGACTGTCACACCTCAGCTTTATGTGAGAAACAAATGGCATAGAGAGCTTCTTAAAAAATAACAGAATGTATATGGCATATTCCTGTGTATACCATCTACTACACCTCTTGGTATAAATCTAGCATGGTGAATTCTAATTTTGTGGACATATGTCTAGATAGCTTCATATTTATTATTTTTATGGTCTTTTAAAAAGTACAGAATATCTGGCATTTCATTTTGTAATTTCTTTTTGCAATTTATATTTTCTCCTTTTTTTGTCAGGGGTGTAGTTTAGGGTATATGCTGTATACCTCTAGATTTTTTTAGAAGCTGCGTATACCCTCTATTTCTGAACTAAATCATTGGCGAATATACTGCATCCATGAATATTCCTGACTTTAGCGTATACACTCTGCCTATAATGTACATATCCTGATTTTTTCACAAATACAACATTCGTTTGTGTCATCACAACAGAAAGAGCACCTTAAATATTTATACAGTATATTCCCTCAAATCCGAACAGTTTGGGACCAGGGATTGTGCGTACTTCAGAATTTTGCGGATTTCTAGTCATTGCTTTGTTTACATTTTTTGAACCGTAACATGGATGTAATTAATAATGCAATGGACAAACACTTTCAATGTGATAAAATATTAAAATAAGTAATAAGCAAAAATAATAAAAATTTAGATAATTTTAAAAATTGTTAAAATATTCAAAGCAAAGGTCACGTTAATAAACAATAATGTATGATTAAATATTCATTATAAAGATGAAGTGTATTTTTCCGTAATTATTCAATGAAACTTGCCTCATAAAAATACGTTACTAATTCACATCAAAATCATAAAATAAGGAAGTTTTATTTCTGGTTTAGACAGGTTTAATAACCAAAAAAGCTTTAATAATACATAAATATATTTGTTAAAAAGATTGTGATGACCAGTGATGTTAGCAATATCTGGATTTTTTTCAAATAAACATATTCTTCCTTCATATAAAAACATGAATTCAATAAAATTAACAAAAATTACAAATTAAAATAAATATAGAATTGGTATAAAACTGAAATATTCAAATTTTGTCCCTATATCTGAACTAGGAGTTTCATTGTTTACATCTGTAAATTATGTATGGATTTTAGGGAGCCTACTGTACTACGCATTTTCTATAATACACAATATAACACATAACATGATTAAAATACCTCGAAAGCGAAGTTTTACCCAATAACATTATGTAAGGGAATTCTTTCGTGTGGCCCTGTAAATGAATAATAAACAATTTTTGCACTGCATATTGTAACTGAATGTATATTCCAGTAAATGCATATCAATTTCTTTAAATTTGAAAGGCTGTAGCACTATTAAAATGCATTTGAAGCATTTTTTGCCATTGACCGTAATGTAATGGGAAACTTTTGATTGTCCCTGTCATTAAACTATACATCCTATTTTCATAAAATTTGAAACAACTCGACAAAATTTTACAATAATTATAAATTTCAAATTTCAAAGCATTCGGTTGGATAGTTTTTGCTCTGTTACATGCGGACGGACAGACAGACAAATTGAACGACAACTATAAATGTTACTTATTTCTCCTCTTCAGTCCTGAGACAAATTTTACGTGGCACGATAAAAACCAGTTTAAAATTTTGTAAAACATCTCCAAAGATGCACCAGTCTATATATAAATACTTCTAACGTGTACACATTAATTTAAAAAAAATCCAGACGTAATTTGAACAATTCTAGAAGTATTTAAATTAATTTAATGAGTTGTTTTTAGTGTCACCACAAGGTGACATCAGGACTGAGGTGCTTATAGAATAACAAACGCACCTCAAAAGCGAGAAAAACAAGACTGTTTTGAACCTCCAGTGTCAGTGATGTGTCTCATTAGAGTTCTGGGGTGAATTTGCCAGCCATAGAAAAAGAAGAAAAAAAAAGATTCATATATACTTCAGATTTCCCAGTTCTTTACCGAGAACAACAACTATTTTCCAAATAGTTAAAAAAAAAAAATAATTCAAGGAATTACAACGGCTGTCTGGAAAAATATATTTTCAAAGACTAAAATTTTAGACTTATAAATAAATTCTACATTTATAAAAAATAATAATAAACATAATTTTAATGATGATCAAAACGTGGTTTACATAACAACAATATATTACGCACACGATGGATTAAAAAATAATATTCCTGTTTCAATCATATACAAATTTTAAATGAAATTTTAGTTCCGCAAATTTTCGGCGCAGCAAATTTTTAAACGTCTAAGCATTACACATTTTCAACTTTCACACCGCCGTATAGAGAAAAAAAAAGCACTTTTAAATGCAATTTGTTTGAAAGCTGTATCTTTTTAAATCACAGCCTGGTGAAAAATTCATTTCCGTTTAAGCCCTTTATTTTAACCCCTTATTTGTGACTCTGATTATTATATTAGAATTCAACAGAAAAAGATTTAATCGCTTTTTTAAGTAAGAGACTTTTTTGTACTTCCAGGATTATAACCAGAGATTTTTCGAAAAATATTTCTCTTTTATGTACGCGAGAACGCAGAAAATTCGCAACCTTCTGGTTTCGGGTACACTATTTGATCTGCAGCTCTTCCTTTTTTATTACTTTTAATTTGATGTTTAATGTAAGACATGCGTATTAATATTAATAATAATAACAATAATAATAAATGGTGCGATATTGAGCTCCTATATAAAACTATCGGAAAACTCAAAGTTTCATACCAGAAAAGACTAAGAATCAAATTTAAACGTGATACAATACATGTTGATACACGTGATATCGCTGAAACGCATAACAAAAATACCCGCAAAGTCGCTGCGAACGTCTGTTTTCTTGTACCGTAACACTTATTTACATCGCATACTTTGCTATTTCTCTCATTTCTAGTTGTCTTTCGATAAATTTCCGATTTGCTGATAAAAGAATGTATGGAATCGTCAGCGGAAAAACGTAAATACGTAAAACGTGAAAAACGGTAAAAACGGTAAAACGGTAAAACGTGAAAAACGTAATCCGTACGTCTCCAATGTAAGGGATATGGATTAGCGATATTAAAATATAAGTGAAACATTTAGATATAAACAGAGATTTATTGATAAAATAAATATATCACAGCTTTTGACGCTTCTTTAATAATGAAAAGTATAAATATATAAAACGAAAAGCTATAATAAGTATTTTTGGTCAGAACTCTGCCCCGTGAAACAATTTTTAACTGCACTGAAACAGAAAAAAAACTATGTAGAAAATCACGGCTGAGCAGGGCTATGATTTAAACTTTTTTCCAGGCTGGTCCGGATTGTGATTTTAACATTTTTCTATGCCGAGCAGAATTTTCCCCCCTATGGGTTGGTTTGGGACCGGACCTAGTTATTTCGATCCATGCAGACCTCCAGTGGTAACGATCAACATATTTTGAAAACAAATTTTTATTTAAATCAATACATTGTTTTATTATGTCCAAATAAGAGGCACGGTCTTAAATCGACAATTAATACGAACAATTTGTGGGCGATCCCTCATTTGTTTTGAAACCGAGTTGAAAATGCTTCGTTTACAGGCATGGTAAAGTAGTGTAAGTCACAATTTTGGAGAATTTCGGATTTTAATATTTCTGACAGGTTTCGAGGAACGGAGACGAAATTTTTTTTTTGTTCAATTTTGGAATGGATAAGGAATATTTTTCTAATTGGGAATTTCGCTCTACGGGGACCGTATAAAAATTTGATTTTCGCATTTTTTAAATAGACATGGAGTTGCAACTTATCATAAATTTCACCTTTTTTTACGAATTTTTGCAATGGGAAGTATAGGTCTAGAGGCAACACTTAAGGAGATAGCCTATTGTTTCGACATTTATGACTCACGCTGTATACAAATCAAGTGAACATGCCAAATATAGAATTAATTATTTATACTTTTAAAAAATACTTAGCTCAGGATGGGTGCAAAGAATACATGGGAATAAGCAGGGATGAGCAATTAATACAAAAGCTTACCAGCCAATGGTTTAATTTACAAGCCAACGAAATGCAACATATACTTCTTTTTGAAGACTACTTAAAAATTCACTCGCCAGCGGGAAGTAAAATGATGTATTTCTCAAACCTTGATAATAAGATATGTTTCATTGAAACCCTTGGAAAACATTTTAAGAGGAAAGATTAACAAACAAGTAAGATATTTTTTGTATATGAAAATATTTTTAGTATAAAGAAATGTTTGTGGCATACGTCTCATATTTTGTCGGAAGTATTACTTCAGTAAAGTCTTTCCTGTCGCACAAGATATTAAGGTAAAATTTAATATTTTAAATCAATATTATTTCTTAATTTAGGGTAAAATTAATTTTCCAGTGAAATAAAAAAAAATAACTACCAAAAAGTTTTACAAAAAGGTTTACTAAAATCTGATGAATACGTCAATGGTTTAATACGTCAATGGTTCTTTATTATCAAAAAGACACAAAAACTAAACATGGAAAATATGTAAATATTTTTATTTTAATGCTAAAACATAAAAGTTCTAATAGTAAATGCAATGATATATATAGGTTTCATACTCTTGGAAATAAAGTAAAAGATATTTTAATGAATTGTCATACATCGTATGAGACAAATGTTTTTTAAATAATGAATACTAGATAATCCTTTGGAACGTATTTTATAGAAAAAGGTTTTCTTCTCTCAAAAGTGGATCTTCTCTTGATGGGTTCTTAGATTACTTTTTTGAGAAAATCCTTTCGAACATATTTCACAAACAAAAGGTTTTTCGCCTGAATGAATCAAGAGATGTTGTTTTAAATTACCTTTTACAGAAAATCTTTTGGAACATATTTTACAAATAAAGGGTTTTTCACCTCTATGAATCAAGAGATGGCCTCTTAGAGTATTACTCTGAGAAAAGCCTTTGCAACATACTTCACAAACAAAGGGTTTCTCTCCTGTATGTGCCAAACGATGTTTTCTTAGATTACTCTTATCAGAAAATCCTTTGGAACATATTTCGCAAACAAAGGATTTCTCTTCAGTATGTGTAGAAAGGTGCCTTATCAGATTGCTCTTACTAGAAAATCCCTTGGAACATATTTCACAAACAAAGATTTTTCTACCTGTATGAATCAAGAGATGTGTTCTTAAGTGATGACTATGCGAAAATGCTTTGGAACATACATCACAAACAAAGGATTTCTCTCCACTGTGAGTCAAGAGATGGCTCTTGAGATGACCATTCAGAGAAAATTGTTTGGAACATATATCACAACTATAAGGTTTCTCTCCTGTGTGAGTCAAGAGATGGCTTCTCAGATTACTTTTCTGTGAAAAGCTTTTTGAACATGTAACACAAATATAAGGTTTCTCTCCAGAATGTGTCAAAATATGTTTTTTTAGATCTCTATCCTTAGAAAATGTTTTGGGACATACTTTACAAGCAAAAACTTTTTCTTTTGTGTCAACAGACGTATGTTTCTCATTGTCACCATTTTGAGGAACAAAATGCTGTTCACCAGAGAAAGGATTTTCTTTTATAATCGATGACATTTCTTTAAGTGAAAAAGTTTTATTTATGATAATAACGATTATATTTTTTTAATATGAAGAGAATAAAGAGACTGTTTCAGTTTTTATTCTAGAAAATGAATTACTGAATTTCAGTAAAAAAAGTTCATGTATCTTTGAATCTAAAAACAGAAAGAAATCTGATAAAGCAACATAATTTTATAACCTGTTCTAAATTTTAATGCAGAATTAAACATCAGATTTAACATGTTTCATTTTTTAAACAGTACAAAAGCCACACATTAAATTACCACATTACATAGTCTTAAGTAGACCAAGAGTATTATTTCTTTGATACAAATATATATTGTGTAGATGTGCCTGCAATAACATAGACTAGTGATGGGCGATTCTGGAAATTTTGAGAATCGATTAAAATCGATATCGTATAAAACAACATCGATCATAATAAGAATCGATTTCTTATTTATAGAATCGATACTAGAATCGATATATCGATATTCAGGTTCACACAGAGAAGATCCAAATTACTAATTCCAAAACTTAGACAATCAGCAGGACCGTAATTACCGCCTCCCCCCCCATCCTTATTTAGGGAGGCATAGAATTAAGCTATTGCAGATTTTAGAGTCGGATTATAAGAATTTTAAATTTTAAAATGATTGTCACTTATGGTTGTCACTTACACCAAAACTTTGAAAAATTCGAGAGACATAACTCAACTAATAACAACACTGAGTAACTTCTCATTAAACCGAGTATAAAGAGTGCCAAGAGCGTGCAACTAGGATGGGGAACAAGGAGTATAGACAAAGAAAACTTTTTTTTTTTCTAATGCCAACCAAATGTTACACGAGATAGTTTGGAAGAACAAAAAATATGCCCCATTCCCAAGGGGGCAGGTAAACCCCACTCTTGACGGAAAGGCGACCATAGCCCAAATGTATCTTTTGTCGAAGTTTCAAAATGAGGATTTACAATAAAATAGAACGAGAATCGGACATTTAAAAAATTGCATGCATACTTTGAACGGTCCATTTAGTAAAGATTGGCAAAGAAAGGGGGGACGAGGGATTAGAACAGACGAACTTGAAAAAAAATAATTAACTAATGACCCAAATAACTGAACTTCTAAACAAAAATATAGTGTTTAACTTAGTGTTGAATTCATGGTGTGGCCTTCGGGGGACAAGCACTCTTTGAAACTATAAAAAGTGCCAAGAGCATGTAACTAGGTGGAGAGGGGGTAGTAACAGAAAAAAACTAGTCGTTGGGGGCCACCGTAATTCTTACCCATCATGGATATGTATATGAAAATAAAACATGTGAAAACTATTTATACAGTGCATTGCAATTCATAAACAAAATTTAAATATTGTTAATATACACAGTAATGCTATATTAAAGAACTGCTGATTACCGATATCGACAAATTATATAAAACGCCAAACTACTCAAGTAGTGCCGAACTGCGTAAAAGAAACATCCTTATAAGTCCAAAAATAATAACTCTATTAACTAACAATTAACTGCAACGGATTAAGCGTCTCATTTCCAATTAAAATATACCTCTGAATTGAAATTTGAATGAAATACAGGGTCATGAAAAATCGAAGAATGTGGAAAACAGGATTACAAATATCTCAGTAACTAATAATCCAATCGACTTCGTTCTATATGCAAAATGTGTGTTATTTTATTGCCTTTTAAATCCATTCCTTAAAACAAAAAAATTCGAAAATTTTTATATACCTTTCATCAGAACGAATTTTTCGAGAGTCCGAAAAAAATAGTTCCGGATAATCGAGGTTGCTGATATTAAATAGGGTTCGTCCCATTTTTACATACTAACTACATACAAAATTTCAAGTCTCTATCTCAATTCGTTCGGGAGATAGAGCGTTTACAGACAGACAGACAGACAGACAGACAGACAGACGGACGGCAAAATTTTTTTTCTAAAAATATGTTTTTCGGAATCTCCACTATCTAAAACGTGTAAATCCGTCAAAAAATATTTTTTTTCGATTTTCAAAACGATTGCAAGACTTACCCTATACTACGTATGATGGGTAAGTAAAACGAGGAGATAAAAGCTTTATAACGATATGTTACATGAGATGGTGTGGAAGAAACAAAAAATATGCCCTCCACCCAGGGGGGGCAAGGTAAATCCCAAACGGACAGAAGGGCGACTGCGGCTCAAATGTATCTTTTGTTGAGGTTTCAAAATACGGATTTATAACAAAATAGAACGAGGATTAGACTTTTTTAAAATCGCAGTCATAATTTAAACGAACCTGTAAGTTAAGATTGGTGAGGAAGGGGGGGGGGGCGGTAGGACGGGCGAACATGAAAAACAAAATAGTGGCACTCTGAGAGCGCCGATAGAAGTGAATCGTTAGGATATATAATTTTGAATCGTCAGGAAATACTTTTAAATGAATAAAAAAAGGTTCTATAATATTAAAGAATATATTAATATATATAAAAAAAACCGCGCGAAACCATATGTCCAGCTATTGTAGTTAACTCACTATAACTACTTTTTTTTACATTTTAAAACGCGATAAATACACCAACTAAAATTAGACCATACTATCGATACCTTAATCCTTATCCAAATAAATCATTTTGTATTCATGCCTGTTACAATATCTGTAGATTACTTTTTGAATTATTCAAATCGGACATTCCATTCAAAAGATATTTACGAATTTAAAGATGACAAACTAAAGAAA
Organism: Maratus speculifer; assembly: GCA_964019185.1. Classification (NCBI taxonomy): domain Eukaryota; kingdom Metazoa; phylum Arthropoda; class Arachnida; order Araneae; family Salticidae; genus Maratus; species Maratus speculifer. Next base: position 7,269,621 of record CAXHSM010001376.1, on the reverse strand, counting down.
TAATAGAGCTACTGAGTACTCGGTGGCCAATAAGCTTAGGGATTACGTGTGCAATCAAACGATTGCGGGTTCGACAGTTTCGCTGAGTTATCAATGTTTTTTTTTGTTGTTGTTTGTTTGTTTGCTTGTTTTCGAAGAAGTTTGAAATATTAAAATTTTAACACATTATGGGTCCGTAACGTGACCTGAAATGATGGGAGAAAATTTTTTATGCTAGATTTGTAATGTACGAAGCATAAGCTTTCAATAGACATATTGTATCAAGAAATGAGAAAAAAATCCTCTGCCCCCCCCCCCAAAAAAAAGGTCCTATAGGGAAAACCGGGAAACTGGAATAGCAAAAAGAACGGCAAGAAATGGTTAGCTATACTAGAATTTTTCTCATCACTGTAACTCCTATAGAAGTAAAGTTATAGCCTTTTAAAGATTGAAATGAAGTGAAGAAATAAGCAAAATTAGGTGAGTGATCGACAGGGGGGGGTCCACAGCTCTGGGGGTGCCATGTAGCTTAAACTTTTAAGTTAAAAATGGTAGAGAATTAAATGAGAGAAATTTTAAGTTGTATATTGGGGGAGAGTGCAACCCCCCCCCACCCTTCATTTTTTTTTTTTTTTTTTAAACAAAAAAATATGCCCCCCCCCCCGGCGGGGCGCAGATAAACCCCAAACGGGCGGAAGCGCGATCTTTTATTTATCTTTTGTCAAGGATTTAAAATGTGGATCTAAAATAAAATAGACCGAAAATTGGACATTTTTTAAACTGTATGCATATTTCGAACGGCCTAAGTTAAAACTGATGCGGAAGGGCGGGGGGGGGGGTGATTAGAAGAGACGAGCGTGAAAAATAAAACATAATAAATTAATACTTCAGATAACTGGACAAAAATATAACGATTTAACCTAGTGTCGAATTAATGGGGTGACCCGCAGGGGATTACCCCCCTTCCCCAGAAGTTATGAGATGCTTTTTAATGCACAAATTGCGACTCCCCCTCTCTTACAAAGCTGTGAAACATGATGCCTTCCTTGCTCCGGAGTCGTCGAAAAATACCTGCATTCAACACTAATTTAGCCCAGAAAAAAAAAAAAAAAAAAAAAAAAAATCGAAATCGAATCCAAAGATTGACATCGAATCTAAAGATCGACATCGAATCTAAAGATCGAAATCGAATCTAAAGATCGACATCGAATCTAAAGATCGAAATCGAATCTAAAGATCGAAATTGAATCTAAAGACCGATCTTACGGGCAGAATCGATTTTACATTTTTACTTTCTTTTGTAACTTTACAAGAAGAGAGTATTAGATTCGTGAAAAATTTTGACTTCCCGTTTTTGATGGATTTATATATTTTTGAAGGTCTTTAACACGATTTCATGGTTTTTAAGAAATATCTGTCTGTGTGTGTGTCTGTATACGACAAAAATTTCTGACCATTCTATCTCAAGAACAAATACACGGAATTCCACAAAACTTTAGATTTAGTTTGACCTTGATATAAACTGAATCTAATTAATTTTTGGTGCATATAGCCTAACAGGTGGCGCTGCTATGCTGCATTTTTTGCGATTTGCGCAACAGCTATATCTGAATAACGAATGAACGGATTTTCATCACATTTTAGATCTAGTTAGTCCTTGACATGAATTGATGTTTTTTGCATTTTGATGTATATATATCTTCTCAGATGGCGCTGCTATACTGAATTTTTCACAATTTCCACTCAGCGCCATGTGAAAGGGGGGGGGGGCGAAAGGAAGCGGTCGTTCCGAGCACGGAAATTTAGGGGGCGACAAATTTTTTCTACTAACATCACTTCTAGCCTATTACAAGAAAAAGTTAATGGGGGGGGGGAGGCTAAATTGCAACTTTGAACCGGGCGCAGTTTTCTTTTCGCACGCCCCTGTTTCCATTTTAGCTTTATCTCAAGAACTAATGCACGGACTTCCATAAAAGTTTAGATTCAATTAGTCCTTGATATTATTTGATGCTAATTACATTTTGGTGGAAATCGCTTAAGAGATGCGCTGCTATACAGCATTATTCATGATTAACGCAATAGCGCTATCTCAAGAACAAATTTTCATCAAAATTCAGATTCAGTAAATCTCTGACATAGATTAGTGTTATTTAGTTCTTGGTGTAAATTGACCAACAGGTGGCGCTGATATGCTGCATTTTTTATGATTTCGCATCTCGCGTTTTCATGGATTTTCATCAAAATTCAGATTCAGCAGGTACTTAATAAAAATTGATCCGGATCAATTATTGGGGTACATCACTCAACAAAAAACGCTATTTTGCAGGGGGGGGGGGAGGTTCTGAAGTTTCTTTAATTCTTCTATCTTAGAAACTAATACACTGAAATTTTGGAATTGCACATCCGTCTATTTTGTCTTCGACTTTTAAAGGAAAATGAAAATTATATTACCTTCAGAGAAATCGATTAAAAATTTTAAAGTATCGATTAAATCGAGTTGGCCGTAGTATCGATTAAATCGATTTAAAAAATCGAAATCGCCCATCACTAACATAGACACTCTCCCATATTTGGCCCTACCGAGCAAAACCAGTACTCGCCTCTCGTTATCCGGTGAGTAATACTGAAAATCTGGCGATTGACTTTATTGCTAAAACTAGCAAAACTGAATAGTAACGGCGGAAATGATAGCAGTTTTTTCGAAATTTTAAATAAAAAATCCAAGAAGTGAAGTTATTTTTCAAATTAAAATACATTGTAATTTTAAAATTATGTATCATATCTATATCATTTCATAACTAAAATAAGGTATCCTGGGATAGTAATGTGATGTTAAGGTTTAATTAATTTTTACGGCTTAGTTTTAGACTTTTTTTCGAAACAAATATAAAATTTGATGCAACAACTTATTAACTATGCATACAATAAAGAATATTTTAGCAGATATTATTTATAAAATATGGTGGCGAGATTCCCTGACCAATGTGATTAGGCATTATCAACAACCTATATGGGTAATAACCCTATGAAAACAAAACAATAGAATAAGATGGACCAATGGCAATTAAATTGTCCAATTCTAAAGATACAAATTTTACAGTCATAGAAATTGACAAATTGCTTTTACTTACCATTAATTGAGATACCAGGATGCAATAATAATAATTTAATATTAAAAAAAATTAGCACCATTTAGGACATACAAATTTATCATTATCTTTTTTTGTTTTCAATAATGGCAGCAATGCCTTCTCAGGCATAAAATAAAAAATGTAGTTCTGCAGCTGAACAAAATCAACTGTGGTAATAACACCAATTGATGGTGTTATTACCCTGATATAGATTTTATTCAGTATATGTGTAAATACAAGTTACCACTCAAACACATCGAAAGTTTTCCACAATATGAAGTATATGAAATACACTACAAATTTATGCAATGAAGAAAGTATTTCTTAAAAAATATAATATATAAAGTCTTCAGATCACAGAATTTATCAAGCAAATTTTAGAACGGGTGCTGACTATCATATGCTTATTCCCGCTATAATGTCTATAAATGTAACAAATTAACTTTTCGCTGTTGTTTGTGATTCAGAGTCCTTCAGTGCAGAACTCATAGTTCCATTATACTGGCTTCTTTTATAACTAGGCGTAATATTAACACATGGCATTATTAACTAACTTGGCGTTATTACCCCCAAGACCCTTACTACAAATGATAAAAAATTAGAAACAATAAAATAAAAAAAATAACTAAAAAGTACAACTCAGATGAATTCAAAGTAACGTTTTACTCATTACACTGGATTTATATATATTAAATATTAGACAGTTCTGTTATATCATTTATTTGTATTATTTTCGAAGCAGTTTGTTATGTAAGGGTCATTTTTTTGTCTTTAATTATTTTAATTTCGCCTACAGCTTTTCTTTTTTGCTTGCTTCATAATTTTCCTTTTGGTTCTTAATTTAAATATTCAGGATATCTCGACAAATTGGTATAACTGAAATATATTCATGTTAAAAAGCGAATTTATCAAAAATTCCATTTGGCAGTCAAAAATCTGAACATTTTTTCAAACGTACCTCAGAACTGTGGAGAAATTCTGATACATGATATTGCACATACAAATGAAATATTCCCTGAATTTTCGAAGTTTCAGAAAAAATTTTTCATTTTTTTTCTTTTTTTTTTACTTTTTGAGCACTTGTGATTTTCTACAACTATTGCCTGTTTTCTAGGTTTTCCAGTTGTGTAGAAATCCTGACATCTGTTACTTATGAGGTGTACAAATAGTTATTCATATTGTCAAGCATTAGATTTATGCGTTTTTTTCCATATTAAAAAAATCTGAACATTATAGACTTTTTTAATTTTATGGGCTTTTAATGCCTGACAGCTAATGTGCCAGTAGGTTTTGTATGCGTGTATGTAACGCAATAACTCTTGATACAAACATGCGATTTACTTCAAAAAATTTCTAGGTTCATTCTGATAATTCATATAATTCATCATTCTGGATAATTCATTGTTTAAATATGAAGAACGTTCAGACGGGAAGATAATTTAGATAAATGGGTTTTTTCTGTAAAGCTATTGAATTTGCTTCAAATTTGATACATTAGTTTATAGTGATAACGAACTTTCTTGATTAGATTTGGATACTCATTGATTGCATAGATAAGGGGAAAGGGCGTTCAAACCCTCAATTAAGATAAATGAGTTTTTCATGAAGAATTATTCAATTCACTGCAATTCTGATATATCATTTTATACCGATAAGTGCTTTCTAGATTAGATTGGAGGTTTGTTGTTAAGTATAAAGAGGGGAAATGGGAGCATGTACCTTTCCATTAATTTAGATAAATGGGTTTGCATTCAGAATTATCCAATTTGCTTCAAAATTTCCTCTATGATCATTCTGATAAGGAGCTCCTCTGATTACATTTGGATGTTCATTGGTTAGGTATAAAGGGGAGGGGAAATGTGGAAGTTTATTTCCTTCTGGGTTTAGAGATTTGTTTTCTGAAAGCAGAATTATATGATTTGCTTCAAATTTGGTATAACGTTTATTCTGATGAGGTGCTTCCTTGATTATATTTAACGATTCTTTGGTTAAGTATAAAGGGCGAAATGGGCTGGGGTAATCTTCCTTAATTCCTTTTTTGAAATACATTATTCTTTAAAATAGGAGTGTAATATAAAAGTAGTGAGAATAAATAGCCTGTGAGCTGAATGATGTCAGTTTAACTGGGCTGTTTTATTTTTAATTGAAAAACTTAACTTGCGACTCATAGAAAAGCAAAGCGAATCAAATCTTTCTGTATAAAGTCATTATAACAGGGTGCATACCTTAGATCAGAAATGACTAGATAACGGATCCCTTTGCTCTCTTCGAGGATTCTTGAAGCCGGAATGGCCCAGATTTGGCGAGAGTTTTCCTAGCCAAAAGGGTGTTTTTTGGCGATGATCCCTTCTTGGCAATTTTCTGCTTTCATTATCATAATAAAAGAACGTAACGCAATTGAAAAAGGTCTTGATCTCTGGTAGGATTGGTGGGAGAAACTGGTTTGGCGTGCTTTCGCTTCCACGATCACGTGCTGGCGGGGAGGTTATAATGGCGTCAAGAAAGGTTGCTATTTCTTAGTCCAGTTATATTAGAAGTCAATGATGCATACTCTATTTGAATAACAAAATTTTCTGACTTTCCCAAGCCATATTTCCCACAATTCCTTGACCAACAATTCATTGAATTTTTAGAAATTCAAATATATATGAAAGAAGAATACATTGATAGATTAATGACAATAAAATGTAAATTTACCTCTGAAAATTAAAATAATTTATACATTTGAAATTAAAAATCTACATAATTTGAAATTTAAAATATAACAAATAGTATGATAATAAATAAAAAACAATTAAATAAAAAAAACCTCCCACTAAAATACAATTCAGATGGATTCAAAGTAACTTTTTAGTCAAATAACTAATTTTATGCATATTAAACGTTCAATTTTTTTAGACAGTTCTGCTCATCAAATAATTTTATTTGTGTTTCGTCAGAAGCAGTTTGTTGTATAAATTTAAATTCAGCTACAACTTTTCTTTTTTTCCCCGATTCTTTTTTGCTTACTTCGTAATTTTCTTATTTAAATATTCATCAAATTTGTATAGCTAAAAGATCATTATGTTAAAAATGTGAATTTATCAAAAATTTTATTTGAAAGTGAAAAATCTGAATTTTTTTGCAGACGGACTTCGAAACTCAAGAGAATTCTTTCACATGATAGCACACATATACAAAAGAAATTCACTGACTTTTCCAGATTTCAGAAAAAGAATGCTATTTTCCATGACTGTTTGAGCATTTGTCATTTTTCCTGTTTTCCAGTAGCATAGGAACGCTGTTATAAAGAGACCTTGGCTTCACGTAGCAGGAAATTAAATGAAAAATAAAATGGACAAATGCAACACAATACATAATAAAATAAATTTATCAATTTCAAAAACAATGTGCAGATATAATAAAAAGTGAAAATAAATGTTTTTATAACTTATGAATCGCTTTTAAATTAGAAAATAATTTTCCACCTTTCCTTTTTTGCATAAACAGATTGCTTCAGTCCACATTAGTTCAGTCATGAGAGTTTCTCTTTTAACAACTTTTGATTTAAATATTGGAAAACATTATTCTATCCAATATTTCATTATTTATTAATTTAAGATTGATAGTTCTGACTAATGTTTCATTATTTATATAATACAGTAGACTCCCTCAAATCCGCACAGCTTGGGACCAGAGGTTGTGCGGATTTTAGAATTTTGCGGATTTCTGGTCATTGCTTTGTTTACGTTTTTTAAACAATAATTTGAGTGCAATTAATAGTGCAATCGGAACTATAATGAATGCTTACAATGTAATAAAATATTAAAATAAGTAATAAACTAAAATAATAAAAATTTAAATATTTTTTTAAATGATTAAAATACTAATAGCAAAGGTCAAGTTAATAATCAATAATATATGATTAAATATTCATTATAAAGATTAAATGTATTTTTCCAAAATTATTCAGTGCAACTTTCCTCATAAAAGTACATTACTAATTCACATCAAAATCATAAAATAAAGATTTTTTTTTCAAGTTTAGCCAGGCTTAATAATTAAAAAATCTTGATTAATGCATAAATATATTTGGTAAGAAGTCTGTGATTACCAGTAATATCAGCAATATCTTGAATTTTTTCCAAAAACATTTATTCTTCCATCGTGAAAAAAACATGTATATTGTATTATTAAGAAAATTACAAATTAAAAAATATTTGGAATTTATACAAAACTAAAAAAATCAAATTTTGTCCCAATATCCGAAATGAAAGTTTCATTGTTTACATCCATAAAATATGTGCAGATTTTAGAGAGTTGCGGATTTCTGGTTTGCGGATTTGAGGGAGTCTACTGTGTATCTAAGATTGATTAAATAATGCTTTTAATTCTTTTTATGGGTCTGCAAGTGAGATAATAAAATAGACTGAAAAAAAAACCTGTGCAAAGGTCGAAACAATCAACAACAAGGAAAAAAACACCAAACACCCATTGCTCGAGAGACATTGTTTCAAAAAACAAATCCTAACTTTACTCATTTCAAGTAGAAATCGTTTGTTGTTGTTCATTTTCAAGTTGAAATTTTTACTAAAATGTTTCCAAAAGAATAGATAAAATAATATGATGAATTGCACAATTTGACAGAATTGACGGTTTGTGTTTTGATTGAAATTTTTGATTTTGATGACAATTAATAATATATCTTCATGAGAAAAGTTTCACTAATAATTCAAAAAAAAAATGTATCCGATCTTTATTATGTTTATTTAGTTATACATCATTGATTATTTACTTGATCTTTACTTTTAATAAATTAATCATTTAAAAAATTATCCAAATTTTTATCATTTGATTTTGTTAATTAATTATTTTAATATTTTACTTTATTGCAAGCATTCAGTTTAATTTTGATTGCATTATTACATTCAAATTATGTTTATAAAATTGTAAACAACACATTGGCCAGATATCTGCAAAATTTTAAAATCAGCACAACCTGTGTAGATTTGAGAGAGTCTACTATATAAGTTTGCATTTTTTTCAGATGCTGAATTTGTTATTTTTACTGTTATAGACACTTCTCACCCATGACAACTTTTTTTTTTTTTTTTTGGGGGGGGGAGGGGCATGTGTAATATAGAAATAAAACATTGGTGTTGAAATAGAATGCTTTATGACATTATACGTTTTGAATCTTTAAGAAAAAAAAATAAACAAGTTAAACATGTATTTTAAGATTTAAATTAATGTATTTTAAATGAAAGAAATTGAATAAAAGATATGAAATTAAATTATCTTTTTCATTTATATTCTAAATTAAATGTAATGAACTGAAACAATAAATTTGTTTTAAACAAAAACTATCTGTTAATGAAGGAGGTGGCCCAAGGAGGAACATTCCTCTGCTCCTCTAGAAGCAAAGAGATATCTCTCCCCTGGAAGATTTGAGATTTTGTGATTTCAATGGTTGAAAAATGCAATACCTTCTTCTTCTTCGAAGAATGCTACAAGCACCTCCCTCCCTGTCCACAGCAATCTATACTGGAGAAAAATATGTGAATTCAATACTGCATATACTTCTTAAAAAAAAAAATCTTTTGGTTACAATTGTTTTAAAATCCCAATTCATTTTCAAAGATGTAAAAATCGTGCAATTGACTGGATAGTTTTTTAAATTTATAAACGACAAAGAGGGAATGAAATAGCAGATGGAGGGGGGATTACGTTTTTGTTACCTGGGCATCAATGTTTGACAAAATATTTTGAATCTTGCCAATCTTATACCATTAACAACAATAAATTTGCAATAGTTTAACATTTAAATGACAGATAAAACTCTTTGTGAATGAATGAAGAAATCAAACAATTCTGTCAAGAAACAATTATAGTAAGCTATAAAAATTCATAAATTTCTATATAGAATTATCTGAAATTAATCATAGAATACATAAACACAATCCTATCAAGGCAAATAAGAAAATGTCATGTCTCATTCCTATTTAAGATGAGGCTAAGTCAATAACAAGAATGTTTAAACAAAATAAGATAGAAACATCATCATGAAGAAGTATACCGTATTTACGCATGTATAGGGCGCACCCCTACTTTACGAGTAAAAATGACGATTTCTTAAAATCTCGTATATAAGGCACACCATAAATTTGATGCACTAAGGAAGGATGTTTAAAAGAATTTCAGTAAAAAAAATCGAAACAAACATTACACCAGACCAGAAAACAAAACGAAAATGCATTTTTAGTCTTCTGGTTGTAAAAGAATGACAGGAAATAGGAATGAGTGACGGTAAAGAGAATTGTTAATTAGCATTTGGATAATGTCATTAGCTCTTTTGTATAAAAAACTGCAAGGAATGAAATAAATATGCAGTAATACTTCAATTAAGTAGCATTTTCCGAGTTTTAATATCTTCTTTGAATAATTTCTTGTTTCATATATATATCGTTCGACTACATCCAATAGTAAAAAATTATTTCATGTATAAGCCGCACCTAGGAGTTTTGTCCTAATTTTTTGGATAAAAAGTAGGCCTTATACACGAGTAAATACGGTAATTAAACTACTGCCTTCTTATAAATGCTATTTCACTCACACATAAACATCACCTTGATAATGTTAATCTTACAGGAGATATATTTTTAAATATCTCGTTTGATTTCAGTATTTTAAAAAAATATTTTTTTGCATTGGATTTACTTCCAAAGGTAATTTTTTAATTTTTGTTGTAGTCTGGCTGCAGGTTTTAATGTGAGAATATTTTCAGTTTCAAAAATGGTTCCACTAATGGAAACATTAAAAAAAAAAAGTTTTAATCTAACAAAATAGTAAAAAATAACCTTTGTACAGATAGTCTTCTCAGCTATTAAATGGCAAAATTAAAATATATATTTTTTTTTTAAAATAAAAAATATGGAAAGGCGGATGACATATTAAAAACTTCTCCCATCAGATTAACATTAGCATGGCAGTGCCTCTGTGTGAAAGAAAAAATATTGTAAGATATAGACATTAAAGATTCATAAAATGACATTCTGCAAAATATGCATTCATCAAGTCATTCCTAACAGACAGCATAAGTACAAAAATTATTTTTGTTCCAGTAGTAGTCATAAGATAAATTATTAAAAATATCTGATACTTGCCAATTTTGTTTATCATTGCACTCAAGCTCAAAAGAGAATTTGACATATATGTTTACATATAATTCTTAAACATGGCACATAGCTTTAATTGAGGAAAAATAATAAATAGTAAATAACATTTTTTTAAAAAGCACTTTCAGTTTCGAAACCAGTTTTGAAAGTGAAACTAACTTTGTAAAAAATATCTGCAACCAAAATCGGAAAAGTAAAAAAGGTGCGCTGTCGGCATGCACCTCAGCTACCCAATGCAAAAAAAATTATTCAAAAATGTTAAAATGCAAAGGAGTTATTAGAAAAATGCCTCCCCATAGGAATAGCATTAGCTCGCGAGCGTTTCCTCGAGTGAGGACAGGGGCTTTAACCGTTTGTCCCAGCTTTTTCCGTTTCTAGTAATCATGTTTAAATGGCTGCAGACAAAAATATTTTAAACGGAAAGTTATTTTGAATCATACATAGAAAGAAGTAAAATTAAAGATATTATAGCATCAAACTGTGATTAATTAATATAAATATCTTGCAATTTATAAGCATTCTTATAAAAATATATGAAAACCCTTGGATGGTGAAAGGGTTAAAACGTCATTACGTGATTTTTCTTTCAACTTTATATTTATATTTTTATTAATATTCTAATAATTATTTGTTTTTCAGTTATTTAAAATAAAAATTGTGTCAATATGTCTAATTTGGCTATTTGTTTGGCAATTTGTATAATTTGGTGAAATTAGTTGACAGGGTAACCAAGTAGTACCATATAATATCTAATTTTTCTGCATTTGTTGCAAACGATAAAAAAAAAAAAAAAACACAGAAAGCTAGATTATGAGATAATTTGTGTCACATAATAAATACTTCTGCAGCAGATTTTAATATAGCAAGTATATGCGATTAAAGATAACACAGCGAAAGGAATAAAATGATGTAAATAGTAAAAATTGTTGGTACAGTGTATTTTCCTAGCATGAAAATAAACAAGTTATATTTTCGAAATGTAAGAAAACAATAAGATGTTTTCTTTTGTTATTTTAATTAGTGTCACCACAGTAATTACTAACTGATTCAGAAAATCACTTTCAGATTCTATTCTTGGTTTCTTGAATTGTTTTAATATTTTATTTAAATTTTGATAAATTTATATAGGAACTTCAGTATGCTATCAATTACAGTGGAAGCCGCACACATTGTGTGGATTGTGGAATATTGTTGATTATAGAATATTATGGATTATACATCATTTTATTATTCCTAATTTTAAATTTTTTAATAGTACAATATGAAAAGATAAATATCAAATCTAATAATTAATTTAATATGCTATCTCAAAAAATGCCTTTTTGACAAATATTAATCAAATTAAAATTCGAAAGAGCTTATTGGTTTGATTTCTTCCTTTCTTTCTTTTTTAACGTTTAAATTTAAAACTTTGTGTTGCTCATAGACAGAATTTGGTCATATTCTAATCTATTGAATTTAAATATTTTTTATATACAGTCCAAGATCCGATAACAAAAACTGCCTTTTTGAAGTCATTGTATTAAAAAATTTATATATGTATGCATGTGTTCCGTAATGCTGTAATCCATTTTTTACTGTCAATAGAATAAAAGAGTTATATTAAAAAACGAATGTTTTTTATGATTTTCTTTCAATTCATTTATTATTTGTTTTAAAAAATAATTTTTGGATCACGAATTTGTAAATTTTCTAAAATGTTTATTTCACTGTTTATATGTGTAAAGTAACGCGAATTATAGAAAATTGCGGATTATGGGTGTACGGATTATCGATCTTGGACTGTATATAAAAAATATTTAAATTCAATAGACTAGAATATGACCAAATTCTGTCTATGAGCAACACAAAGTTTCAAATTTAAACGTTAAAAAAAAAAGAAAGAAATCAAACCAATAAGCTCTTTTGAAATTTTAATTCGATTTATATTTGTCGAAATTACAAATAAAAAAAATAAATAAAATTGTGTGCTCTAAGTAAAACATCTTAATAATACTTTAAATGACTATCAACAGAATGAAAGTTTCGACAGATGAAATTTCCTGTAGTCGCGTTATCAAATCGCAGATTGTGTAATTTTAGTTGAAGATTAACCAAAAAAAATAGATTAGCATGAAATTATTTTAGTAAAAAGAATGAGATTAATTAACTCATGCTTTAAACGTTACCTGATAATACTAATTGGATGAGTCTCTGGGCGATATACAAAACGCCAACCTAAGAATGAATCGTAGATTTTTCTACAAAGGAATCATTCATATCGCGAATGGTTGGTGTAGTTCACTAATTATTTATATTATTTATTAATAAAACTGCTGCAAACACAATATGACAAGTACTTTTTTTAATCCCTGGTCGTAATACTGGTTATCAAACAACCATTTACGGAAACAAGATTTACCAAAGAATCCAAGCCTGAGTTTCATTAGTTATTCAAAATCAAATAGCGTCAAATATTATTGCAAAGAAAATATTTAAGTTTTAGATTCGCGAATTTTGACTAATGCTTTTAACTGCTTTTTTATAAATAAATGTTTGATTTTGCTCACTGAAATTATTTATGTATTGATTCATTAACCTTGATTTATTCATTGTGTTGGCGTCTGTATTGTTGTAATGAGTGTTTTTTGTAAAAATCACCAATTTTTAAAGTAAATTTACTGATCGATCGTCTTTGCTAAAATACACTAATGGTAAGATATGTTTTTAGTTATTCTTATATTAAAAATCTTACAACATGTGTTTTCACTGTATGATGTCACAAAATTTTATGTGTCGTAAATACACACAGGTAAACTGAATGTTTGGAAAGTCGAACAGCAACCATCAAGTAAGTAACTAACATACACTATAACTAAAATACTCTATAAAAACTATGCTTTGAGTTATTAATTAAGAAACTTTTTCTAAATAATAAAATTCTTACTTTCATGGTTGTAAACATAATTTTATTCTAAAACAAATATTTTAAAATCGAAATGAAAACTTGAAAAATCGGATTTGGAAGAAAAGATTTATAGTCATATATTGTACTTTTTTCAAAGAAGCACCAAAGTTATTAATAATACAATTAATTCAAATGTTGGTAACCTGCCAAAATTAACCGAGTTTTTATGTATTATCCAGGCCGTGTCAAGTAGAATTGCACCAAGTATGATCCCAATTATACTAATTACACAAATAATAATAAATACCCTTCATTTATGATAATTATATTGCATAGAACAGCTAATAAGAGCTTTAGTGTAATGATAATAATATTTTATATAGCTTATTTATCATGTTTAAGAGGTTTTTTTTTTAATAGTTCAATTTTATTTTTTATAATATTTTGTTGTGTTTTTTTATTATATTTTATTTATTGATTTAATTTTTATTATTTACCATTTTTATCAATTTTATGTATATTTTATGATGTTTAAATTACTATTTGGCATAGGGATGCACCGAATATTCAGTATTTATTTGGTATTTGGTTAGGCCAAATATCAAACTATATGATTAAATTGAATATTAGGTTTGGCTGAATATCAAAGTATTTGGTTGAAACCAATACTTAATAAAGTCTTTTAAAACACATTTTTAAAAACTTTTCCCGATTTCTACTTTTAACCATCATTTTATAAATATATTTAAAATACTTAGAAAGAAAATCATATTTAAATAGAATAGAGTGGTTTTACATTATTTGCTGTTTGTAAAGTATGACTTAAGAAAAGTAAACATAGGAAGAATTAAAATAGTGATTAAGATTCTAGCTCCTAAATTTTGTTTAGTAAATAATCTGTTTTTTCAAAATAAAAGTCTTTAAACAAGAAAGAAAAAACTTTGGGATTGATAATAGCTATCAAGACAAAGAATTTTTATTCATGAAATCATAATCTTAATCAATTTATTGAGTCATAAGTACATTGTATTTCATATCACTCTAAGTCAGACTTTTGTTTTCCTTTCTTTATATTAACAATAAATAAGATACCATAACTATATTTTCAACTGACATGTTTTTGATTTCTGTAAAATATGATATGATGGGAAGGGTTGGAAATAGTCACCATTTATAAGAAAGAACTAGGAGCTAGAAATTCTTTTATTCAGAACTAAGTTGAAAGTATTTGTACTATGTCGCTGATCAAAATTCAGTCATTTTCAATATCATCACATTTATTACAAACAAATCTTGTTAAAATATCTTCATTAATTAATAAAGTTATGAATTCAGTTTCCATTTGTTTTGCACCCAGTATATATTTGATTAAAATGCATTATAATATTGATGGAATAAATGGATTGAGATATTTTTTGTTAAACTAATGTTTGTCTTGACTATATATTGAAAGTTTTTGCAAGTTTTAAAGAAAAACCTGAATGTTTATGATCTCTGCAAATGATTGCTTATGACAAATCTAGACATTCCACCAAGTTGCTTTTAAAAACTTACTTGCTAAATGGAAAGAAGTAGAAAAATATTTTATATTGAATTGCCATCATTTGATTTTACTTCAGTTTCTTAATGACAAACAGTGATAAAAGACACTTACATTTTGATAAACAAAAGCTTTTTATAAGTTAACCCTATATTGAAAAAAAAAAAAACTGCCTTGAGTTATTTAAAAAGGACAGTTATGAGACTGTAAGATTTTTCATTCCATTTTTTCATTATTTCTCTTTGATTTTAAAATGTCTGTTTAAATTCTTAGAAGAGAACATGAAATTTAAAATTTTATTAATTTTAAAAATACCTCATACTTGTCCTTCTTAATAACTCTAGGCAGATTTTATTCAATACTAAATGTACTTATGAAATGCTCATGTTTATCAAAATGTATGTTTATTTTTGTAAGTTATGTAAAATTGTTTTAAAAATTAACATTTTAATACCTTTAAACTTTGAAATATAAAAAGTATTTAGACAGCCAAATATTCGGCTGAATGGCTATTCGACTGGCTAAATATTTAATATTCGGCTAACTGAATATTCTGTATTTGGATCACCTGTCAGCTGAATATTCGGCATTCGGCCAAAGATCACTATTCGGTGCATCCCTAATTTTGAATGTGATTGGCAATATAAATAAGATTTGTAACCATATTTGGCATTATCTCGATGTTTTTGTTCTTTTTGATAAATAAGAAAATTTTACTAATAAACTTTGCATAAAAAATACTTTGCTTTATTTTTAAAAAGGGGTACTTTAAAAACTTTTTTTACACTGTGAAATATTTAATTTTGTGATTTCTTGTGTGGGATAAAACAAATTAATACAATTTTACTATATTGTAAAAATATATATATTAAAATCAAACAGAAGTTTTAAAGAAATAGTTATTTTAAAGTCATGTACTGCTTATTTGTTGGGTAAAACTCGAATAAAAAATATAATAATAGAATCTTTTGAATGGTGACATCTCGAGAAGAATAAAACTGTTCTTATTTCTTTTCATTTAGCAGGGAGCTATTTAAATAGGATTGGATTGGCCTGAAAATATCAGCCCTTGCAAACCTTTCTGTCGCTAAAACACAAAATTATTGAATACTTCATTTTTAAATTCTTTTTTATTTTATTTAAAATAAAGAAAAATTCAAAGCAAAACATAGTGTAATTTTCAACACTTTATCACAGTTGTTTAGATTTTTTCCAGTTACGCATTTGAAACTGCATGAACATAAAAATAAAAATCTAACAAAAATAGTGTCATATATCTATTTGTAAGTAACTTGTAGTCACTCACGACTACTCAACTCGTAGCTCTAGATGTTATTCTATGAATTTGTCTTTTTGTTGTCTTTAATAAATGTTGTGTTCTGTTTGTGAATTCCAATATATTTAATTCCATTTATAATATAACACAGCCAGTTCAAACGGACATTGCTTTTTATGAAAATGAGAGATATTGAATGTTCTGTGGTAATTATTTAATTTACAATGCTAACTGTTTAATTTCACTTTTGTTTCCTGTTACTTATTATTAAAATTAGAAAATGGTTGCATCAGGGCTAAAACCTCTGAATCCACTTTATATAGATGGTAATATTGCAGAAAATTTTAAAAAGTTGAAGCAACAATTTGAATTATATATGTTAGCAAATGAAAATAATAAAAAACCGTTGGAAGTTCAAGTCTTAATTTTATCGCATGTTATTGGAACAGATGCTTTGAAAGTTTATAATAGGATGGAAATTACAGAAGAAAATAAGACAGATGTTGCTAAAATAATGCAGAAATTTGAAAAATTTTGTATCCCAAAGTCAAATGAGTCTATTGATAGACATTTGTTTTTTATTTAGGACATTTAGTACATAACATTTTCATGAAACGTTTGATGAGTTTTTAACTTCATTAAGAAAACATTACAGCACTTGTAATTTTGGCAAACTGAGAGATAGTTTAATTTGTCATAGAATTATAGATGGTATAAACAGGGGTGTGCGAAAGGAAAACTACGCCCATGGCAAAGTTTCAATTTGCCCCCCCCCCCCCCTATCCCAACTTTTTTTGTGACAGGCCAAAAATGATGTTGGTAGTATAAATTTGGCACCCCCTAAATTTCTGCGCCCGGGGTGATTGCCACCTTCGCCCCTCTTTTTGCACAGCGCTGGGTATAAAAAAAACAACAGCTTAAAGATAGATTGTTACTTGAATCTGATCTGAATATGGAAAAGTGTATTAAGTTGAGCAAAACACAAAAAATTCCTGAAATGCAAATAAAAACACTGAATGAAGAGAAATCTGTGGAAACAGTTACAATAAAATAAAAAGCAGCTACAATAAAATCAAAAGTAGCAAGAAATAGATTGCATTCAAAAAAAAAATTGTGGAAAAAACTGATAAAACTTACATTAAAATTTCATGAAAAAAGTAATATTTTAAAGTGGTTAAATGAAACATCCTGAATTTTTTTATTTAAAAAATACATCTAAAAGACTTATATTTTCAACAGAAAATTTGTTAATTTATATTATTTACCTAAAGATGCCGTCAAAACACTATTTAAAATCTAAAGTAATCGATTCATGAAAGTTATTTGATAATTGAGTTAATCTCAAGTTATAAATAATCGATAACTCAGTTAATCAATAATTAAAGCTATTCAACAGGAAACATTCCACTTTATCAAAATTATTTCTGTTCTAGATACTATACTTCTGATGACAATGCTGCTGTGATGTACGAAGATAAGTGTCAAATTTTTCACTAGAGGATGAACCAGGTTCCAGAATTTTGAGTAATAAAACAATTCATTTTTTATAAAAAAGCATTTTGTTTTCTCTTTTAACTGAAGCGGATATTTTTCTTAATTCTTGAAACAAACGGTAATATTGGTAGATGTCAGCAAGTAAAAAGTCAGAAGTTGAACTTTCTGTTGCAGCAGATTTATTGATACGATTCATTCCTCATTCAAATTCAGCCACTGTAATTCATTCATGGCGTTGATGTCTCTTTGCTACTATGTGAACTTTGGCGGCATGAAAGTTCTCTGCAAATAGGCAGCAAATTTTTGAAATATAATGACATATAGATAAAATGAAAGAGCGTTTTTAAATTTAATGAACTCTTTAATAAAATAAGTTAATGGTAAGATATGTTTCTTTTGTTTACTCTTCTACTATTTCTGCATTTTGTGATAAAAGTATTCTAAACTGTTAATGATTATTAACTAGTGAAAACTGTTGATTTTATTTCTGACTTGTTCTGGAACATCTAAAGGGCTGATCTATATAAAAAAAAGGAAAGAAAAACTTTTAGAATTCTATTTATCATGATTTGTTTTCTGAGGTATGGCTAGGCATATGATAAGCAAATTTTTTATTTCTGTATTAACTTTCGTATGAGTCTAATGCTTTATATTTCATAATTAAATGATGTAAAAAGCACAGGTATCATATAAGCACCACAATTGCACGTGTTTTTTAATTTAGGAATTTTTTTTAAATATAAATAGCAAATTACACACAATAACAACATGTGATTTTTTTTATTGCAGTATAAAAATAAAATAGCGTGAAAAAAAAAAAGAAAGAGATTCTAGTATTTTAAAAGAGGAAATAAAAATAAATAAATGATGGTTTAAAAATAATTTAAAGAATTAATATAAAAAATAATAGTTAATAAACATGAATTTAATAGAAAAGGAAACACAAAATAAACTGTTATAAATAATAAACTTAATAAATAACAAAACAGTAACTATAATTTTCACAGTAAATTGTAAATATTAATACTAGTAGCCATATTGAATGCACATAGTTGTATTATTTATTCTTTCTTCTATTCTTATCAGAAGAACATTTATGACATTTTTATGCTCATTTAAGCAAACCCAAGCTGAACAACTCTCAATCTTGAAATAAAAATTCATTTGCAGAATTCATAATTCGATCTATATGCCTGTTTGCAAAAAAACGACATCTAATATTATTTAAAATGTAATGCTGATATACTATTTTAACGACATTTTTTACTAAAATGTTATTGCTAGTAGAAGCGTCATGCTTCTAAAATCCTTTTATTTAGTTAAAAATGAAACATAAAAGTTAAAAACATTATATCCTGTCATCGTAAAATTCAAACAAAGAAATCACTGGAAAAAAAAATTAAATAACAAGAACTCAAGAAAAAATAATGTAATTATTTTCACATGCAAGATCTGAATTACATCAAACATAGAACTAATTCCGCTATTAATGCTCCATGACTTTAAATAAAATGTAAAATGCTATGCATTTAGTGAGACATCAACTACTAGGTTTGCTATAAAAACAAAAGCACTGGGTTACTATGTTTGGTGCAAAATTGCCAGTTTAAAAAACACATTCAAATGTGATGCATATCAGGGTTGGGTTTCTGACGTCAGAAACTGGTTTTTGACATGACAAGTGTCAAAAACTGGTTTAAACTGTCAAAAACTGGTTTAAACCGTCAAAAACTGGCTTAAACCGTCAAAAATGTGTAATGCACTTTAAACATTTTAAGAACAAGACAGAAACATTGAATAAGTCTTAATGATTTAAATAATTTTTTATTTAAATTTAATTATACTGTAATTTAATAATTACAAAAAAATTAAATTACTTTAATTGCAATAAAACATTGTTTTTTTAGAATGTTCAAACAGAAGAAAATGATTTTGTACAGTTAATAATCTGGATCAATTTTACCCCACAGTATCCTATAGCACATAATCAATTTAGTACATTTAATTACATCCAAGTGGTTTCTGAGTTTAGACTGTATGAAGCCGAAGTTACAAAATACTCTCTCAATTGGTGCTGTGCTAGCAGGGCTTGATAGCAGATGCATTGCTAGTTGAACAAGTTTAGAGGCAGGCTAAATTTTCAGATTTATGAGAGATTTTTTTTTTCCGGAAATGATAATATTAGAGCCGTTAGAGTACTCGGTAAATACTTTGTATTCGGCCTACTTGGCCAATTTGCCGAGTACTCGGTATTCGGCCGAATTTTGGCCGAGTACTCGGGTAAAAAATAGTTGTAAACTCGAGTAGTTGTAAGAATTTCATTTTTTAAGCATATGAATTGATAACTGATCTGTAAAAATTATTCGAATATCAATGTATAATATATGTAGTAATTCATAAAACTATATACTCTGTATTTAACAATATGTCTGCAAAATATAAAAAAAGTTAAGAACAAAATCCCTAAAAACATTTCACATTTATACAAATAAAAATACTTTTTTATGTATAGGAAAACAGAAACGACTTATTTTGGATAAAGAAACTGAAAATACAATAAATGCAATAAAAAATTAATAATTAAATTTATTATATTTCAAATTATGGTGCAAAAACACCAAACATTCTACATTATCAGTAGACAAAGCATTTCTTTTACTACTATAAATTTGGCCAGCCTCTATTACATTTAGAATAAACAGTTGTTGAAGGTGCATATAAGAGTTTTTTGCAAAGTTGTACATAATCAAAAAAGTTTTTTTTTTTTCCCCTCATCATACAAATGGAGTGTCAGTTTTACAAGTCTTCTGTTAAGAAAGCCTGTAACTCTTTTTGTACCAATTCTTCATGCGGTGATTTTAAACTAGTGCTAGTGCCACAATCTTTTTGTTCATTCACAATTTCCTCAAAACATTGCCAGAAAATAGATGAACTTTTTGCTAGAATTTTCTCTTTTGGTTCGTTGACATTAGCATTCTCATATTTATTTTTAGGTGCGTTTGTAATTATGTAAATACGTAGCACCTATTGTTGTTGTTCAGTCCGTCTGCCTGTCTGTCCGCATATAACAACGCAAAAACTACCCAACTGAATCGTTTGAAATTTAAAATACATAATTATTACATAATTTTGTCGAGTCATTTCAAATTTTATGAAAATCGGATGCATAGATCAATTACAGGGACAATCAAAAGGATTCCGTTACATTACGGTCAATGAGGAAAAAAATTCAAATGCATTTTAATCGTTTGAAATTTTAAATACATAATTATTACATAATTTTGTTGAGTTATTTCAAATTTTATCAAAATCGGATGCATAGTTCAACTACAGAGACAATCAAAAGTGTTCTGTTACATTACGGTTAATGGGGGAAAATGTTTCAAATGCATTTTAATGGTGTTACACTCATTCGAACGTAATAAAATTGATATGCATCTATAAAGTACATATTAAAATATACATTTTGCATAATCTGTGGTGCAAAGAATATTTGTTATTGATTTACAAGGCCACACAAAAGTATTCCATTACATAATGATATAGGGAGAACATTGTTTGGTGCGCATTTTAATTGTAATTATTTACAATTTTATGAGATTGATATATGAGAGCAATATTTTTAAAACTTCGTTATCGTACGAACGCACTTCATTTGCTACGCTTAACGTGCAATTCCCAACTTGTTTGTTTCTTTGATGCATTTTCAAGTTCTTGATCATCTAAACTCATCAATTTTGGAGCTTGCTTTTTAAGGCAATTTTAATTTACACATTTATAATTTCCATTGAAAAAGGTTAGTTTTTTACTGAGGTATTTAAAAAATAATATATTTAAAGTAACATAATATAATCTGTACACATAAAAAATGAAAAGAAACTGCAAAGCCAATACATTTTTTTTAATCAGAAGAAAATAAGGTACAGACAGTTACAAAATAAATATGAAATGTTTGCATTATTCAATGAATTGTTACAGTAACCAATAAACATTTTTATTTTTGATAGACAGATTTCAATGGTTAGAATAAATTGGAGGGTTAAAGAATGTTTAAATTTTATATTAGTTAATAACTGTAGTTGTCATGTATCAATTCTCCTTTTTTATTAGTTTTGAACTGTCAAAAATTATCTTTAAAAGGTGCATAGATAAATTTAAAATTTAATGTGTTAATTTGTTTATACTATATAATATGTATATTAAATATATGTACACACAGGTATAGATATGTGTACACAGGTATATTTATATATATGTACACCTAAGCTCACATTATGCGCACATCAGTGTTTTATTTTCTTATTATACAACTACTCGGCATTCGGTACTCGGTACTCGGCTACATAGCCAAAGTACTACTCGATACATTACTAGATAATATACAATACAGTAAAAGTGAATTTTTAATATCACATCTAATGTTGTATATGTGTGACAGATGTTTAATGTGAAATTTTACAGATCAGTGTAGTATTTGAGGTTTCTGACGAGGTTTTTGACAAGAGGTTTTAGCCATGACGGTTTAAACCACGGTTTTAACCGGATAAAACCGCACACTGTCAAAAACTTGCTAACCCTGATGCATATATGACATTTGTGCTAAAAAAATTTATTTGTAACTTTAGGAAGTGTAATTTTAACTCTGAAAAACAATTCATTTTATATTTTATTTTCTAAATTTTGTTTAGCAAGACAAGAATGATTTTTTTTAAGTGTTATAAGTGATAATAAAAAATATATAAAACGCAGAAAAAATTAAACAAGAAAAAAAAGCAGAACATCCAAAATGCAAAGTGATTATGAAAACAGACAATTTAAAATTCGATTTTAAAGAAATAAAGCAAGGTTCATGAATGGATGTTAAATTCTATTCAAAAAGTTGGACTCTTGTTGAACTTCTAGTTTCTTTAATTTAATTAATAGTAAAAAAAAAATATTTTTTATGGATTTGAATAGTTGTGGAAAAAAGTTAAACACCCTCTATGTAAATTATCGTAGAAGAAAACTATTGATACCGAACTATTTGAAATAAAGTCTACTTTTAAACGGTGTATATAAAATCTGCTTAGGTGTGATATACATCCTAAAACGTACCCTAACTTTATTTTTTTTTCTCTAGAAATACCAAATTCTAATAGCATAAATGAATTCAGCACCCTTCAGTTAGCCTAAAAACAAATTTTCATGTAATTCATACAATAGGTTTCTGAGAAATTTTTTATTTTGAAACAAATGCACTTTAGAGGCTGCATCCAAATTGAAGCTTAGTACTTGATTGTTGACCGATAGAGCCCCCTTCTTAATCACGGTATCTAGGCGCCACTCAAGCAGTCATTGAAGACTGCCAGATTATAGGATAGCATAAGAAGTTTCAATATATCTTGGAAGACACCTTAACCTTTTATCTACCGAATTATGAATTCATGAAAATTTTACATTTTAAAGCATTTTAAGTGAATCGTTTAAACTAAATTTTGAAAAAATTACATAGTCATTTAATAAATTTTTGAAGGGTTAATTAAATTTCAATTTATAGAGATTTTGTGCAATATTTATAAACCCACTCAAATCATTCATTTTAAATTGTTTTCTTAGTACAAATATCATGTCCTTACAATATAAATATATAGAAATATTTCTGAATTGAAAATTCCCCATTTTGATCCCTCAGCGCCAAGAAAGCTGAGAAGATATAAAGAAGAAAAAAATTACAAAAACTTTTGTTTGGTGTAACCAATAATGCTTTTGGAGCCATAGCATCTATAGGCCTCAAAACAATGCCAATGTCAAATGCTTTTGGAACAAGATAAAGTAATGTATCTATAACTCAATCTAAACAATGTTATAACTAATGATGTATTAAAAATATTTTATAAGTAATTTTAATGGTATAAGTATCGACAGTAGATAAAGGGTTGAACCATCATTTTGCATTTTTTAAAGATAATTTGAAAATTACTAAGAGGAAAATCTTTTTATTTTGAATTTCCCTTAAGCAGGTCTTAATAAATCTAAATCCATTAAAAAATTGTAAGTTGCAATTCATAGTTTTTTCAAATAATAATTTCATAATTCATATAATAAAGTAATAAAAAATGGAAATTCAACATATTTATGTTTTGGTATTTTAGTATTAGCGCTGCATAAATAATTAGCACATTAAGAGTATAATTTCAGAAGATATTAATTAAAATATGAAAATGTAATTTAACATTAGAAGCACTAAATTTTGAATGTTTATAATTCAAAAACTTATCATTCATTCTTGATCTATAGGAAATCAGTATGTATGAAATGCATAAAATTTTTCTTAAAAATAAATGCAGTTGTCTAACTTTTAAATCTCCTAAATATAAATAAATAAAGGTTTTATGGCTTAGCTGATCTTGTTGTATAAATAGGTGGCTTTATTACTTCAGTCATGTTTGAACTTTCCCCATTTCCTAGTTTATGAGTAAAATGTCTGTGACAGATAGACACAGGAATAATCTTTTAATGGTTTCGTTTTTACTTTTTAAGTATGGATAAAGCTTTTATCTGACTGGTTTTCTATTTATAACTCTCTTTATTTACTTATTACCCATTTGTTTCTATAATATAATACATAAATGCATATTACATGCACACATATAAATAAATATGCTGTATACTTAAATATTTTTATTTAATATTTTATATATTTGTTGTACATTTGAAATTAAAAGATAGTATTATATTATAAATGTTTCGATATGTATATAAAACCCAAACACAGTAAACCCTTTAAAAGGGGGATCTTTCTACAATATAATCCTGCCTCAAATGGAAGAGTTTCAAAATACTAGCAAAAAGAACAAAGTTTCTTAGAAATATTGATTTCCTTCTTTAAATGGAAGTCTAAAATGGTATTTCTTTTTCCAGCTCCTTGCAATCACATCTTGACAAGATTAACTGTGTGTGTGTATAAGTATTGGTTAAAGAAATATTTTGAGTAACGCTAACAATTTAGGTATATCTTTTTTTAATATCTTAAATTGAAAAAAAAATAGTATGTAAAAAATAACGTTAGATTTATCTCCATAATTGTAGCTAGTAATACAATGAAGTTACATGATGATATACCAAAGATTTTACAAACACTACGATCTAAAAAATTGAGCTCTTACTGAAAAGTTAAATGTATTTTAATTAAGCTTCGTACAATATAAACATTTTCTTACATCAAAATTACTATTAAATGTTTTAATATAACTCCAGTAATACTGAAAATGTTATTCAAGTTTTATTAAAATATTCTACATCATAATTTTTATTTTAAACTATTTAACTTATTTTTGGTTGGTTTATAAATTTCGTTTATTTTTAAAAAAATTCTGATTTATGTTTATCCGTTATCTGCTTAATATTTAAGAAAAAGTCATTCTATTTTAGTCAAAGAAACTAGTGATATAAAAAGCACAACTAACAAATATAGTTTATGTTGGAAAAAATAGTCTAGATAGAATTGTCCAAAACAGCCATAGATAATAGATGTATTTCAAGTAATTTTAAGGATGTAAGTATATCTATTTCATTTCTTAATTAAAAAGTAACCTATATAAAGTAAATCTTTGTTTCGTTGTTTCATCTTGGTTCACTGTTTTTGGCCTCAATAGTTTCTTTCGATATCCAGTCGTGAATTTCAAAGATGTTAATTTTTTAAACAATTTTATTTGTGATTTATTAACATTTTTTTTAAATATTGGGTTGTGTAAAAAATAATATTGGTTTCTGTTATTTTACTTCAAAAGCAATTTATTTCAGATGGTTCAAAATCGTTTTAGAGCGTTCTCCAAGTTTAGCAATAAGTTCTTGGATTTAGTATGTAAATTAGGTTCAATTTAAATTTGGATTTCTCATTGTTAAAAACAGAATCTCATCACTACCTCATACACAACTTTACTTCCATCAATGAAGTTTCTGTAAGCAATATTAAACTGGGCATTCACAAGTCGTAATTGTGAATGCCCAGTTCAGAATAATCTGCATGTCTTAGAGCAGAAGATAAATTACATTCACAGATTTCTTTCGGTATTTTAAAAATGACAATAAAAGCTCACAAATAATCAGTTCAAAATTAATTTTATTAATTATAGGTTGTCGCATCGTATTCGGTTTAGTGGAATTATTTTATGACTAGCACAAATTCAATTTAAAGTGATTAACATCTTCTCAATAATGTTGAAACGGACATTTTCTCTTCTTATTTGTCTTTAATTGGAAGCTTATATATACATCTTACATACATTATTTACATTAAAGATTCGGCATTTTCTGAGAACATTTATTCTGTCAACACATATTTTGTATTCTCTTCGAAACATAAACAAACGAATTGTGAGCCCAGGAGGATTTCTACTCGTACAGCCATTGTCAACCTTTCATCCCCCTTTTTGGCATGAAAACATAATTCTCCACACAGGTAATACATTACATTTTAGTTTTGTTTGATATAAAATTATAAAATAAACAAGGGAATGGGTCGCGAAACTCAATCAATATGCCGTTATTGCATTTGTATAAACTGGTTTTTTCCCTTAAATGTTTGCAACAGTTGGTCCCATCAAAACTCGTTTCCATTTTAGCAAGTATACTTGTGTACATATTTTCCGAGACTGTCAAATATTTCCATTTACGAGACGATTTCGTGTTCACCAAAAACATGCCAAGAAAGAAAAAAAAATTTCATTTTAGATATGTTTAAAGTTTTAGAAACTATAAATATAAAATGTTGTTTTCGTGTAATCTTGATTTTTTTACGTTTAAGATAGGTCACATTCATAGAATCCATTGTAAAATGAATTCTGTGGTTGCAATGAATATTTATACTCTTCACAAGAGCACTGCAGAGAAAATACGTTATAACAGTTTTAGAGGATGGAGGTAAAACGGAACATGTTTTGTGGAAAATTTGCCTAAAACAGAAAAGTTCATAGCCTTGGTAAAAGATATGGCTTTGAATTATGCCGTTTAACATTATACCATGTAAAACCTGTCTAAAGTGGGATTTTTCATGGGTTCTTTGTGATTCTGTCTTAGTAGTTTAGAGTGTTGTTGCATGCATGATTCAGATATTCGTTTAAGATAGGGGAGACCTCGATGTCCATTTGGCTATACCACTGATTACATTATTTAATTGCAGTGTAAATTCTGTTAAATGATACAGAATGTTTTGGAGATAAGCATTATCTTTAGATAAAAAAAATTCTGAAATCCGGAGAATTTCTTACTAAAAACATTTGCATACTAAAATTCCATCACCAAGAAAATAATTTATTTTTTCTCTATTCTTTTTAAAATGTATCTTCGTTCCTTTAGAATTTAGACACAATTAGAGATAGAATTGCTTTAGATAGAATTTTCTCCTTAAATTTACTTTGTATTTTATTTATAATAAATTATTTATTTTCAAATTATTGCTATTGATTTTATTTACAATTTAAACTTTATAGTGTTGGGAAAGGCATCTGATGCAGCTTTGATTCCCCTAACTTCACGTAATTCTTAGTCTCTTATAGGTTTTAATACTTTTGTAGAAATTTTATTACAATTTATCTATTACATTAATTTTAAATCTTCCTGATAAGTTTTTTTTGTTTATTTTTTAATGAAATGTAAAAACTGATATTAATTTACTTTATTTTATTGCAGATTCATAAAACCATTTATCTACCACATCACATCAATAAAAATATCTTCAATGTGTTAAACAAATGCAATAAAATATTTATTATCAGAGCTTTTGAAAAAGCAGCTTCTAACTCATAGCCAGGGAAATCTTTTTTTTATCAATTATGCAAAAAGAATTTCTCCCTAACATGTCATTTTTGTGTGAAGTCTGTAACAAAAAATTTTCTCAAATGAGTGATTTAAGACGGCATCTGTCAATTCATACTCGCGAGAAATCTTTTGCATGTGAGGTATGCAGCCAGAAATTTTCTCAAAAGGGCCATTTAAGTGACCATATGTTAAATCATACTGGTGAAAATAATTTTGTGTGCGAGTTATGCAGCAAGAAATTTGCTAAAAAATGTAATTTAATCAGGCATATGTTAGTTCATACTGGAGAGAAATCGTTTGTCTGTGAGGTATGCAACAAGAAATTCTCTCAAAAGATCCATTTAATACGGCATCTGTTAAGTCATAATGGTGAGACACCTTTTGTATGTGGGGCATGTAACAAGAAATTCTCTCAAAAGGGCCATTTAAGCAACCATATTTTAATTCATACTGGTGAGAAACCTTTTGCATGTGAGATATGCAACAACAAATTCGTTCGAAATGATGCTTTAAAGAAGCATCTGTTAATTCATAATGGTGAGAAATCTTTTGTCTGTGAGGTATGCAAAAAAAAATTCTCTCAAAAGAACCATTTGAGTAGCCATATGTTAATTCATACTGGTGAGAAATCTTTTGTCTGTGAGGTATGCAATAAGAAATTCTCTATAAAGGGAAACTTGAGTAGCCATTTGTTAATTCATACTGGTGAGAAACCGTTTGTGTGTGAAATATGCAACAAAAAATTCTCTAGAAAGGGCAATTTAAGAAGCCATCTTTTGATTCATACCGGTGAGAAAACTTTAGCATGTGAGATATGCAACAATAAATTCACTCGAGAGTATGATTTAAAGAGGCATTTGTTAATTCACACTGGTGAAAAACCTCAAAAAAAAGATATGAAACAATAACTTCTCTCAAAAGTGTGATTCAAGCAAGAATCTTTTAATTCATAATGGTGAATTTTTTTTGTGTGTGTGTTTGAGATAGACAGCAAGAAATTTTCTGAAAACAGCGATTTAGACAGACATTTTTTAATTCACACTGGTGAGAAACCTTTTGAATGTGAGATATGCAACAAGAAATCCATTCAAAAGTATGCTTTAAGCAAATATCTTTTAATTCATACTGGAGAGATACTGTTTGTATGAGCGATATTTATCAAGATATTCTTTTAAAAGGCTGGTTCAAAGAAGCATTTCTTAATTCATACTGGCGAGAAACTTTTATGTGAGATTGACAAAAATAAACCTCAAAAACCTAGAAGCATTTCTTAATTCATACTGGCTAGAAACCTTTATGTAAGATTGACAAAAATAAACCTCATAAAAGCTTCTAAGTGCTACATTTTGCTCCTACAATTTGCTAATTGCTGTTCATTAACAATAGCTTTTTTTCTGGAAATAAAGATATATTTTTTTTATTTACTACAGTTCTCAAAAAGAAAAATAATACACAAAAATTTGCTTATTAAACCAGTAAATCAGCACGTTAGGAGCTATTATATCATGTGCCATGGTAACCACAATATTATTTTTATCACGCTTTACATTATCTGAAAAAATTTAACTATCTATTTTTTTACACTTATAAGCCCGTAATATTTTATAATGATCGATTGTATTTATATGAAGAAAAACTTTTGTTACACCTTTCATAATAAAGTTCTTTTATGGTAAATTTGATTTTCTTTTAAATATTTATGCTGAAAATGTTAGTTTTGAAAAGGGCATAGTCCGCTGACATGGCATGATAAAAATTATGTGTTTGACACACTGGTTGTTATTTAAAAATATAATAATTGTCTGATGACATTTGAAATGTTAATAAGGTCGGCAAATGTGTTTTAAATTAATGCTTTTTTTCATCAGGGTTATATTAAAAGAAAGTATCCTAATTTAATTTTCCTAATTACTGAAATTAACCTAATTACTGATAGCTTTTGTAATCTTTTAAATTCCTTAATTTCACGCTCGCCTATTCGGATTCTTATTTCGTAAAGGTATAACAGTCTGGTGTGATTTTTAAATGTCAATGAATATTGGAATTAAAAACATTGAAATGATTGCTTACCTCATCCAATTCAATCTCTAAAATATTCCATCATATTTTAAAAAAAGTTTGACTTCGATATAGCTCATGCACATCTGACTATGACTTTACTGTTGCGAATTATAGAGACTATCATGTAATTGATGTAAGATTCTGAGGTTTACTGTGCCACATTTGTTCTTGAAAATGAATTATATACAGTCAATCAAGGTAACTTTGCTCCACTTTTACGGAACTTTGATCCATTCTGCCATGGTGGAGCTTTCACGAATTCTTTCCAATGAGCTGGTAAACACACACCAGTGCATCTGTCTCTATTTTTGAGACCAAATTCTTTGTCTTTAACTCAAGTGATGGAGCAGATTTAATCTTTTTTTTCTCTCTTGGTCCTAAGTTACCTTGTTTTACTATAGCATTTGTAGTTTGTTAAAAAAGACGCTCAGGTACTATTTGTTTATCCCTTCGACCAAAAAACTATCGCCAAACTATAAGATTACATACCAATAATGAATGATTGTAGATGTCACTTTCACTTGACATTAACTATGTTATACGTGTTTGTTATGTTGTTAAGAGATTTTTAATTCAATTTTTTATTTGTAGTTTTGATTAAGTTTTACGAATTTATTTATTTTCCCGTTATTTATGTATTCAATTTATGTAATTCGAGTAACAGTTTAGCGATTTCAATAATTTGGCGAACTTGGTCGACGGGATAACTAAGAAGTACCGATGCTCAAAATAATTTCATGTTATAATGTGGTCTATGTGGAAAATCGTTTTGCTTCGCCTTATTTGAAGAAATTATTGAATGAAACGAGTATGAATTTCTGAGGTTTCCTGAAACATGCTTTCTGTAGAATAGGGAGTGCAACGTGTGGTACTTACGTATTAACGCCACCGCAGCTATATTTTTGGCGGTTTTTGAGAACCCCCAATCTACACCGAAAATTTTTGCGAAAAATCAAAATAAAACACATTATTTAAAATCAAAATACTTTCGAATTTCAAAAATAACTTTATTTAAAAACTTTATTTAAAGTAGTCAATCTGATTTCGATGGAAAATGGGCCGATATAGAGTTTAATATAGATTCAAAATAATATTGCATCTTGTTCTGTATTTGGGAAATCCCGAATGCGCATTTTCATAGCACTAAAAATGGTGTCAAAAGTTAACAAAGAACGAGGCAAAAAGGAGTCTAAATGATAACTGGGTACTCGGGCGCGAACAATGAGATTGCTCTTTATTGACACATTAGCACAACTTCTGCTGCGATAGCGTTAATACGTAAGTACCCAAAGTGTTCATTATATGTTTACATTTCGTATTGTGTCAATTGTAAAAATTCTCTTTTTCAAAAACAAAAAAAGTTTAATTTTTAAGGGAAGCTTATAGTTTCAGCTAGGTGGGGAGGCATACCGAATGGCTTAAGCTCAACAAGCCCCACCTAAGGGGAGCTTATAATTGAGATTTAGAAAAATTATTGAAAAACCCATTTTTAACCCTTTCCAACAAAGTTGAAAAGTGTTTATGCTTTACTAGGTTTGTCTGGCCGTCTCTGCATGCTCCAAGTCTCGTAAATGTACTCGGATTGCCATGAAATTTTTCGACGTTATTGACGTTAACTCTTGCACGAACCCTATTGAACATGAAGTTTCTATCATGATTACTTTATTTAAAGGGACAGTCAAAAGTTTTCCGTCACATTACGGCATATGGGGAAATATCGTTTAAAATAAATTTTAAAGGTGTTACACTTGGTCAATCATATTCAAATTTATATGTATCTACAAAGTGCACTAACATATGCATTTTGTAAAGTATGCACTGAGAAAGGCACTTATTATTCATTTACAGGGTCACACAGAGGAATTCCATTACATAATACAGTAGACTCCCTCAAATCCGCACAGCTTGGGACCAGTGGTTTTGCGGATTTTAGAATTTTGCGGATTTCTGGTCATTGTTTTGTTTACATTTTTTAAAAATAATTAATAATGAAATTAAAAGTATAATGAATGCTTACAATATGCTTAAATATCAAAACAAGTAATAAACGAAAATAATAAAAATTTAGATAGTTTTTAAAATGATTAAAATACAAAAAGCAAAGGTCAAATTAAAAATCAATAATGTACAATTAAATATTCATTATAAAGATGAAATATGTTTTTCCTAAATTATTCAATGGAACTTGCCTCATAAAGGTACATTACTAATTCACATCAAGATGTTAAGATGAGGAAATTTTATTGCAAGTTTATACTGACTTAATAATTAAAAAAGCTTGATTAATACATAAATATATTTGGTAAGATTGTGATTACCAATGATATCAGCAATATCTTTATTTTTTCAGAAATAAATTATTTTTTCTTCATGAAAAAACATGAATTCAATAACCTTAACAAAAATTATAAATTAAAAAATGTATGGAATTTATATAAAACTAAAAAAGTCAAATTTTGCACCTACATCTGAATTGAATGTTTGATTGTTTACACCCGTAAATATGTACGGATTTTAGAGAGTTGCGGATTTTAGGAGTGCGGATTTGAGGGAGTCTACTGTAATAAAGTGAGGAACAGTTTGCGGCATATTTTAATTATGATAAACGATTTCATGTATAATCAAATTAATATAAGTTGCTGAGGCTTAATGTGAGTTATTTCATGCATAATACGAAGTGCATAGCATTTACAGGAACACAAAAAAGATTTCAAATAGTATATATTCTATCTGAAGCACTATATATGATGGATGATGACTGTTGCATGAATGAAATGCGTTTTGAATTATGATATGCGCTTTTAAGTTTCACTAAATGTATGCATATTAAATGGTGTGTATAAATGCTAATAGTTACACAATTTAGATATACAGGGTTACACAAAAGATCTCGGAAGGGTTACAGAATATGAGTGTAATTTACTTAAAGGTGGTTTTTAAATAAAATATGCATTTTTATTTTGAACTGCATTCAGTAAACTAAGAAATTTTTGTGGTATATAGATAAAAGGGTATACAGGGTCACGCAAAGAACTGAATACATGGTTGTTTTCGGATGATAATTTCTGAAAATGTAATTTAGGTAGTAAGGAGGAATATTTTTCTTTGAACTAAATTTTAGAAAAATACTTTCATGTATTAAAGGTACTAGGTAAACTACAAGGCTGAAAAAAAGCATTCAAGAAGGTTTCTATCTATTAATATAAATCGCTGAAAGGAAAATTTCAGCCAGCAAAAAAAATCGGCAAATAGGGATCATCAGAAGTTTTTTACTATAAATCGCGATAAGAAGTTAATTACACATGCTTTTAATCAACGAGTTCTTTTGCTTGATTGATTAATTAATTCTTCCTCTTTAAGTGTTCTGTGAACGAAGTCACGGGTAACAATAAAAACAATTCACAGGAATTTCATGCTTAAATTGTAAAATCAATTTTTTCTTAAGTAAAATAATCAAAAAGATTACACAAAAATAAAATGCAAAATACAACATTTGATTCTATTAATGTATGATTTTTCAGAGAAAGTTTTGGCATGAAATTAAAAATGACTAAATAACTGAAATGGACAATGTACCTTCAGACAGATGAGTTTTTTGGCTATTTCCTTACGTTCATTCTTAATAAAGGCAAATTTATACTAAAGTTTTTTAACATCTGCAATATGTTCATTTTGAAAATTTTTAACCGATTTCAAAGAGGAGGTTATGATTTCGGCCTGTATGTATTTGTTGTTCACTCATAACTTCTTTAAATATGAACCGATTTTGATAATTCTTTTTTTGTTTGAAAGTGTAAGATGCCCGTGTGATCCCATTTCAATTTCATCAAATTCTGGTGATTAGAACTTTTTAAAAATAAAAAAGTTAAAATTCAGATTATTTTTGAAGCATTCATCCAATTATAAGCGTTCATATTTCAGGTATTCGCAGGCTTTCATATCGAGCACACAAGTCAGATGTGTGTGCACAATAAATAAATAAAATTTCAGGCTATCACTCTTACACCGATTCGAGATTTTTTTTCTACAAAGTGAGAAATCTTCTCTGACAACGGCCAAGATCTAGATAGATTTTGCACCGTTAGCGAAATAAGATTGATCAATGTGAAAATTTCCACTCCGTTAAAAATTTGACTCATTTGCTGCAGCGTCACTCCACTGCTTTTATAGAAAACGGTTGCTTTACTGTGTTATTGAGCATTCTCATTGGTTATAAAAGAGCCCCAGTAGCCAAACAATATTGGACCAATATTAGCTACATCTTGGAGCAATATTGGCGCGAAATATTGCTCCATTATTGGGATGTTTACATTTTGCTCTTATTTCACCAATATTTTCAGCCAATATTATGCCAATATTTGGGCTTCATTGGAAATATTTTCAATAAAACGCCAATATTGGTTAAATATTGGAATTTCATTGTTAATATTTTCAATGAAACGCCAACATCTGTACAATATTGGCATTATATTGGCAATATTTCCAATGAAACTCCAATATTGGCATAATATTGGCTGCAAATATTCGCTAAATAAGGGCAAATTGTAAACATCCGAATATTGGAGCAATATTTACGTTTGATTGGCAATATTTCCAATAAATGTAATATTGGCGCAACGTTGGACCAATATTGGTTTGCTACTAGGGAGATATTCTATAAAAGCTGTGGAGTGATTCTACAGCAAATGGATCAAATTTTTAACAGTGTACTGTTAGACATCTTCAGCTGTAGCTGCATAATGACTCCACGTTTATGTAGATCTCTATTTTGACCAATGAAAATGTTCCATCCATCTGTTGATTAGAACTTTAAAAAAAATTAAAATTCAGATTTTATTACAAGCAGTTGTTCAATTAGAAGCGTTCGTTTTTAGCTCACAGGCTATCATAGCCTGAGAGCTTATGTGCCCGTCCGTTCTGTATGTATGTTCGTATGTACGTAACGCGATAACTCATGATAAAAATATCCGATCCACTTGAAATTTTGTATGTAGGTATATCCTGACAAGGCGCTTCCCTGATTAGTTTTTGGAGTTCATTCGATATGTATAAGAGGGGGAACGGGGGGCTCATGCCCCCCGTTAGTTGATATACATGGGATTTTCATGCAGAATTAAGTTTTCAAAATTTAGATTAGGATCATTCTGATGAGGCGATTCCGTGACTGTTATTAGGTGTTCATTGATTAAGTATAAATAGGGGGAACAGGGGTTCTAATGCCCCCCCCCCTGTTAGTTGATATAAATGGGATTTTCATGCAGAATTAAGTTTTCAAAATTTAGATTAGGATCATTCTGATGAGGCGATTCCGTGACTGTTATTAGGTGTTCATTGAATAAGTATAAGTAGGGGAAACAGGGGTTCTAATGCCCCCCCCCCGTTAGTTGATATAAATGGGATTTTCATGCAGAATTAAGTTTTCGTTCAAAATTTAGATTAGGATCATTCTGATGAGGCGATTCAGTGACTGTTATTAGTTGTTCATTGAATAAGTATAAATAGGGGGAACAGGGGTTCTAATGCCCCCCCACCCCCGTTAGTTGATATAAATGGGATTTTAATGCAGAATTAAGTTTTCGTTCAAAATTTAGATTAGGATCATTCTGATGAGGCGATTCCGTGACTGTTATTAGGTGTTCATTGAATAAGTATAAATAGGGGGAACAGGGGTTCTAATGCCCCCCCCCGTTAGTTGATATAAATGGGATTTTCATGCAGAATTAAGTTTTCGTTCAAAATTTAGATTAGGATCATTCTGATGAGGCGATTCCGTGACTGTTATTAGGTGTTCATTGAATAAGTATAAATAAGGGGAACAGGGGCTCTAATGCCCCCCCCCCCGTTAGTTGATATAAATGGGATTTTCATGCAGAATTAATTTTCGTTCAAAATTTAGATTAGGATCATTCTGATGAGGCGATTCCGTGACTGTTATTAGGTGTTCATTGAATAAGTATAAATAAGGGGAACAGGGGTTCTAATGTCCCCCCCCCCTTAATTTATATAAATGGGTTTTTCAAGCAGAATTGTCAGATTTCGTTCAAATCTCTGAATAGTTTTGGAAGTTTAATGGTTAAGTATAAAAGAGGGGGATAACTCTTTTTAAATTATATAAATGCTAAATGGGTTTTTATTAAGAATTATCTAATTTGCTCTGAATTTTGGATATAGATTTTTTATATGATAAAGCATGTCTTTGGTAGTATAGGAGGTTCAATGATTAAGTATAAAAAAAGAGAAAAGGGGAGAGCTGTTTCCCCTTCTTAATTTTTTTTTTCGAACGGAATTAACCCTTGAAAATATAAAGCTTTAATGTGCAATTAGTATTTGTAGCCTGTGAGCTCAATGCCTTCAGTTTAACTGGGCAGTATTCTTTTTTATTCATGCTGTAATTCTTACGCAGATACATGACTTTGCGAGATTTTGACTGGACCATATTCAGATAATTTTGCGCTATTGCGAAATGAGATTGATCAGTAAGATAAATAATACTTACTTTAAGCAGCGAAAATTTCACAAAAAATGCAGGCTTCTAAATGGTCAATCTGATTTCCTTAATAGCGCAAAATTTTCTGGATCGCAGCCAACGCCTTCCGAAAGGGGGGAGGTCACCCTGGGCGCAGAAATTTAGTGGGCACCAAACTTATAGTACCAACGTCATTTTTGGTTGTTACAAGAGAAAGATGGGGAAGGGCGCACCAAATTGACACTTTGCTCCGGGCGCAGTTTTCTCTTCGCACGTCCCTGATTGCAGCCAAGTTCTCTTTCGCTGTGAGCAAAATCAGAATGGCCAATTAGAAGTTTGCATTTTTGCGAACTTTTCGCTATAGGGAAGTTGCAATCAGCTGATAAACCATTGTATTCAGGTGGAGGTAAGGGTAGTTCAACCAATCAAGACTGCGTATGTTAGTCTTTTACCTCCAGCGTGACGTCAATTGCAACTGCCCTATTTGTTTAAACCGTGAAAAGTTTGGAAAAATGCAGGCTTCTGATAAGTCAATCTAAACAGTGGGAAAAAAAATACATATGAATCGTAGCCACTGTTGCAGAGATGCGAGTTCTTTGCAAAGTGCGATATCTTAACAAGATCAATTCTTGTATGCGTCAGAATGGAAGGTCTGCATCGATGCTTGCCGACCTCGGAAATAGGTGTCAAAAAGCTAAAAAAGTGGTACCTTTAAAGGTGGATGCCTTTAAATTGGTCAATTTTCAAGACACCGCGCCGCTTTGCGCGCACTTTGCGAGAATAGGTGGTTGTGGGTTCGAATCCTGCTGGTACCATTGCACATGCCTTTTGTGTGAAGCTTATGGTTGTACTTCCTTCATGTTATAAAAATTTGCTTGCACTATTTCGTCCCTGCACACTTTTAAACATTTGAAACTTTTTCTGTATCATCACTGCACACTGTAAAAAATATGACTATTTTGCTGCATCGTCACTCTCCCGCTTTTATAGAATATCACTCTTTTGGCCAATGAGAATGCTCCACGATAGCCTGAAGTAGTCGTTTTCTATAAAAGCGGTGGAGTGACAATGCAGCAAAATAGTCATATTTTTTTACAGTGCACCGCTTTTATAGAATATTTCTATTTTGACCAATGAGAAAGCTCCATAAAAGAGTAAAGTAATCGTTTTCTGTAAAGGCAGTGCAGTTATGATGCAAGAAATGTTTAAAATTTTTAACAGTGTATATTGAGGATGATTTATAAGCAGGCTTTCATGTCGAGCATACAAGTCAGATGTATGTAAGTTGTCTTTGCTCTCGTATTATCGTACTCGTTAGGCGACTATCGTCAAGTTTTGGAAGTTTGGAATTCCAACACTGTAAAAAATTTGACCCTTTTGCTGCACCGTCACTCCTCTGCTTTTATAGAATATCTCTCTTTTGACCCATGAGAATGCTCCATGATAGCCTGAAATAGTCGTTCTCTATAAAATCGGTGGAATGACGACGCAGCGAAAGGATCTAATTTTTTACAGTGTACTTTTTGTGTATTTGGAAAACCGTGTCTGTCGATACCCATTTCTGAGGTCCCTAAGAATCGATGTGGACCTTAAAGTTTGATGAATGTGACAACTTTTTGAAGATAGAGATCTTACCTAAACAAGATACCACATCCAAAAACCTAAAGATCCACAACGATACTAATCGAAGTTGCTTTCGAATAGCTGAAAATGAAAAGCAAATTGACCAGCAAATTTAATACTTCAAAGCCCAGCAAAGTACATCAATTAGTCAATGCATTGCAAAGAGACATCACATATCAGTACATATAATTGAATATTACTGTATGAATAATTAAAAAGTAGAAAATAAAATAAGGTTTTAAAACTATATATATATCAACTGACTTAACAAAAAAACACTAAAAAGAATTAAATAATTCTTTAAAATTCTCTAATGACAAAACGTTATTGAAAAATCAGACATCGAATATCAGGTACCGGCATAAAAATGGTTACATTTAATTTATGTAATTTAATATCCACCAAACATGGATTTTAGAGAGCACATTTTTTATAAGAGATGAATTTGCATATTTATGATTCAATTTATGAATATATACATATAAAATAATGAATTACTTTTGAAGTTGGTGCCAAACTATCTTAATATAAGAATCATGAATATATTGCTCCTAGTACCATAACTAAAATGGTGATGTTCATTGTGATGTTGATTGTGATTGTTTGGCACTAACTTCAAAACGTAATTCATTATTTTATATGTACATATTCATAAATTGAATTATAAATATGTAAATTCATCTCTTGTAAAAAATGTGCTCTCTAAAATCCATGTTTGGTGGATATTAAATTATATAAATTAAATTATATAAATTAAATTAAATTATTTTTATGCCGGTACATGATATTCGATGTCTGATTTTTCAATAACGTTTTGTCATTAGAGAATTTTAAAGAATTATTTAATTCTTTTTAGTGCTTTTTTTAAGATGGTTGATATTTTTTTAAAAAAAAAGCTTTTTTTATTGAGGTATTTCGTTCTGGCTATTTTAAAATTATCTGGAAATTTTAAAATTAAAATTTCCCCAGCTTCATAGCTGTTCAACACCATCTTTAGTGGGAGCTATGTACTCCTATGAGTGCATGAGCTTATCATATTGTAGGACATTTTGGGACAAAATATCTTGAACGAAAAAATATTCTTTTTTCATTTGAATCATTTTTAATGTTAGTTCAGATTTTTGTTAGAATTTGGTCCAATGTCTGAAGCAATAAGCAGAATTTTTCAGTAAGTCCTAATGGCTTTCTTGAATTAGTTAACTTAATAGGGCTAATATTCAACTGTCTTAAATAAATACTCCATTGAACCTAGGATGTCAATGCCTTTTTAAAAATTGTTTTATGTATTTTATTTTATCAACTACAATTTTGAAATCATAACAATTTACTTCTATGACAAGTGAAATTTAAAAAGATATCTCATTTGCATTTCAATATTTTTATTTTACCTATTTATCGATTTATTTGTCATGGGACAGCTGAGGTTGATGTGCACAAAGCCCATTTTTTACTTTTTCAATGTTGATTGCAGATTTTTCTTTCATGAGGATATTTCACTTTTCGAAATAGTTCGAAAAGTGTAAAGTTTCCTCATTAAAAGCACCTATAAACAAATTCAAAAAAGTAGAGAACGACAATTTTACAGATTAATCTCAGATATTCAATGAAAAAAAATCATTTAAGAATATTGAAAGCAAACAAAATTTAAAAACCCCTTCCATGGGATTAGCATTAGCGAGTAGGTCTTTTTGCTTGGCTGAGTAGCCTCTTACGGTAGGGATAGCAGTGAGATTTTGAAAATTTTAGAACACAGCTTACATTTATTATTTCTAAACCATTGACAATGGAAAGATGTGTGGTGGAAAAAAAGAAGAGGATGTGACTGCATATCATTAGATATATCCCATTGGTAATTATATGACAGTTTTTCAGATGCAGTACTATAAGAAAAAAAAAAGACTTATTACATTATACTTTATATTCGGATAAGTTTCATCCCTCAATAGGCAAGTGCATGGAACTGATGGAGCATGAGTATTCCATTTGTTTGTTATTATTTTAATAATTCAAGAAATTCCTATTTTTATTTTCTCAGAAGTAAAATAACATTTGAATCCCCTGTCCCCTCCCCCCTCAAAAAAAAAAAAAAAAAAAAAAAAAAAAAAAAAAAAAAAAAAAACAGCTATTTAAACTTCAGAAAATTACAAACTCAGTAAATTTACAATCCACATACATAAAATTTATTTCTCTTTCTTTATATATTATCTATATACATGATTTTAATTATGAAACAGACTCAATGTTTAGTGAAACAAGAAGTAATATATAAAGCTTACATTTCCATTGTTCAAAAAATATAATCTATTATTTAAAATTGTTCACTGAAAATGAACTATTTTTTAGAAGAATAAATCATAAAATTTTATTTTAATTTTTCTTGTACAATTATAAATTTCTATTATCCCAATAATATTCAAAATCTATGTGAAATTTTAATTGCAAGATTAAAATTGGATATGTGCAAAAACATTTACAGAAAAATTACATCAATGGGTAATAAACATAATAAAACATTTATTTTTATGTTTAAATTCTTGATCCAAACTAATTATATTTCTTTCTAAAAGAAAATATTTCTTTTTTTTAGAAGGATAACAGGAAATTTCTTGAATTTCTGCGAAAATTGGGACTACGATTTAAACAAAAGAATATTTTAGAACACATATATACATCAAGAATTTTTAGATAATTAGATCTACTCCTTTTCTGCTTTAAGCATGTATTACTGTGGACTCCAAAATTAGTTAGATGAGCTATTTTTACCTTTCACTACATTCCTTTAATCAGAATCAGAAATGGAATCAACAGAGTAGTGAAACAATTGATCCCAAATGTGTTTTTTTGTTGCAAAATGTTGTTTAAAGGAACAAGACACTCTATGTTTTTCAAATTCTTCTTTAAATTTCAACATTGCAGTTTTAGATGGTAAGCATTCTCGAATAAAGAATTCAAGAAAATCCCATTCATTTTCACGAATGAAACCTGTCAAATAATCTTCAATTTCAACACTATAAATAATTTTTGATTTTGCTGTAAGGGTTGCATTCTTAAGAATATGTCTGATGTTTTCTTTATCTTTCATATCACACAAATTCTGCAATAACCAACTGTTATCAATTTCCTCTATAAATGAATCTTTTAGAGCATGGGGACTTTTCTGCCAAAATTCTCTGAAAAGATTTTGATAACTATAGTCCTTATAGCCTTCTCTAACTTTATCGATAATTTCAACCAATACTTCATCATAATTGTCCGTTGACAGGGAATCCCACATGCAATTTGCCACTTCCATAAAAAAGTTCTGCCAAGGCCATTGTAGAAAACAATGCAACACTTTATAAGAGTTATATTTAAAAACTTTGTTTAGTTCCTCTTCTTCCATTTCATTTAATAAAAAACACAAAACATCAGCTTTTTTTAGATATAATCCAAGTTCTTTTAGGCACTCTTCTCTTTCCTGTAGGGTTAGTTTTTGTAGGAAGTACTTAGCTGCTACTTTATTATTCTCGCTTACAGAAGAGTGAAACAACTCTTTATATGAAATGTGGACCGTTCCTCCATTTTTCATATTACCTGTCCAAAAACTGAGAACTGGAAAATCGTCCCAATCGTAATCTTTGAGATCTTCAGGCACTCTGCTCCAAAAGTGGATAATATCGTCCTCTAAGAAAAAATCGCATGCTAGTATATAGCATCTGGACACATTCAAATTCTGATTTCTAACTAACACTTCTGCTGTTCGCTTCCTATCTACTATGCCTTCTGGAGTCCAACAAAGTTCAGCAAGTAATTGTGAAAGAAGATCGAGGTCTAGACAATGAAATTCCACACATACATCATATTCGCGATAATATCGCACCCATTCAAGAATTTGTGTGCCAATAGGCTTAATAACACCAAATACTTTCCCTTTTAAGAATTTTGGTACAGGAAGCTGTGACACTTTATTTACTACCCTTTCTTCTATTTCCTTCCATTCATTTGGATACAGATCCACGTATCTAAGTTTTGCAATCAAAGTACCAATATCATTCTGGTTCCACAGTGAAATGCCAATTTTAACAAGAGCCATATGCTCCAGTGAGGGCTTCAGAATAAACTTCATGAATAAGATAAAATAAACATCAAATAAAAAACATAAATAAAAAACCATACGTTATGATGTAAAAACAAATCTTTCTTCACCACAACATTGTTATAAATTTACGTCAGTTTTTTTTCAATCTCCTAGTGAATTAACATAAATTCCATAATAATAATATCACTGCAATTTTATCCTACAAGTTCTTAAAGTTAAATGAACTCGGATGTGTTATAAGCAAGCACATGTTATTCTGATTCATGATAAAATAAATCTGTGATTTTTGATAAACACAGAAGTTTTTTAAAAAAGTTTTAATTTAATTCAAGAATTGAAGGTTGAGTTAGGAGTTTTAGAAAATTTATAACACAAGTAGAACAGTAAGATGGTTTATGACACTTCCTTGAGTACCATAGAAAGAAGTTACTACAAATTTGCTTCTTCAGGTAATAGCTGGAGTACCAGAAACTCTACGGCTGGTTAGAAACTTGATGAAAACATTGTTGATTTACTGGTAAGACAGACCAAAGAAACATGATCTAGAAGAGTAATAAATATCATTTTAAAAGAAAAGAATTATTTATCTGTGAGTAAATGGTATAAACAATAATTAGCTGCTATAAATCTAAATGTATGAGCAATTTAAGAAAAAATGAAAAACACTAAATTGTAGCAGAAAAAAAAAAGAATCAACCATTTGATTAGGATTTTATTTTTTTCAGATCTTATATTGGAAAATTATATTAAAAAATAAGTGTAAGGGATTGTGTTCATATTAAAATTGTATCAAAATGTTCAACTTTTCAAATTTATTTCAAACCAGAAAATCAATACATCAAAATGTGTCATTTATTTCATTCTATTTAAGTAAAATTTCTCATTACAAATACGTACAGTTTATTTGAGAAAAGAAAGAGAGGTAAAGGAGAAATTAAGTATGAGAAGTACCAACAGCAAGAAAGAAATTTAGATGAAACAAACATAAGAAATTTGTACTTTCATGCGTGACTGATGATCAAGAGAAAAAGATACATCCCTCAAGCTTTAAATGCCAAACTGAAGTAGAAAAAAAACAGTCATTTGATAACAGATTGTGTATTTTTTTTCTGAATTCATAATGGAAAAATAAGTTTAAGAGTTCAAAATTGCATTAAAATTTAAAAAATTCATAGAAACACTAGACTGACTTGGTATATTTTGACTTTCAAGAACATGTTACCATTTTAAATCAAACAAAAAGTCATTGAATCCAACAGTTATGAAATTTTGAAGACTTAAAGTTTGGATTTGGTGATAAAACAAACTGAGATGTAAGTAGTTTTCTTATGTTACACAGAAATTACATGACGGAATGATCAATAATTTTTGCTTTACAAATTTTATTGTTTTGAAATCAGTTTTCCTGTAAAAAAAAATCATAGTTGAAAAATTACTTTTGAAAATGATTTCTTGACGAATTTGAGTTCTTGGGCCAAAGTGTACAAAATTAAGCAAAGAAAGGATCAAACTTCATATATATGTTTTTAACAATTTATATCAAGTCCCAGTTGAAAATGTGAATATTCTTGAGGGTTTGGCAGCAAAACCCTCCTCTTCTTTATTCGCCACTTATTTATAATGTTTGAAGTATAATTTGTTAAAAAGAAAATGTTTGCTCTAATTAAAATTCTGAAATTAATTATCTTAAAGCCATTGTTATTGGTATAGGTTATAAACCTAATATTGATATGGATTTATTTAAATCACATACAGCATCCTCGTTCCTCAAGTTTTCCCCCAATCTTCATCTCTTTAAAATATTTGCTTTATTTTAAATATAAATTTATGTGTTTTTGCAGCATTGTAATTATACACATTAACTAAAGAAATCTGGTTACAATACTTTAGCCTAATATATTAAATTTTGTCCTCTTTTACTCAAACTTGTCCTAAATTCCTACAGTCATGATTATACACTGGTGTGCAAAATTTAAGGGCAAAGGGATTTTCAAGTGATAATTTTCGTGTGAATATTCAAGAGGAAGTAATATAATTTGAATAATTACTATCCCTGCATAACAGCTAGTCCATATTCTTCTCATAAACATCTGATCCATAAACATCTCATTCAGGTCACACATGGTCACAAGAGTCACAGTCGCTATGGCAAAACAAAAAATAGGAAATTCCATGTGTCTCTTTTATGAGTCTCAAATGACTACTATATGTGACTCCACTGTCAGGTCACTGCGACTGCTGCTTTGTGACGAGTCACCAGGTGACTTTATAGTGTCGTTTTATTGAGACTCTCATGTGACTGTCATTTGGAGGCTCAATTTCAAAGTCATTGTGAATGTTGCATTATTATAAATAATCAAATAAAGACACATTAAAGTCACATGGTGACTTTCTATCACAAGACTTTGTCAAATGGTAACAGAGACCCTACTGTGAAGTAACCACAGTGAAAAGTGGTGAAAACACCCTGTGACTTTAGTGAAACATTGTTTGGTGATTTATCATAATGCAACATTTACAATGACTTTGAAATTGAGCCTCCAAATGACAGTCACATGAGAGTCTCAATAAAATGACACTTTAAAATCACCTGGTGACTTGTCACAAAGCAGCAGTCACAATAAACCAACGGTTCCCAAACTTTCTTGGTATGCGACCCACCTTTCAGCGAAAAAAATTTTTGCTGCCCACCTTTCAATACAAAAAAAAAAAAAAAAAAAAAAA
The DNA here is from genome assembly GCA_964019185.1 of Maratus speculifer. Lineage (NCBI taxonomy): Eukaryota > Metazoa > Arthropoda > Arachnida > Araneae > Salticidae > Maratus > Maratus speculifer. The sequence goes on along the minus strand of CAXHSM010001376.1, from coordinate 7,225,410 downwards.
ACTTTTTTGCGACCCACTCAATATAAAGTTATATATCAGTATAGCAATTTTTGTACGATCTCTTTACGCTCGGCTGTCTTTATCCTACGAAAAATGCTAATTTTCCTACGGAAGATACATTATCAACAAAAATAAGAATCCGCAATCTCAATATGTGTAAATAAATAGTAATTAAAACAATGCACAAATTACAAAGGTAGTTAAAAATGCATTTAATTATTATGAAAATGTTATCAGTGAGATGTCTGATACTGGTGTTTACCAATGTATGAACATGTATTAACATGCAGTTTACCTCAGTACTTGTCTTTCAAAAACAGTGAAGTAGAAAAAACATGTTTTCATAAGCATGAAGTATTGAATTTTTTCAAGGACCTTAAAGCTAGTTTAAATATTTTTGGATATTCTGCTCGTATATCTAGAAAGAAATTAAAAAAATTACCTTTTAAATCTTATTTCCTGTTGGAATTATCATATCTTTTTAAACAGATGAAATAAAAAATATTTTTTGATTGCAAACCTCGATTGTTTCGCGACCCACTGAAATAACTGCCGCAGCCCACCAGTGGGTCGCGACCCATAGATTGGGTACCGCTGCATTGACCTGACAGTGCAGTCACATATAGTAGTCATTTGAGACTCGTAAAAGAGACGTATGAAATTTCCTTTTTTTTGTTTCACCGTAGTGACTGTGACTCTTGTGACCATGTGTGACCTGAATGAGATGTTATATGGACTAGCTGATATGCAGGGATATTAATTATTCGAGTTATATTACTTCCTTTTAGATATTCGCGTGAAAATTATCACTTGAAAATCCCTTGAAAATTGGCATTTTGGGACTCGTAGTTAAATTTTGCACACCAGTGCATTTTGTGTAGTCACATTATAATACTACAAATTGCTTAAATTTAGCTATAGATTAACCAAAGAAACGATGTTAGTATTAACTTATTTCAGTAAAGTGTAAGATTAATAAACTGATGCTTTAAATATTACCTGAAAACACAAAGTAGGCGAGAAACAAAACGCCAATGTAAGAATGAATTATGGTCTCTCTCTCTTTTATTGGAAATGATTCATTCATTATTAATGGATTGATTCAATATTGATGAATGAGCGCAATTGTCGTGATTCATTCATTGTGTTGGCGTCTATGCATTTATAATGGGTGTACTCAGTAATAATCCCTAATTTTTAAAATAAATTTACTGATCCTTCTTCTTTACTAAAATAAATTATCGGTGAGATACGTTTTTATTTTGTTATGCTTTTCATGAAAATCTATAACTTGTAATTTGATCGTATGATACAGAAAATTTTATATGTTGATACTTTGATTTTTGCTAGCAGAGTCGTTTAAACTATTCAGTTCACAGTTAAAATGAATAATAACAATTAAGCCGAATACTTTAATATTTTAAATTTAAAGACGTTAAAATTTAAATTTTACATAATAATTTAAGAAATACTTTTTTTTTTCTTTTTACAAGTATATTTTATACGCAAACTATGTTCTGAATTAATATCTAAGAAAACTTTTTTAATACTTTTTTTTTTATTTCATGCTTATGAACATATTTTTTTTTATATATATTCTGAAACAAATATTTTAAAATCAGAGTGAAACTTTGAAGAATCGGTTTTGGAAGAAAAATTTTACACTCCTACTGTCAAACCATTTTTTTCCCCATCCTTGCGCAGTTACTTTGGTCCTTCACATTAAAAAGTGCTTATTCTTTGTTGTGAACTAACAATACAAGATAGTTTGGAGTTTTTGCCCTAGAAAAATATTTTGTATTCAATTATAGAGTACATATCTGAATAGTTCAGAAGTAATTTTATATTTCCTTATTAGCAACACTAAATGTGTCTGTAAATAATTGTTTTGGAGTGTAGATTTTAACTTCCCAATCTGTCTATTGTGAAAAAATGTGGATAAATTCTACAAATAATGTAAGTTTTAAAATATTACCTTTAGTAACCAGCAACCCATGTGTGATAATAATTTTTCCTTTAATTTTTTATTTTGGCGCGAAATATTTTTTTGTTTTCATAAAGCTAACATGATTTCATAAAGACAGGCTGGATTTTTCTGAAGTACGCCCAGTTACTGATAAATGCTTTTTATACAACCAAGTCTCTTAAAAAATGCTTTAAGTAACATTATTTTTAAATCCTACACTATAGCAAAATATTATAATATTTCTGTTCTAGTTGCTGAGATTAACATGTCAAAAATCATATCGCTTGTCTTTGATATTTACAATTGGTTTATTGTGTTTAAATGCTTAAAAAATATGTTTTTTTATTGAGTTTGCAGTGTTAATTCATTAGCAGATCCTATTGCAAGGGAATATCAATAGTCAAATATATGAAATTAAAAAATAAAAAATTGCCTCTGTAAAAATCATAGTTTGCTTCCTTGTTTCATGTTGATTGTTTACAACTCAATTTGGACATCGAAAAATCATCTATAACACTTTTTAATAATGGAAATGTTAGTGAACCCTGGAAAATGTAGCCAAAATTTCCCCAATTAATAAAAGTTTTTTTTTTTTTTAATGCCTCTCTCCATACAGTTTGCTTCATTTTTTTTTTTTTTTGGATAACATTGTTTACAGCTCAATTTTGACGTTGAAAGATCATATATCATATTTTTAATAGAGTAGAAGACCTATTATCTGGAATCCTTGGGACCAAGGGCTTCCTGGCTTTTTTAATTTTCCAGATTTAGAGTCCTTTCGAAATTTGGAATGTCTCTCCAGCCTCCAAAATTTGAATTTTTCAAAAGCATAAGAAAAAACAAAATTAAAACAATCTCTTGTGGAATATGATTAAAATTTTTGTTTTGAATGTTTTTAGTTATGTAAAAAAATATTACTGCATTATTCAATGATAACAATGAAACAATAAAAAAATGAAATTGGTAACTAATATTCTTATCTACAAGCTCTAACTTCTTTTTCTTTACAGCTAAATAATTTGCATAAAAAATTTGATAGGTCATTTTTAATATATCTTATTTCTTAAATAATTTTACTTGTTGACCATACAGGAATACTTTTTCCATGACAATTTTTAATATTTTTGTGAATTCTATCAGGAAAAAATTAGAAACTGTTTTGAAATGTCTGAGAAGGCAGGGAGGATACTATAAAATAAACAGCACTCTCCTTTTATTTGCGTATTCAAATAATACAGTGGCATAATCATAATATTTTATAGGAGGAAGGGAAACGGGAAAAATATATGACCATTTTTTTTTTTTAATATAAATAAATTTTAAGCTAAAATTTTACAAAAAGACAATTTTTTACTTATATCAGAAAAAAGAGAGATTTGCGTTTCGCTGTCACTGAAATAACTTATTTTTGTGGTTGCAGATTGAAATAAGAAGCTTAAATAAATAAATAAAAATCTGTAAAATTTTAGAAAAATTTCAGAAATTAAAAAAATTAGAAATTTAGAAAATTTCTGATTGTTTTTCTTTTCTGTATTTCTGAATCCCAAGTAGATCCTTTACTGTAATGTTATAGTATTTATGTTCATGAAAAAGTAGCCCCAGTTGATTGGTAGAACAGCATTTTAACAATTTTTTGAAAAATTTTAGTAAGAGTTTTTTAAATTAAGCTAGGTGGACATGGTGTTCAGCCCTCCCCCTCCCTAAAAATAAAGGGCCTGGTTGTGGTCAGGACAACATGATAGTTTTAATCTGAAATTAAAAAATCAATTTTTTTTCTGTTGGTACATAAGATTAGATCATGGTTGATGAAAGGATTTAAATAATAATTTAAATTTGAATTTTTAACAGAGTTGTATGCACACCCATACAATTATTGGTGCAATTTACACTAACAAGGGGACCACCAGACATGGTGCTCACAGATTTTGATGATTTCAAAGTATGTTGTAGGGGTCATACCACTAATTATTTTGGTGAAAGGGTTCCTTCAAATGGACCTTAGTTTTTGAGAAATTGGGGGTCAAAGTTCAACGTATATTTTAAATACTTATTAGTACCAAAGCTGTATGTCGATTTGTGGCGTTGTGCCAAAGCATATGTCTGTGGTTCGAAAGGTTGTGAGTTCGAATCCATCCTCGGCTTCTATTTTCTTTTTTACTTATATTTATATTTTTTACATGTTACAAATTTTAAGCAGAGTTGGGAATTCTACAACTTTGAACCTTTTGATATTTTCTGAAAAGGACAGTTTACTTTTTCAATATTTTATTATTACTATTATTTCAAAAAATATGGCTCAATTGGTGAACTGACTGCAGTTCAGGGTTCAACTAAAAGTACATTTTGCAACAAATAATTAAATAAAAATGCGTATTTAATTAAAATTTTGAAAAAGTATAAGAAAATTTTAATATATTAAAATCTCCACAATTTTAAACAATAATATTTTTAGATTAATCAATCACTTTTTTTTTCAAATGTGTATTACACAATACTGTGCATGGATTTTTACATAATGTAATGCAGTGCTGTGAAAATAACGGCAAAATGAATACCCGTATGGTAACGTTGATTTAGAATTTTCTATCCGTTAAAAAGTATTCGTTTCGCTAGTCGTTACTGTTCAGAAACTGGGTATTCGCAGTCATCGAACATACGTCATACATCGTATAGACTATAGAATAATCTTTGGAAGAATTCGTATAAATAAATAAACTAAAAAACTTTGTAAAATCACCATGCTGTTATTGTTGTAACTCGAAACGCGTCCTGCTTAATTTTTCATTTTATGGTGATTTTACACAGTTTTTTAGTTTATTTATCAATTTATCGCCAGTGATTAACGATGTTTTTCACTAGAATTCATATTAGTTAGTGCTGCCATCTATCCGTAAAAGTTACATTTATTGAAATTTTGAACTTTTATTTTAAAAATGCAAATAGAATATTAAAACCAGGGCCTTAACGAGAAGTCAATAATTAGGGTGTGTGTGTGTGGGGGGGGGGGGGGGTCAAGAAAATGTAGTGGAATGATTCATATTTTTTTTTTCTCTCTCTCTGTGACGCAGAAGGATAAATTGCTGCATATTTACACTGTAGTTTAGTTACTATGTTTCTGATTTAACTGTTGTAATAACTTCATTTTATGCTAAGAAAAGAATAGGATTATGGAAAATTCGAGCGCATAACTAGTGTAGTATTAAACATAATGTTGGCTTCATATGTGCAAGTAAAATGAGCAAGTGTTGAAACATTTGTTTTAGCTGCAATTTAGTATTTTTTCAAAACGATGAAAGGTCCCCAAAACTAAATTAGTTTTTTCAATAGAATTTCATTTGGGTTTTTGGAACATAAATTCATTTCATTTAGTGACCTTGAAATCTTTTCGGGGGGGGGGGGCTGAGACGCCCGTAACACCCCCTTAGCTGCGCCCCTGATTAAAATGCAATGCATAATTGTACACAGGGCTATAATTAAAAATGAGAAATGGGAGGGGGGGGGCACCCAAGAAAATGTAGGGTGGAGCTCATATTTTCACATGCGTAGTTCAATAGCGGGTTTAAAGGTGAGGCCACGGATACATGAACACCCCCCCCCCCCCCACACACACACACGTGCTGTACAGCAGAAATATTCTAAAAATTACTTAAAAAAAATAAACATACCTTAAATCCTTATCCCCCCCCCCCTTGTTCAATAATGCGAATCTTTCTGATTCTAAAAAAGGTCTACTGAAATCAAAATTAGGTAACATGTGACACATTTGTGAAAGCAATTTTAATCTCGAGAAATTTGCAAGTGTACTTATTTGGAAACTATGAGATTGAAAAAACTTTTGAAAAATCTATGAAATGGAAAATGTCAAACATTCTATGAAATTAGGCATTTATACTAAATTTCCGTACGCGACTGCTAATTGCTTCCTCATGATGACATTTCTGTGTTTATCAAGTCTTAAAAATTATCGTAAAATAATTAATAACATTTCTAAATCACTTTATGTGTTTATAAGAATAATTTTAAAGGCATAAAGTAAAAAATATAGATAATGTTTAAGAAAATAAAAGTTCTAGGCTTAAATTATTTTTGCTGTGTTATCAAAAGAAATATTAGTTTAAAAATTGCAGAAAAAAATAAATTTTCATGAAAAAATTCAAAAATGTAAATGCATATTAAGAAAATTTTTATATTAAGAAACATAAAAGTTGTGGCAATTGCTCTAGAAATGAAAATACTTAAAATTTGTAACGTGTTATAAATATAAGTAAAAAAGAAAAAATGAAGCCGAGGATGGATTCGAACTCACAACCTTTCGATTCACAAACACATGCTTGGGCACGACGCCACGAATCGACATTCAGATGCTGTACAATTAGGTATTTGAAACATACGCTGAACTTTGACCCCAATTTCTCAAAAACCAAGGTCCATTTGAAGGAACCCTTTCACCAGAATAATTAGTGGTATGACCCCTACAATATACTTTGGAATCATCAAAATCTGTGAGCACCATGTCTGGTGGTCCCCTTGTAAGTATAAAATTGTAAAGTTGTATCTAAAAAAAAAAAAAATTAAAAATCCTTTATTTACTTGCTGGTCAATCCTGTATTGAAGAAATGTGCAAAATTTCAATAGGTTCCAAGTATTAGTTTTGATGAAACATATCTAGTGGCTTAAAAAATAGTGTTTTTAGTAAAAACCGATAGACCTATATTTCTCCCGGCTGGTATATCCTAATGATGGGAATTTCCAAATGCTCTTCTTGACTTTTACTATTCTTATTGAAGTAAAACTTTGGAAAAATATTCTGCATTTAAGAAAAGGAATTTTTTTTTATGTTTTAACTTATATGTAACCTTTTAAAGAACATAAATTATGTTTTTGCTTTTCTGTTAATAAAATAAGTTATTAATTCATTTACCTTCTGAAATGGTTCACACTTGCTATGCTTATTCTACATAAAAGAGGAAAAAAAAATCATTTAGCATTTAAAGGATATTAATATGACACTACATTGGTTGTTAATGAAATTCTCTTTATACCTGATAAAGGGCCTATGCATATATAATGTTATCAGTTTGATGATTTTTGACGAAGTCCCCCTCTAACTATATTATATGTTATCATGAGTTAACCTCCCTCTCTCCTTTTCCCTGCCAGCAGTGGCACAGCCAAGGGCAGGGTTTTGGGGTTAAAACCCCTCCCAGAGCTAAGAAAGATCACTATAATTGCTACCTTATGAATCAAAACCAAACTTAACATTTAACATTTTAACATATTTTTGAATTGGCTGCTTTATTGAATCAAATTTCATTTAATAAAGTGATTGAATTAAATGGCAAAAATTCTACTTAAAACTGTGAAAGTACATATAACATGGATTAGTTAAGTAGAAATTAGTTATTTGTACTAAATCATTTTTCTGAGACGCATTATGCTAAAAGAATGGTGATTTCCTGCCACACAGAAGTATTATAAAGTGAATATTCTAATTAGTACTGATTCTAATAACTGGCAAACTCCTTTATCAGAAACTCAAAACCCCCCTTAGAATCGAATTCTGGCTGTGTCACTGTCTGCCAGTAATGATATCGTTATCAATATATAAAAATTCATTTGATATTTGGGATTTATTTCTATTGTTTGAAATGATACACAAAAATGATTATATTTATTTTTCATACAAGGGGTCTCTGCCCCCTATGATTCTTTACTTTGTAACTTTAAAATCATGATTATCACAGAAAGTTTCAAATTTATTTATACAAAGTTAAATTTGCATATTGTTTCATCATCTTCAACAATCAATGGATTCTTTAGTGGTCTTTAATTTCTCCTGCATGTAGTACGACAATGTATTTAAAACACTTAACATGAATCTTTATCTGTAAATCTTTCTATCAAAAAGAAAGATGTTTTTCTAGATGTGGTAAATACTATATTCAAACATTAATTTAGGTTAATACAAAAGTTGCCACAATATGTAAAATGGAAATTAATTTTTGAAATAAATTTCTAAATCAACTCATTAAGGTTTAAAACAGTGAGATTACTTTAAATACATTAAAAAATTCGGTTCTTTGGTTACCAGTCAACTCAATTTTTTTTTTTTAATCTTGCCAATCTTATAACAATAGCCAATAATAACATTAGAATGACAGCCATAACTCTCTAAGAATGAAAGAATGAATGCATTAAAATGGAGTGTCAAAAATAATTAAAATAGTTATAAAAAGTTCGATAATTTATATTATAATTTCTTTAAAAAAAACAATAAAGTTTTGAGGTAGGGTTTTTTTTTTTCAAAATTTAGTTAAAAGTTAAATTATCTGATGTGCATTTTTATTTAAATAGCTGTTTTTGTTTTTTTTTCTTACCGTGGATTTTTCTACTTTTGTCAGAAAATCAGACAATAGTTGCAATTTACATCATATTTATTTAAAAATAAATAAATAATTATAATGTTTAACTATCATGTTTTTTAACTATTTGATGCCCACCAATGTAAAAAAAAATTCCTGAAATATTTTTGAACATTTGTTGTGTGTAAATTCAGTATTATAATTTTTACAAATGTCTTTAAAATAATTAAAAATTTATAACTGTAACACAATTTAATTACAGAAATATGTGATTAAATGTAAAAATATTATTTAAAATGTTTTTAGAGCTATTCTGGTGGGAAAATATCCAGGTTTAAAAAATTATTTTTATATTTAATTAGCTTGTGGTTCCATGCATCAATTACAATGTTCTTGTGAGGCAGTTGGATCATATTTAGTATTGGTTAATACTTCATTTTAAATTGAAAGTTCTTTTGAAAAAGAAAAGTTACAAAATATAAAATATGCAACAATTAATCAAAAACTGTATAGATCGTCAAATAACAGGTTATTAGCATTGCACCTTTCGTGAAAAAAAAATTAAAGTTGGTTAGTTTCATGTTTTTTGGAGTGACTCTTGCAAGGAGAGTTCCAAATTAATAACAGATTTTGATTATTTTAATACATATTGTCAGGTAGATCCTATAACAACTTCTGAGACTCGGACACAATGGATTTTATACAATGCTTTTTAGTTGTTGAGAAACAGGGGGGAGGTTCTAATATTATGCCACAACTTAAAAACCTCCTTTGATAAAGATAGGTATGAATGTTTGTAGCTCAGTTGGTAAAGTGATCAGTCGCTAATCACTGGGCCCAGGGTTGATACCAGGTCATGCTGCATTTGCTTATCATATTTTTAGTTTTGCATTTTCTCATATTTATTGTTTCCATACTTATGATTTAATAATCTCTATGAAAAATCTTAAAATCCTATCTTAATTACAATGTCAGCATATTTAAACATTGATATAGGAGTTTCGTTTTTTAAAACATTATTTCTTATCACTTAAACAGACTTTTATTTATTTATTTATTTATTTTTTTACATTCTATCTATCAATAAGTAATAAAAATCCCAAACACATTACAAAATGTGTTGTGGCGCCATCTGTTTATGATAAAATAAAACATATTCAAGTAAAATAAAAATATAAGTAATTAGAAAATAAATCTGAAAACAAAATAATTCAAAAAACAAGCATATATATGACGAATTTTTAATATGCAAAAATAGATTGTAATTTAAATTTTATGTTTATTTTTAATATAATTATGTTTGTTCCTTTAAAAAACAGAATATAATATTATCATCGTATTGACTTCCTTTGTTAAAACACTACATAAATGATGCATTGATTAAGAATATATGGAGTACATTTTAACAATTTTGGATTCATTTATGATGTTTGTTATAACTATTTAGTTTCAAACAAAAAATAATAAGTAGGCTAAATTAGAAATGATATACAATATTAGAATTTTTAATTGACAATGAGATTATTTAACTATAATTACAAGATTACATACAAAACAAAAAATGAAGAAACAAACACAGCATAACTTGGCATCGATCCTAAGCGAGATAATCAACGAGCTGAAGCTATACTAATCGAGTTATGATCAACCACATCAGATCTTTTTAAAGAAAGTATTTAAGTTGTGTCATAATATTAAACTCCTCGCCCTCCCCCCTGTTTCACAAGAATTAAGAAGTGTTGTATAAAATCCATTGAACGTGAGGCTAACGGGTCCCTTCCCTACACTATATATTAATATAATCAAAATTTGTGATTATCAAAGTTGATACTCTCCTTGTTAGAGAGAGAGGTGGTAGCAAAAATGACTGACGTCAGCACGTGGAGGATGATATGTGACAAACAAAAAATCAGAAAAGAGTGCATGAAAGACATGATCTATGAATTAGAGGAAGGAGTGTAAAGATTGGGATAATGATGCAAACACCAGAATCTGAGATGAAAGTAGGAACATGCAGAAAACTGATAGAAAGATCAATCCTATAAAAACTTATTATTGTAAGATGTTAGATAAAATAATACCGAAAAATTGGTGACAAAATACAATTAAATATTAATGTTTTTTATAAATTCTAAGTAAAATATAAAAGCACATAGGAAAGGTTTGGAGCTGGAAAATATCTGTTTATTTGTGACTTTGTCTACTTACAGACATATGTTTATAGCAGATGTTGTATTTTCCCGCCTGAAACACATCCTGTTTGTTTTTATATTTATGTGGTGATTTATTATTATTTTTATTTTACACAGCTTTATTATTTGATTATAATGAGGTATATTTAATGTTGTCTCCAGACAGCATAGTAATTAAAATTTATGTATTTTTAATTAAATTTAATATAAATATTGTCAATCTTATCTATTGTTAAGTAAATAAATTTCTGTTAATCTAATTTAAACAAGTCTCTGTTTAAAGCATTTTTTTTTATTCCACAGCCACTTTTATTTTGTTTACCACCTGTTAGATAAATATTAGAAATTAAGTCAAACACGGTTTTTACAGGTACGGAAAAAGGCGGGAAATTTTTTGCTGTACTACTTTCCATCATGATCTTTGTTATTATCTTAAAGTAAGAACTTTTGAATTTATTATGTTCATCCATTCAAAAAATATGTATCAAATTAATGCAAATTATATTGCTATAGCTTAATATGAAAAGTAATTAAAAATTCGGAATTAATGTGGCACATATTTTTTTATTATTCATAAAGTGGTGCTATAGTGGATATTTTTACAAGAGTATATAAGCTGAATTTTTATTGAGAAAGTTCAAAGAATTTTTTTAATCAGAATTGATTACGAACTGTGTGAAAATTATACGATGAAAGTGAATAAATTTACAATGAACTTTAAAATGTTCAGGCTTACATAAAAGGCAATTAAATTATCAACTATAGATATTAAAAGTTGATTTTACTTTAAAACATCTTAGTATTTTCAAACCTTTAAATAGGTTCTTCCTCAGAGAATATTTTCTTTTATAAATAGAAATATAAGATTTCGTTTCTCGTTTTGTATTTATAAAAGAAAATATTCTCTGAGGAAGAACCTATTTAAAGGTTTGAAAAAGTACTAAGATGTTTTTAAATAAAATTAACTTTTAGCATCTATAGTTGATTATTTAATCGCCTTTTAAGTAAGTCTGAACATTTTAAAGTTCATATTATACATTTTATGTTAAAAGCAAGGCGAAATTTTCATTCCATCATATATTTTACATTTATTTATAGTGACTAAATGTTTTCAATTTTCTTTTGGGTAGATTGTTTTTCTATCCCATGTTTGCGTAAGTAAATAATGACACAATAGTGTATTTGGAATGTTTAATTTATTCTTACATTTTTATTTATTTCTACGTTTGTTCTTCTACTTTACTATATTTCAGACCCAGAAGAAGAATCAAATGAAAATTCTATCAGTCTTTGATTAATAAATAATGAAACATTGGATAAAAAAATGCTGTGCAATAGTACAGTAATTAAGTAAAGATTTATTAACAAGAAGGTAAGTGTAATCGAAAATCTCACAGAGGGTTTCGTTTAATATTTCTTCCAAACAACTTATCTTTTATTTTTAAAAAATCAAAATTGTTAATTTTTAATTATTAAATTCTTACATATATGGTAGCTCCGACAAATTTAATTATAAAATAAATATAGATCAAATTAAAAATGTTGAAATCAAATTATCTATATAAAATCTAAAATTACAAATTTTTGGAAAATCCGAAATTTAAAAAAAATTCAGCGGAAATATAGATATATATATTTTTTAATTTCTGAAAACGAAAAAAATTGTTTAAGCGAAATTTAAAGTGCTGAATCTTTTATAAATCACTATATATATATATATATATATTGTTAAATTAAAAGAAAACTGAATTTCAAAAAATATTATGATGTCAAATGAACGAAATTCAAATAATTTAAACATAAGGTGGCAAAAAATACGAAGATTCTTTTATTTAAATCCATCTTAATATAAAAATTTTAAGTTCCAGCATCGGGGCTCAAACTAGAACCATCTGTTCACTAGCGCAATGCTTTCAGTCCAAGTGACGATGTCTTCATGCAAAATTTTCCAATTAAGATTCTCTTTGTAAATTTAAATTACAAAAATGAACGAATGACACTGAAGAAATTAATTTAAATAGAATAATAGACTTTCTACAAAATTTTAGATTTGTCATGTGACACAAGGTATTCATCTGTAAATACACAAAATCTGAAGTCTTTGACTTCTACAGTTTTTGTTTTAAAACTTTGTGACAGACACACACAGAGGACAAAGATGAATAAAGTTTCATCATATGAAAGAAATTCTTAAAAAAAACCTCTGATAACCAAATTAATGTGGACTGGAGCAATCCAAATAAGAAAGAGGGACATTTATAGAATTTATTAAAAAATGTTTGAATTTTTAGCATATTTTTTAAGTTAAAATAGTTCATGTATGTAATCTATCGACATATGAAGACATCTATCTTCGTTTTTCATTAAATTTGCACGTTGATTTTGTAATTAAGATTTGAAGTATATAAATTTGTTTTATTAACCATTGCATTAAATTTGTCTGTTTTATTTTTCACCCAATTTACTGTTACCTCAGGCCAAAGCCTCATTATGATTCAAGAGCGACTTCCTTAATCACACAAGTCCAGCAGCATAGATATTGGGAAAAACTGCATATGCCTTGGAAATTTTAACTTGGAAGTTAGATTTTTTTTCTTAGTTACACTTTGCTAAATTACAAAAACATTTAAATTAATTACATTAATTAATTAAAACAACAGTTTAAAAAACTAGTAAACTCCCTGTAAAGTGACTCTGTGTAAAATAGAAATAACTCTAACTTAGAAATATTTTTAATTACCTGCAAATCTATAGACATAGAGTAAAATTTGTTTAAGGCAGAATATTGTCTACTACTAAAAATTTCCTCAGTCCTCATCGATTCCACTTTAGAGAGAGTTTACTGTATTACAAATATTTTGTTTGTAATGAAGTAATAAAAATACTGGACTTCCATGCTGACATAAATAAGTGGCACAGTCGCTGGTAATTGAGCATTAATGCTTGAAGATGGTATTTTGAAGAACATTGGTGGTCTGTAAAATTACCTTCAAATAAACGATTTCATGAAATTTGTCTCATTATTTATTAGACAAACCCTGTATATGATAGTTTAATGTGTAAATTTTTGTACTGTTTAATCAAATGATTCTTGTCAAATCTGATAGATAATTGAGTGCAATTTATAAAAGAATATGTTTTATTATATTTCTTTCTGTTTTTAGATTCAAAGATAGGTAAAAATATTTTATTGATTTCAATAAAGGATTTCCTTGGATGAAAATGGCGACAATCTCCATCCTGATGCTTGAAATGAGTTCTGTTTTCACCTGAAACAAAACTTTTTCGCATAAGAAAATGTCATCACTAACAGACAAAATTTTTTCCTTTAGAGAACAATTTGCTGATCAGAATTGTACTAAAGATAAACATACTTCCATTGTTGCAAAAGAAAAATCATTTACTTGTGAAATATGTTTCAAAACATTTTCTAAGAATGGTGATCTTAGAAAACATCTCTTCGTTCACTCTGGAGAGAAACCGTTTATTTGTGAAATATGTTCCAAAGCATTTTCTTTTAATCATCAGCTAAGAAAACATCTCTTTACTCATACAGGTGAAAAACCGTTTGCTTGTGAAACATGTTCCAAAACATTTTCTCAAAAACATCATCTGAGAAGGCATCTCTTGACGCATACAGGAGATAAACCCTTTGTTTGTGAAATATGTTGGAAAGGATTTTCAAACAATTATAATCTAAGAAGTCATCTATTGACTCATACTGGAGAGAAATCTTTTGTTTGTGAAAGATGTTCCAAAGCCTTTTCTCAGAACAGTGATCTAAGAAGACACTTCTTGACTCACACTAGAGAAAAATCTTTTGTTTGTGAAATATGTTCCAAGGGATTTTCTAATGAGAATATTCTAAAAAACCATTACTTGACTCATACAGGAGATAAACCCTTTGCTTGTGAAATATGTTCCAAAGGATTCTCACAGAAAAGTAATCTAAGAACCCATCTGTTGACGCATACAGGTGAAAAACCTTTCGTTTGTGAAATATGTTTCAAAGGATTTAATAATAGGGGTACACTAAAAAGGCATATTTTGACTCATACTGGAAAGAAACCTTTTGTTTGTGAAAAGTGTACCAAATCATTTTGTGATAAGAAGACTCTAAAAAAGCATGTTTTAATCCATACAGAAGTGAAATCGTTCGTTTGTGAAATATGCTTCAGTAAATTTTCTGATAATAGTATTCTAAGAAGCCATGTTTTGGCGCATACAGAAGAAAAAACTTTTACTTGTTAAGTCTGCTTCAAAACATTTTCTAGGATTATTATTCTAAGATCACATCTATTGATTCATACAGATTAAAAACCTTTTGTTTGTGAAACATGTTAGAAAGCATTTTCTGATAGGAGTAATCTAAAAAAGTCAGTTGACACATATGAAAAACCCTTTGTTTATGAAATAGGTTCGAAAAGGGTCAGAATGAATGAAATAGGTCAGAAATTTAATGTAAGAGCCCATCGTTTGACTCTTTTTTGAGAAATAAAGTCCTTTTATTTGTAAAATATGTTCTAAAGGCATATCTAGTAACCGTTATTTAAAAAAAACTTCGTGTTATACAAAATCGACTATTCCTTAAAATCTCTTATATTTTTATTTTCAAAATTAACTATCGAATAGGAAATGTCATTGCATTTATTGTTATCATTTATTATGTTTCAGCACTTAGTAATAAATTAAAAAAACTTGCACTTTCTCTATGGCTTGGTATTATTTTGATAATAAGGAAATAACTGTTGACATATTGATTAGATTTCTATAAACTTTCATATAAAACTTTCTGGTAGTTGCTTTTAATTTGTTTTATTTTTATGGAAAATAGTTTTCTTCTAAAATAAAAAACAAATCCGACCTGAAAGGATAAATTGTTCCTTAATGATAGGAATTTCTTATGTTATAGGAAAGGCTTTATTGAAGTAATATTTTTGAAAAAATGTGAAAAGTATGCTAGAAATATGTTTCTTTAAAAAATTTACTCATTTATTGAAGATTTGTTTCCAAAAAAATTCCCAGGGTTTTAAATGAAACATATCTCATTATCACGGGCGCGAAAAGACATTTTTTTTTTTTACTCTCCACTGGCAAGTGAAATTTTAGGTATTTCTCAAAACCAGCTGTGCATTGATTTGGTTGACTGTTAAAATAAATCCTTGGTTGGTAAGATTTCCTAGAAATTTCCCACCCCTGCTCATTATCTTGTATTCTTTGCACCCAATATGAGTTATGAATTTTTTATATACATCTAAATAATAGTTTCAATATTTATTTGCCATGTTTGTTTGATTCATAAATAACGGCTAATCACCCTTGCATTTTATTTCTCATACTTTTTTTCTGCTTCTTCTTTGTATATTTTATTGAATTCAGAAATGTTTTCTGCACAGCAATATTGTCTCCTATAATCCTATATGATGATATGAGCAAATCTTGTGTGATTAGAAATTTTATCTAAAAGACATCTCTGATGATTTTGACTAAATTTTGTATTCTACCATTTTGACGTACAAGAAGACTATTGGGCTAGATCACATGGTTGACAAATTTCAATGAAGATGTCATTTTGGTATAACGTGTGGGCTATTGTATTTCAATGGGAATGAAAATACAAACAGGTATTAAGTTCAGCATTTGGCATCAAACGAAGTCCCAAAACTAGGAACATTTTGCCAGATTTGGCAGGACAATTGATTTTCAAAGCGCCAATATGTGTGCATGGCATCAAATGAAACAAGGCTGCCATATATCATTGTTAACCTGCAGAAAATCTGTTGTAGACAGGGCCAATTTTAACTGAGCTATGCAATGTTATAACACAAGCAAATGTTTATGTGTGTATATGTATGGGAATTTTATCTAAAAAATGAGTCTAATGATTTTGACTTAATTTTGTATACTACCGTTTTGGACTATCAGTAGACTCAAATGTTTGATAAAATTTGATGAGTAGATTATTTACACCTCAATACAGGTTAGTGGGAATGGAGGTAGAAACAGTTATTAAGTTCTGAACAATTGAACAATTTTTAATGCTACTTATTACAAAATTGTAATGAACAGCCATAAGTGTAATGAGACGAAAGAGGGAGGGAGAGAATTACTCTTTGTGTTTATTGTTTCACAAATTGAAAGTAGAATTTTTAGATAGGATTTGTCGCTTGTTCATTCTTCATTCTCACTAAATGTAATTTTTTGCGTGCTTTTAATCATTTCTGTGCATAATATATTATACATTTTAAGCTATTTTTTTTTTGTAATACAAAAATTTTATGATTGTAAATGGTATTATATATGAAAGTCAAATTTTCCTATCTTAAAATTTTAAAGTGGCAACATTCTTCCTTTTATGTAACATGGGTCGTCAGGATAATCAAGTAGTATCGAAAAAAATGTTATCAATTTTGTTGAAGTGTTTTGTCCTCGTAAAGCAAGATCATGTTTTCCATTGATGGTTGTTCTCATATCCAGATACTCTAGTTTCTGACTCTGGTTCTGACGAATTCATTTTGGCTTGAAAATGCAAGAAATGGGCACGTTCCCTTATTCATGCACTATATCTCCAAATGGCACTTTCCATTTGTATGTTAAGACATAAGATCTTTCTGAAAATACTGTAAAATGTGGGTACTGTGAACTGGAATCCGCATGCATTAGCGTGCGATAAAAGACTTGTCATCATATAAGATTAACTTATAACGCGATAAGTACTTTAATGATTAAAAAAGTGGAAAACACTATTCAATCAATTCAAACAGTTTTACTATAAGTTTACTTTCACTTCCGGAATCTGATTTTCAAGTTAAAGTATTTACGCTAAGAAGATCTGCAAACAAAAACTAAAAAGAAAAAACGGCCTTTGTGGAGAATGAATACAAAAATACAAAAACAATAGGCTGCAAGCCTCATCAGCGATGGGTTTTATTAGACAAAACACATTTTGTCTAATAAAACCCATCGCTGATGAGGCTTGCAGCCTATTGTTTTTGTGTTTTGATTGTTGAATTTTTAATTTTAAGGGAGTTTTGTTTTGTGAGGGGGGTGTGCTAGTTCTTGCTAAATTGATAATTTTGAAGGTATATATATATATATATATATATATATATATATATATATATTGTAATTTTTAATTAATATTTATAACTTTATTATTTAAAACATATATTATATTTGCAATTAAAGATGTAAATATTTTGGAAATACACTGTTTTTAACTGAAATTTGCTGCTGAATGTGTGAATTTTGCTGCTTGATGCAAGCAGTCTGACCAGTATCGTAGTAGCAGATTGCCTGCGTAACTCCTCAAAATGGCCGTCAAAATCAAGATGGCTGCCGTTAGTGCTTATGCATATTCATTTATATTGAAAATAAATAAAATATTTAAGATCTAGAAGCATAAAATTATTTTTATAAGAAAAGATAAGTTCATAGTAAAAAATATTTTAATAGTATCCACGGCATGACAATAAAAAATAAAGATCCTGCGATTCGAAAAGCAAATGTTGACTGCAATTTTTTCGATTACTTCAATTGTTACAATCCAAATTCCAAATCAGGGTGGGCGTTCATGTAACTTGAATGCATAGAACCGATAAAAAAATAGCTCGAGTCCCTTAAAATTCTCAATGTTGTAATTTTTTCAGTTTTAAGCTATATTTTTTGTTGAATGAATTTAAGTCTCACATTTATTATTACTCAGTTTCTAAAATTTAATAAACAGATTAGTAAACTATAGCAAATTATTAATTGCTATAGCAAGTATTTCCTTGGTCGGGTTGTGATTTTTACACATTGTACTTTTCTGGCAAGAGTTGAAATGGAGTTTGAAGAAGACATGCTATCTCAAGCTGCATTGGAAAAGGGCCTGCAAGATTTCCTGATTAAGATGGAAATTATTTGCAAAAGAAAAAATGAATAGATGAACAAAAAAATAGACGAATTGCGGATTATTATTTATTTTGTAATATTATGTTTATAATTATGAATCATAATAGATTACAAATAAAAAAGATTTTAGTACATTTTTGTGAGTAATAAATTTTATTTGTTTTTACACAGTACTTTTATTTATAAGAATATACTTATAACTTTTGTAGTAGCAATTCGATGTTTGGAATATGTCAATGAAATATCATTTACTAAATAAATTTACATGTCTTAAAAGTCATTGCAAATTAAACTAATAAATTTACAATTTATGACCAAAAAAAGGAAATAGTTGATAAAAATTTAGTTATAAAATCTAATTAAAAATAGAATTTAAATGAAATATTTATAAGTGATGACTATACTACACAACTAAACTTTACTTTATATTTATTTCAAATGCTTGGTACGTGATTTATAGATTATAATAATTTGTATTTCTAAAAAACTATTATATAGCTCTGCCAAATCAGTGGGGAAGCTCCATAATATGCACTCAACAACCACAACATTATGACTAACCCCACATTTTTCAATGAACTTACCTAGATGACATGGAAGGCACATAATTCGTTAAGAATGGTATTAAATGCTACTAAGGACTATCAGGAATAGTATCTGTGCTTATATTTGCTTATGAAGGTAAAGATTGCTCATCTAAGCTACTTTGATAACGGATAGAATTAAGTCGGCTGACAGCCCAAAACGAGTAACTTCAAAACTGCACGTCTCATGGGTTCTTCGGGACATATCGTTGTTCTTACTTGTACAAAATGGTTGAATGGCGATGAAATTATCAGTAGAAACTATAAATAAGGACTTCGAAGGCCCCCTTCCCACACACATGGTAAAGCAAAATCGGTACAACAGACTGACTTAATTTACGTCCCAAAACAATATAGGTTCAAGTGGAATTATTTCGGAGCATACAGTTTAGCTGACACTGTTGAATGTGAAACTACGTTTCACTTACAAACTCCTACTGACCAAACATCATCAACAAATACTCCTACACTAGCCCCGGTAACATCATGACTGGAGTATAACCCTTTAAGACCCGAAACATTTTCATCATTAAATATTATATTCAACTAGTTATTAACTCTATACTAACCCTAATGATACCTAAAAAAATAATTAAAAAAATTTTCTCGACCCCCTAGTGCGTGAAGAGTACCCGCACGAATGTGCGGGTTGGGCTTTTTCTGTGAAAGCCGCACCAGCACGATTGTGCGGGTTGGGCATTTCCTCTGAAATCATTACTTATTACATGTTAAGATTTACACATTTTCTGGCTCTAAATTGATAGAAGAGAGAAACTGAACCAAAAAAAAATTACAAATATGGTAATTATTGATGTATTATTTGTTATTTTATGGATTCGTTTCTTTTTTACAGTAAAAATCTTTAAAATATTTTTTTTTTCTTTTTTTTGACATACACAAATAAACGTTGCATTTTTCGCAACGTGTTTTTGAACTTTTTTCGCAGTTTTCAAACCTGCACTTGCGAAGACTTGAAATGTCATCAACACATGGGAAATGGTTCGCTCTAAAGCCTAAAAAAGAAGGAAAAAAATAATATTGGAGAAGTATTCATCGACTTAAAAAAATATTTTAATTAATTTAAAAATGTTTGTTATATTTTTAAAGTTTTTATTTATTATATCGATTTAATTTCTTCTATAAGTCTATAACTTTTTTTTGTTACAATTTAAGAAATGAAAAATATACTTGCAGTTGCGTGAAATCTAATGTTCCAGGATAAGGTACAGAAATGCACTTTTTAACAGTCCATTTGTATTCCTTTTTTTCTTTTTTCATTCTTTTAGTATTTTCCGAAAACGCCTTGGAGGTAGAACTTTGGAAGATGAATTCAGGAGACTTTGAAGAAGAAGAATGATCCAAAATTGTCATTTTTTCTTCATCGAGCTCATCTGAACTTGACTGTCTTTCTAATAAATCTGCTTCAAATGTTTTGTCCGTAACATCGTCATCATCCGAGAGATCACTAAACTCAGAATCTGATTTATTCATCAATTAAAATATTTCTTCTTGAGTGAGAATTCTTTTCCGCTTAGACATCTGAAAAGATATTTTATTTTGCTTTATTAAAAGTTAACAAAGTACTGCAGAAAAAATTAGAAAAAGTATTCTAAAAATTTATTAATTAAAAAGAAAAAAGTAAAAATTATTAAAAAAAGGGGGGTTATCTATGACAACACCCAAGAAAATAATATAGTATTAATTATGTAACAGCATACTTCGTTTTATTTTGGCTGTCATCAAAATTGTTGAAACAGAAATCAAAATGAACATTGAAAAACACTTACCTTTACTGTAGCACTGACTAACGTAACGCCCAAGTTGCACGATCGTGCGGGTGACGAAATCTTGAGTCCTAAGAGCAAAATAAATAGTCTATAATTAATGTTTTTTATTATATTATACTTATTTAGACATTAAAGCAAAAATATTTATCTAAGCAATTAAAAATATGTTGATAATTACCTTTTTACGACAGATAAAATGATGAGCTATATCCGTTGTATTTGTAAACAATGCTAGACATGCCACCTGAAAGTAAAACATGAACTACTACCGCAATCTGTTGATAAAAAAAGATACTTTACTCTTTCTGCTAATCGGAACAATCGTTCAATTTGGGTTTATATTACATACGACTGTTTCAGAAGCAAAAATTTAAATGTATGTCTAACCCGCACGATCGTGCGAGCTGGGTCTTAAAGGGATAATACACGATTTATCCTTCAACATATTGATAGCAGTGTTTAGGTACGCTGTCTTCTATGCAAAATGTTATTCCCCCCCCCCCTTATACAACAGGTTATATGCAGGTCATTTGTGGCGATATTAAGCCTTGGGAAATGTTCTCATGGGCCTTCCTGGGGCTTGTGATTGTTCTACAGTAGACCATGAACGCCACAGATTACCTTAACATCATTGCGGATCATTTATACTATTGCAAGTTATCTGTCTTCTGAAATGGAAATGGAGACTTCATGCAAGACAATGTTGCATGCCACATCACTCAAATTGTGCCTCGATTTGTTACAGAAACATAACACTGAATTACCGTTAACATCCTGGTCGCCTAACTCGAGGATTTTAATCCAATAAAGCATATTTTGGGGATCGCTCAACGGCAGTCCAGAGCTCAAAAACAACCATTTGGAATATCCCATATATGCATGACCACTGATTGATCAACTAATACAATTTACCTTCAGTTGTCTAATTAGAACATGTGTCTGTACATTTCAAGGCGATTCGCAGTTGTTTTGCGAGTCAAAGTGAGGCCAACACGTTTTTAGGTAGGTGGTCGTAATGTTTTGGCTCAAAAGTGTATATATATGTATGTATATGTTACACGCTAATTGGGGAATTAGAATCTTTGCAAAGAGCCTAAACCGTTTGAAAAGAGCTGGGTTAATTTTAAAATAATCTCCCTTTTTCATTTAGCCTGACATTTTCCCGACATTTTGCAAGGAGCCTGAAGAGCATTAGGTTAATTCAAAACTGGTCACTTCGTTTCTCAATCAGCCTGGTATTTTTTAGGTTTATTGCAATCAGCCTTGACAGGGTTAGGCTAACTGAAAAATGATCACTTTTTTCCCAATCAGGGGAAATAATTTTGGACTTATCAGCCCATAACCTGACCCGAACTAGAAAATAAAATTACAACAGACCGTATGCCAAATTAATTTCAGCCTATTCGCAAATTGAACCGAATATGAAGGTTGGATTTCGAAATCTATCCCAAACCAAATATGATAACTGTAAAAAATATTGCAAAGAACCTAAACTGGATCCGACCAAGACAAAATAAATTCTAAAGTCATGTTGCTAAACACAAACCTGTAAATTCCATTTGAAAAAAAAAATGTATGTATTACTTTACAATGTACATTAAAATAGCAAAAATCAGTGGTTTCCAAAGTTGATAATCTCTCCTTGCAAGTTATATTGCTTAGATCTAAAGAATTTTCAATTTTTTAGTGAAAAAAATGGAACAAAAATTTTCTTGGTATAATGTAAAAACTATAAATTGAATTGTAACGATAAATTATTACACTGGATTAGAATTATATAAATAATATTTTTATGTTCTTATTGGGTTAGCGGTGGATATGTGTTGACCGATATGGCCACTATAAATTTATGAGCCAAATTTCTGTTTTTTTACAAATCATGTTGTAAAAATTGTGTTTGTTTTTATACAGAGAATCTCTTCTCACTGATTAACCCTCTGGATCCCAAACCGCCCGAGATATTTTAATTCGATATTTCAGTTCCCACCAGAAAAATGAAACAACAATATTTGCTTTAATCAATAACAGAACATTCCGTATTTAAATAAAATGAAATTAGCCGTCGAATTTTTCTGATGTGAAATGAACTACATAATTTCTAGAACGTGTTCTAGCATGGGAATTAAAGGGTTAACAAAAGCTAATTTTTAAGCCATTGATTTTAGAAATATAATTCCAGCTGCTAAAAGCTTTCGAATTTTGTTACATTTAAAAATCAGTTTACATTCAAATAGCTACTTTTCAAATAGTTAAGAAATGAAATTTTCTTATAATGTCAAAGTCCAATAAGTTTTATATACAGAAAATTTTTCCACGTTCAAAAAAAAAAAAAAAAAAAAAAAAAACAGCGAAAATTTATTTTTCTACGGCTATACTTATTAAGTTATGGTATTACTTAAAATCTTGAATTTCCAAAGTTTTATTAACTGTATATGAAAAAAACCTGTTTTTAATGCCAGAAAAGTTGGCAATCAACGTATCATAAGTAAGTTTTTATCCTGAAAATATTAAGTTTTTATATATAAACTGATTTTAATGGTGTAGATTCATTTAAACAAAAAATATCGTCTGTATTTACGTTTCAAAAATTTTGCTTAAAGGCCTTTAAATTAAAATAGTTACTGACAGCATACGCTGCAATGGGCTTTAACCACCAATGGTAACAGCTACGCCTCTGTGGGTTGATACCCTCCCCCCCCCCCGAAAAATACCGTTTATTGTACGAAAGGAAAATAGCGTTAAAATGTTCTTCACGCGTACTTATGTTTTTCTTCTGTTTACTCCCGGATGACGTTACATGTGCAAAGTCTATTATTCATAAATTGTAAAAATAACAAATTGTTTGAACCTATTACTTGCGCAATGGAATTATGCAGCCTGTTAATCAAAGGTAACGATATTTATCATCTCTAATAACCAAGCATTGTGACAGAATTTGTATTAACTATTCAATAAGTATAATAATTGCTTTAACCAAATTTCAAAGACAAAAAAATCAGCATTTTCATTAGGAAAACCAATTTTTTTATTAATGCAAAAAATATTATTCGTATTATTTGAAATATAAAAATACAAAATTGATAATTAGATTTATTAATTTTTTTTAATAATAAAAATATATACACCACTGCAATTTACATTTTATCCCTCCTGCCCTTCTCACAATATACAAAGTTTAAAACTATTTAAAGATATCAGCTCTATTTGTTGCTCTGTACAAGCAATAAAAAAACAACAAAGCGTTTTTGTTTTAAAATACTCCATTTTTAATAAAAATCCTACATCCTATTTGTTGATCTCAATTAAGATATCATCTTCTCTCTTCAGAAATTATATTTCACCCTCATTTCTCCCAAAAACACAAACAAAGTTATATTTTTCAAAACATTTATTTAAACAAGAAATTCAGCCCAGTTTATTGTTCTCCAGTAAAATTAAATAGACAATCTGACACTTAAATCTCTTTAATATCAGATTGCTTGAGCTCCCTTCACACACACGTTCTAAATTAAAAATCTCTAAAATTTTATTTTAAAACAATGTGCTGCTCTCAGGTAAGAATGAAGGAATAAACAGCATGTAAATTATCCTTTCTCCCAAATTTTCACTTCCCCATCTGTCCTCCCAAACAGAACTTGGTTTTGACATTTTTAAAGATAATTTTCTAAAAAAAAATTCAGCTGTGTTTCTTATTTTGTAGTTATATAATTATCTAAAATCTTCATCGAGATTCAAATGTTGCCTTTACCTTTTCTCAACAAACAGAGAAGAGAACAAACAATCATTGAAAAAAGATGTGAAAAAAACAATCATTTTGAACTTTTTTTGCAATTTTGCCATTCTCGAATCTGAATCACATGAACAGGGTTACTATAAAAGAATCATTCATTTTCAAAACCTGATTTATTCAAAATTATTATACTTACAAATATGACTGATATATGAAAATAACCGCAAAATATCCAAGTTTAATGCTCACTCTCTGAATGTTTTATGTGTGGTGATTGGTCACACGTCTAGGCGATAGTTCAATGCAATCCGCAGGTTTGGTAGTGTGATATAATGCGGTTATTATCTGTACTTTTGCTTTTTTGGAAGAACTTAGCACTGCTATGACATACAAGCATTTCGCATTTACCAAGACGCAGAAATTCTTTTCTTGACTACTTTCATTTTAGGCGAGACAGAACTATATTCGATACGGATATTGAACTAGTGTTGCCATATTCACTGGTTTATAAACTTGAACTAATGATGCCAGGCCACCCTGTCCACAAACTTGAACTAGCGCTTTCACCCAACCTGGTGTAAAAACTTGAATATTTTGTGGTTATTTTCATATATCAGTAATATTTGTAAGTAAATTACTTTTGAATAAATTAGGTTTTTAAAGTGAATGATTCTTTTATGGTAACTCTGTATACTTTAGATTTTAAAATAATGTCCCTATCCCACTTTACAAAACACATTATCAAGGGTGAGAATAACCAAATAACACAAGATTAAAACCATCTTTTTTAATGCCCCCCCCCCCTTCTTCATGCCTAGAAATTTACCCATTTTTCTGGAAATAGAAAATGAAAATTTAATTGAAAAATAGATCATTATCTATTTATTGTTGTTACAAAGTAACAGCACAATATAAAAATTTTAAAAAAATAATTTTTAAATTTGTGTACACGGGAATGATGAGGTTTAGGAAACTTAAATGATTCTTTTATTACTGTAGCAAGACAATAACAAATAAAGCAAAATAAATAAATAAACCATGTTTAATGAGAGTGGGAGAAAAAAGGACATTTGGGAGGAGGTTGGGGGGGGGATATAGATTTTTAATTAAATATCGTTACAACAAATTCACAAAGAAAGCAAAAAAATTTTTTTTTTAAATTTTAAGATATTTGTTGGTAGAAGAATCAGATCTTCATGACAGGAGGGAAGGGCAAGAGATGACAATAGACAAGCAGAGATAATGGCAATCTATATATAAGCTATACATATCTTACGCTAACGTACGTGGAACAGAAATCACGATTATTTGTTATTGTTTAATGGCAATTTCCAAACAAAACGCATTTCATTCGTCATTGTAAAAGTCTTTTGGCAGGATTTAGGCAGAAGAGGTAAATTCGATTTGTTACGAAGCATTTTACATTACATATAGGTCTGCTGGGGTCATCTCACATTAAAAATACAAGCTAATAACTTTTTGAGAAGTTATTGGAGCCTAGGCAAATTATTTTAAAGTTCTGTCTTTGAGGACCTCTTCCAAGGCGGACCCCCCCCTGCTGTTACTCACCTAATTTTGCTCATTTCTTCACTTCAATCTTTAAAAGTCTATAACTTTGCGTCTATGGGAGCTACAGCGGGAAGAAAAATTCTAGCATAGCTAAATATTACTTAACATTCTTTTTGCTGTTTCAGTTTTCCAGTCTTTCCCATAGGACCGTTTTTTGGAGGGGCGGGGGGGGGGGGCGTTTTTCATTTTTTGATGTAATATGTCTGTTGAAAGCTTAAGCTTCATACATTACAAAACTAGCATAAAAAATTCTCTCCTGTCATTCTGGCTCACGTTACGGACCCATAGTAGTTTAAAATTTAAATTTCTCAAACTTCTTTGAGGTTTTCACCAAATCAGCATTTGAAAAAAATCGTGCAAATGTGGTGTGTGTAGGACATCTGTGCCATATAAATATTATTCAATCTTTTTTTAAGTCCACTCTAATGTTATATTTTCCAGTGACAGTCTCGGCACGGACAGGTCACCTAGTACTAAATAAATTTAGTGAAGATATTTACGTATTCTTACATAAATACTGTACAAGCATGCGTATTTTTTTCATATTATTACTAGTATTTAAAATGCTATGACGAACACCAAAAAAGGTTACCATGTATTTAAGTATAAAAAAAGGTTTGACATTTGCTTCTATTAATAACTGAGCAAGAAGGAGGGCAAGGTATCTCGTCTTGGCTGTAAATCACATCAATGACAACTTTGAAAAAATCACATTTGCGCTTTTTCCATGTAAAATTAATTTGCAGTGCTTTAGTCGAACTTTCCATCACGCTTTACATGTGTACTGCTCTGCACTACAATCAATTTTCTCGACAATTCTACTCTCTGGGCGTGTTTGGTGGTACTACATTGGTGTGATACACTATAGGAACTAGGATTTTGGTACTATGTAGCTTAGTCTTACACTCATGTTTAACAAGCTGCATCTTTACTGGGTACGTCTTTACACTATACATTTTTAAAGTAATTGTGACTGATTTGTTTTCATGGAAAAAGCACAATTATGATTTTTTTCAAAGTTAGCTTTGAAGTGAGTTACAGCCAAAAAGAGATTCCTTGTCCTTCCTCATGCTCAATTATTAATAGAAGCATTTGTCATTTTTTTATACTTAAAAACATATTAACCTTTTTTGGTGCTCGTCAGAGCATTTTCTAATACTAGTCATTTAATTTTTTTGATAAAAATGAAGATTTTTTTTTATATCTTGAAAAGAAGAAAAATTGCTGGCGTCAAGATTTTATTGTTGTATTAGAATAACAAGAAAGTCATTGCATTGTCATATAAAATGCATAATATCTGGAAAATAAGCAAAGGAGTCGAATGAAAAACTACAGTGCGTTCACAACTTTATAGAAAGAACCGAAACTGAAAGCTTCACAATAAAAACAAACATATTTTTCAGGTAATTTATTTTATTTGACAAATTATGTTACATACATAACGATTTTTATATTCTTTTAAACTTGGAGGCAATGAATTAAAAAACTGCATCATTAACAACAAGAAACAAGGTCCAACTGGAGTTTTAAGGCACAAATTCGATTTTCTCAGCGTCCATTAAACATACAAAAATGAAAAAAAAAATCTAAATTAAGCTTTATCATGACGATAAAAATAAGACAAAAATGAAGTTAATCCTACAATGGGATTGTTAGCTACAATTTGTTGAATTTTTCATCTTAATTTTTTTAGTTAAAAGTTTAATAAAAAAAACAATAGTAACTACGAAAATTTTTTAATGCTATCATTTTATTTCTCACATCGAGTTCTGTCTTTTAACAAAAAAATCACTGTCGTAGGTCAACTGGTTCGTCAGAAATTTCAAAAAGACGTTTGCATTTTCCATTTCTTAAACATATTATACTAAATGCTACCGCATTTGCTATGATTTATTCATTAAGTAATATAAAGAGTTAATGAATCATTAAGTATTTATTCATTAAGTTAAAATAAAGAGTTATAAATATTAAACAATACGTGTTTGTTATTAGATCACACTATGAAGTTGGAAGAAATTTCAAGGGGAAATATTTAAATGATAATTTATTTATTTTAAAATATTTTTTAACGAATTCAAAAAATAAAGTTTTAAAATTTTGTGTGCTAAAAGATGGAGGATTTTAGGGGGAAAATTCATATGATTCTTTTTTAGATGCGTTTGTAATTATAAAAATAATTAGCACCCATAGTCGTCGTTCAGATATAACAGAGCAAAAACTACCCAAGAGAATCGCTTGAAATTTAAAATATATAACTATTCCATAATTTTGTTGAGTTATTTTAAATTTAGTGAAAATCGGACGCATAGTTTAATTACAGAAACAATCAAAAGCATTCTGTTACATTACGGTCCATGAAAAAAAAAAAAAAAAAAATTCAAGTGAATTTAAATGATGTTATACTGCTTCGAACACAATAGAATTTATATGTATCTAAGAAGTATGTATTAAAAATACATTCTGCACAATCTGTTGTGCTAAGAATATTTGTTATAAATTTACAGGGCCACATAAAAGTATTCTATTACACAACTGTATAGGGAGGAAACACTATATGGGCGCGCTTTAATACTACTAAAAATTTCACATTTTATGAATTTCATATAGGGTGCTGAGGTTTACTACAAGCTACTTCTTAAATAATAAAAAGCAATAGTATTTGCAAGGACTCACGAAAGATTTTAGCCACTATACTATATCCAATGTATTGTATACTATTACACCAAGATCTGAATATTTTAAAAACATTATTATAGTATGAAAGCACCACGTTTGCTACGTTTTAACGTGCAATTTCCAACTTGTTTTATGCAGGGGTTGGTTGAAAAGTCGAAGATTCTCATTCCTGTATTAAACTTCTTTACTTCAACATTAAAGATAAAAATGGGTTTCTAAATCTCGATTATATACTCGGCTTCCAAAATCAACTTTTTTGCTTTTGAAAAAAAGAAGGCTTACCATCGACAATATATGAAATGTAAATAAATAATAAATACTTTGCACTCCTATTCTACAGAAAGCATATATCAAGTATCATTAGAAATTCATACTCATTCCATTCTATAATTTCTTCAAATAATGTGAAGTAAAACCACAGATGATTTTCCACATAGACCACATTATAAGATGAAGTTATTTGGAGCGTCCCTCTGAACGAACTACAAATGCTGCTGTCAATCAGGGTAACTTTGGTCCAAGAGAGAAAAAAAGATTAAATCTGCTATTTGGAACTAAAACGGCCTATAGAGGCGCTGCTCGCAGACTTCGATACAGGATAACTGTCCCTTTAATTTCCCTTTAACTAATGTTAAAGCCCTATTGAAACAATTCTTTATTATAAATGTTTTTAAAAGTTTTAGATATTCAAATTCGTATAATATTTATTTCGTCATATAAGACAGAAAACAACTGTCACAGGAAATCTGAAATTGTATAAAAGAATAATTATTCTGAACAAATTTAAAACGGATGTAATGCAATGAGATTACATGGCGTTATCCTGAATGGAGAAGTTACATCTTTTCTCCACTAGATGCCGTATTCGAGCGCTTGAATCGCCAATATCATTTGACTTAAGGCAAAGAATTTGGTCTCAGAATATAGATAGATGCAATAATGTGAGTTTGGTAGCTTTTTGGAAATGATTCGTCAAGATTTTACAACGGCAGAATGGATTAAAGTTTTATAAAAGTGGAGCAAAGTTACTTTGATTTGGTGCAAAGTTTATCTGATGATTATACATAATTCATTTTCAATAATAAATGTTATATAGTATATCTCATAGCTTAGGACCAAAGCTTGTGCGGAATTTCTGGTCATTGCTTTGTTTACATTTTTTAAACAGTAATTTGGATGTAATGAATAATAATATAGAAACTATATTGAATGCTTGCAATAAAATAAAATAAGTAATAAAGTAAAATAATAAAAATGTATATAATTTGTAAAATGATTAAAATATTAAAAGCAAAGTTATTAAAATAAAAAATGTATGATTAAATATTCATCATAAAGATGAAATGTATTTTCTTAAATTATTCAATCAAACTTGCTTCATAAAGGTACAAACAAAATCATAAAATAAGGAATTTTTATTTCAGGTTTAACCACTTAATTTAAATTCTTGTTTAATACATAAATATATTTTATAAGAATATTGTGATTACCAATAATACTAGCAATATTTTCAATTTTCTCTCAAATAAATTTATTCTTCCAACATTAAAACACATGAATTCAGTAATATTAACAAAAATTACTATAAAAATAAAAAAAAGTCAAATTTTGTCCCTATATCTGAACTGAATGTTTCATTGTTTACATCCAAAAATTATGTGCGGATTTTACGGAGTCTACTGTATCAAAGTCATAAACATTTTATAAGTTATTATAAAATATAATATAATATAAAATAATAATAATATATATAATTAATTATTATATAACTAATAATATATAATATAATATAAAATTTTATAAGTTATAATATTAACAAAAATTACTATAAAAATAAAAAAGTCAAATTTTGTCCCTATATCTGAACTGAATGTTTCATTGTTTACATCCAAAAATTATGTGCGGATTTTAGGGAGTCTACTGTATCAAAGTCATAAACATTTTATAAGTATGGTTGGAAGTTTTAGAGATTGAATTGTGAGAGGTAAGCAAATATTTCATCAATATTTATTGACTTTTAAAACTCACACCAGACCGATTTTTATGAAATAACAATCAGAATAGGCGACCTTGAAGTTAAGGAACTTAAAAGATTACTTAAGCTATGAGTAAGGGCATGCCAATTAAAAAAAAAACACTTTCTTTTAATATGAGCCTAATGAGAAAATCATAATTTCAAAACTCATTTATCAACATTTACTTATATTTCAAATGTTATCAGACTGTTGATACATTTAAAAATAACAACCAGTGTATCTAGCACAATATTTTTTTTTCTCAATGGGGGCTATACTCTTTACAAAACTAATATTTTCAGCTTAAATATTTATAAGACTATCAATTTTACCACCAAAGAACTTTAATGCGGGATATCAGGTTTAATAAAAGTTTTTTTTTAATTTAAATATAACCACACATAAAATTTCACAGGCTCATAAGTGTAAAAAAGTAGACTTTTTAAATATTTATCAGGTAATATAAAGCATGATAAAAATAAAATTGAGTTTGCCAGGGCTCCTGGCTCTTCTTCTGTTGATTTACTAGCTTATGTAGACAAACTTTTGTTGGTAACTCTTTTTTTTGCCTACTGTAATAAGCAAAAAGAAATATTTTTTTTTCTTTCTGGAAAATGCTGCGATTAGTTAGCTGCAATTAACAAATTTTAGGAGAAAAATTTAACATTTATACAGCTTTATTGGATTTTTTTCTATATCCCACATACAAGTTTTCTTGCTACTATGAATTAACAGATACTTCCTTGAACCAATCTTTTGACACATATCTCTCTCACAAAAGGTTTCTCTCCAGTATGAATTAAAAAACGTTTGCTTAAAGCCTATATCCGAGAAAATTTCTTATTGCATATCTCACATGTAAAAGCTTTCTCACCATTATGAAATAACAGATGCTTTAATTATTCATATTTTTCTGAGAATTTCTTGTTTCATATCTCACATACAAGAGATTTCTCACCATTGTGAATTACGAGATGCTTGGTTAAATCACTCTTTTTAGAAAATTTTTTGCTGCATACCTCACACACAAAAGGTTTTTCACCAGTATGAATTAACAGATGAGATCTTAAAGAACTGTTTTGAGAGAATTTCTTGTTGCATATCGCACAAACAAATGGTTTCTCACCAGTATGAATTACCATATGACTGCTTAACTGACCCTTTAGAGAGAATTTCTTGTTGCATACCTCACACTCAAAAGGTTTCTCACCAGTATGAATTAACAGATGCTGACTTAAATTACATTGTAGAGAGAATTTCTTGTTGCATATTTCACACACAAACGGTTTCTCCCCTGCATGAATTAAGAGATGGCTGCGTAAATTACTCTTATGAGCGAATTTCTTGCTGCATATTTCACAAATGAAAGATTTCTCAGCAGTATGAATTACCAAATGTCTGCTTAATATGCTCTTTTGAGAGAATTTCTTGTTGCATATCTCGCATACAAAAGGTTTCTCACCAGTATGAATTAACAGATGGCTGCTTAAATCACCTTTTCGAGCGAATTTATTATTGCATATCTCACATTCTAAAGATTTCTCACCAGTATGAATTAATAGATGTCTACTCAGATTGTTCTTTTGAGAGAATTTCTTGTTGCATATGTCACACACAAATGGTTTCTCTCCAGTATGAGGTAAGAGATGGCTGCTTAAATTGCTCTTTTGAGAGAATTTCTTGTTGCATATATGACAGACAAACGGTTTCTCACCAGTATGAGTTAACAGATGGCTGCATAAATTGTTCTTTTGAGAGAATTTCTTGTTGCATACCTCACACAAAAAAGACTTCTTTGGGATAAATTCTTGCATAACTCACAAATAAAAGATTTTCCTGGCTTTGAGTTAGAAACTGCTTTTTCAAAAGGCTCTTAAAATGTTTGCATTTGTTTCACCAATTGAAGATCTTTTAAGTGATGTTATGCATTAGATTAATGATTTTATGCATCTGCAATAAAATAAAATTGATTAATATCGTTTTTACGTTTTATTAAAAACCAAAGACAAAAAATAAACTTATCACGAAAATTCAAAATCAATGTAAAAAATAAATTGTAATAAAATTTCCACCACGCTATTAAAACTACAGTAGATTCATTAACGGAATCAAAGGTGAGTCAGATATTTTTCCGAACAGTATAAACATTAAATTATAAATAAAGTAAATAGCAACAATTTAAAAATTAATAATTTGTTATAAATAAAATAGAAAGTAGATTTATGGTGAAAATTCTATAACTTAATACCATCTAAAGAAACGGTGATACATTTTACAAAGAATTTAAAGAAAATAAATTATTTTTGTGGTGATCGAATTTTAATTTGCAAATGAGTTTAGTAAGAAATTCTCTGGATATGGTGTCCAAGTGTAAAAGAAAGAAAATTCAAACAAAAATAAATATTTAAGGTTTGATTTGGGCTACGCATTAGCTTAAGAAGATTATATTCAACATTTCTAACATTAAAAAATCAATAAAAAATTTTGAGACATAATTCTTCAAAATTGTTTTTCTAAGCAAAAATGAAAGTCCCATTTCAAATTTTATGTAATTAACTCTTCTTTTTTAAAATCTAATTTAACTTTCTTAAATAAAAAAGTGCAGTTATTTTAAAAATGAACTATTAGTGTTCCATATTAATAATGTAAAAAACAGGTACTTCTAGGTTATCCCATCGACCAAAAAATTATCGCCAAATTATAAGATTAAATGCCAATAATGGATGATCGTGAATTTCACATTCAATGGCATTAAATAAGATTCCCGTGTTTAAAATATCATTAAGTGATTTTAATTTCGTTTTTTCATTTGAATTTTTATTAATATTCCACTAATTATTTGTTTTTTTTCGTTATTTTAAATAAAAATTATGTAAATATGTATAATTTGGCGAAATTGGTCGACGGGATAATAGAGAAGTACAAAAAAATATTACTTAAGATATATTTTTAAAGAAATTAACACAAATGTCCCTCACTTTGAATCAAGTTCGTTACCTTATGATTATTTTAGTCAAAATAGGTTTCTAATTGTGCATAAAGTTAGCAGCAAATATTCAGTGATATAGTTAGACTATTCATGCAACTGCTACTTACTGCTTTTTAATCTTCAATTGTGAAGCAATGCAATAGTGGCAAGAATCAGCTTGCTTCAAAGCTGGTATCTTTTTTCCTTTTAGAGTCTATTACCATAAATTTTAATATTAATAAATATATATATATATACGTTCGTATTTAAATAATGTTTATTAAATAGTTTTAGAAGGTATGTGCATTGTTATTTAAATTGAAAATTACAGAAGCTAGCTCATTTTAAATAATTTTATTTGAAATGTCAAGTCCATCACTTGTCAAGTCTGTTAACCATGTGACCAGAAATGGAACTGACTCAAGATAACAGACTTGACACTGTTTGTAAATAATAGTTTAAAAGGGGATTTTCTTTATGTATAAGAATGGCTTTAACAGTTGTAGAAATACAACGATGCAATTATGGAGAAAGATTGAAATAAAACTGTGAAAAATACAAACAAATTTAAAACACATATAAAGAAAGATAAATGATTCTGAATTAGGATAATTATGATCAGTGATATTCGTAATAGCTTATGACAAATCAATAGGCAAAATTATTTAATCAGTTAAATTCATATTTATTTTGTATGCAAGTTATTAAAAGTACTTTATTTTTTATATGAAATCTTTTTAGAAATATATATATATATATATATATATATATATATATATATATATATATATATGAAATCTTTTTAGAAATATATATATATATATATATATACCGGGTGTTCCAAAAATTACTGATAGATTTTAAAATTCAATAAATTGCAAATAGTGACAGCTATTTAAAAATTTTTTGCAGGAGGGTCATGTTTAATGTCAGGAGTTTTTTATCGTAATTTTTTATGTTAGTGCGAATTTCAAATAATAGATGGAGTTGACGGCGATTGAAGGACAGGTAATCATAGCTGTGTGATGCATCGACCTGGCCTTCAATCGCCGTCAGCGCCACCTATTGTTTGAATTTCGAACTAAAATAAGAAATTACGGTAAAAAAACTCCTGACATTATACATAACCCTCCTGCAAAATTTTTTTAAATAGCTGTCACCGTTTGCAAGTTATTGAATTTTAAAATCCATCAGTCATTTTTGGGACACCTGGTATATATATATATATCAATGATTTAGTGGTCAAATCTCAAATATAAAAAAAAGCAAATTGAATGTTGCTTGTGTAAATAGCAGTCCTCATTTATATAATACTATGTTAATTGAAAAGTTAGAAGCAACTTTAACACAGTAGACTACCTCAAATCCGCACAGCCTGGAACCAGAGGCTTTGCGGATTTTAGAATTTTGCAGATTTCTGGTCATTGCTTTATTTACATTCTTGAACAATAATTTGAATGTAATTAACAATAAAATCGAAACTATAATAAATGCTTACATTATAATAAAATGTTAAAATAAGTAACAAACTAAAGTAATAAAAATTTAGATAATTTTTAAAATGATTAAAATATTAAAAGCAAATGTCATGTTAATAATCAAAAAGTATATTTATTATAAAGATGAGATGTATTTTTCCTATGAAAATTGATTTATAAAGGTGCATTACTAATTTTTATCAAAGTCATAAAATAAAGAAGTGTTATTTCAAGTTGAGCCTGACTTAATAACCAAAAACGCTTGGTTAATACATAAATATATTTGGTTTAAAAATTGTGATTACAACAATAACTCAAGTTTTTTCTGAAACAAATTTATTCGTCCTTCATAAAAATACATGAATTTAGTAATATTAATGAAAATTACAAAATAAAATATGCATGGAATTGATTAAAAAAAAATAAAGTACACAAATTTTGTCCCCACATCTAAACTGAAAGTTTCATTGTTTTCATCTGTAAATAATGAGCAGATTTTAGAGAGCTGCAGATTTTAGGATTGTGGATTTGAGGGAGTCTACTGTATGTGTTAAAATGCAGTTTTAAATATGCATACCAATTAAGTGGAGAAATAGCAAACTTGTCACTGTGGTGCATCTAGAACTCAGTCTTCTTTTCATATAAATTGGCATCCTATACAGGTGAATCAAAATTAGAGGATCAAACTATTAGGAGAATGGGATACACTGAGATCACTCCGAATCAAATAGTAATGTAGAGTTGAAAATGAAATAATAACGAGTTAGAAAGGTCGTTAGGGACTGAATCTTCATTATAGCAATTGACATTTAAAGATCATAATTTAAAAAATAAATCATGACTTTCCTGTCTATGTGCTTGATTCTTGCCATTTGCACTTTTGAGGTAGTACAGGGACATTTTAAAATGGCGCAGCTTCATTTCTAATGAATGTGTTTAACGAATGCACTACATATTTCAAAACATCTGAGATTAAATGTTACAAAACATCACACTTTTTTATTAAGAAAGTTCTGACTTATTTTAACCTTGTGATTCTTAAATGTTAATATTTTATTATGATAATTCAGCCCCTAAAAACCCCAAACAGGATTGCTCTCGTCAGGATTGCATTTCCGACCCTGCATTTCGAGTAAGCTAGTTTGCTTTCCTTGAAGTTTGTTCCTTTAGTATTAAATCACCTTGTATATTGATGAAGAAATTAAGCTTTTAATACTATGACTTCAGTAAGTTCTATTCGAATTCCTCAAAGAGGGAAATAGTTATCAATACTAATAATGAATTTTAAATAGAAAACTAATAAATGAAAAACCTAAGGATGTTCTTAAAAGAGAGATTTGCTGATAAATTGTAGGAAATTGTTCATGTTTTGGTAAAATTAAAGTAGGAAAAAAATACGCATCCAAAACAAAATAGAAGATCAAATTATTTGGGTCTGCACGTGAATCACTGCTACTAGTCCACATCCATAAAGGCTACATCTCATGTTCATTTTGAGCAAATAATAGCAATTCTTCCACAACCAAATTCGTCAATGGGAGGAAACTGAATATTTCCTGAGTTGCCAGTTCCAGTTAATATTATATGAAAAATGAAATCTGATTCTTTTCACATTTGAATATGTCAAGCCCTTATTTACAGAATGAATAAATACAGCATGTTTTTATATATAATATAAATACATAGTAAATACTCAGATACTTCTAGTTCTATTTTAATATTTATATGGAATTCCTTGCTAAATTATATGTTTGATATTCAAGTCA
Organism: Maratus speculifer; assembly: GCA_964019185.1. NCBI lineage: Eukaryota > Metazoa > Arthropoda > Arachnida > Araneae > Salticidae > Maratus > Maratus speculifer. Next base: position 7,188,424 of record CAXHSM010001376.1, on the reverse strand, counting down.
AATATATTAACTGATTTGAATATGAAATAAAATTATTTCTCTATATATCTGACAGAAAATTACCATTTAAATAAAGTTTTTGCATAAAGTTGGAAATATTATTAAAAGCTATGCTGTAATAGGCTTGACATAAACATAGTGACAAATCCGTTACCAAATGTCAAGTTCACACAGTTTTTTAACAATAATTTAATATTAATATAAATTTTCCATATTCTACTTTATCTTTTATTCAACTAAGAAACAGGTAAGCTATTTCCCAAAATTCAATAATTTACACAAATATATACTGTAATTATTAGAAAAAATTCTTGTATAATTTCTATGTAATCAAAAACTAATGACTAAAATTGTCTCTAATTTTAATTTAATTTAAGTATTATTAATAAATATCATGTTTTGAAATTTAGGGACATAAGTCATTTCAAAGTAAATTGATTTTAGAAAATTTAATAAATTTAAAGCTCACTATTTTCAGTAATTTTGTATGGTAACAGACTTCACAATTTGCTTTACAAGCCAACATTAGGTCTGTGAAGTTGGCCCCCTCACTTTATGGAATATAAAAACTGAAAACGTCATTCGTTTGAGCGTCGTTTGAGCGCGTTTGAGCGACAAAAATTTCCGTTTGAACGACCATCAGAAAAAAGTTATAAACAAATCAAAATTCAGAGCCTTCGATTTTGTGAAGTTGGCCCCCCGACCTTTTCGGATATACAAACTGAAGACGGTATTCGTTTGAGCGTCGTTCGAGCGCGTTTGAGCGACAAAAATTTTTGTTTCAGCGACAAACTGAAAAAAAGTTATAAGCGAAATAAAAAACTGACAGGGCCAGATTTTGTGAAGTTGCCCCCCCTCCCGACCTTTTCGGACATACAAACTGAAGACGGCATTCGTTTGAGCGTCGTTTGAGAGCGTTTGAGCTACAGAAATTTTTGTTTGAGCGACAAACGGAAAAAAGTTATAAGCGAAATAAAAAACTGAGGGGGCCAGATTTTGTGAAGTTGGCCCCCCGACCTTTTCGAACATACAAACTGAAGACGGCATTCGTTTGAGCGTCGTTTGAGCGCGTTTGAGCGACAAAAATTTTTGTTTGAGCGACAAACTGAAAAAAGTTATAAGCGAAATAAAAAACTGAGGGGGCCAGATATTGTGAAGTTGGCCCCCCGACCTTTTCGGACATACAAACTAAAGATGGCATTCGTTTGAGCGTCGTTTGAGCGCGTTTGAGCGACAAACTGAAAAAAGTTATAAGCAAAATAAAAAACTGAGGGGGCCAGATTTTGTGAAGTTGTCCCCCCCGACCTTTTCGAACATACAAACTGAAGACGGCATTCGTTTGAGCGTCGTTTGAGAGCGTTTGAGCGACAAAAGCGACAAAAATTTTTGTTTGAGCGACAAACTGAAAAAAAGTTATAAGCGAAATAAAAAACTGAGGAGGCCAGATTTTGTGAAGTTGGCCCCCAGACCTTTTCGAACATACAAACTGAAGACGGCATTCGATTGAGCGCCGTTTCAGCGCGTTTGAGCGACAAAAATTTTTGTTTGAGCGACAAACTGAAAAAAGTTATAAGCGAAATAAAAACTGAGGGGGCCAGATTTTGTGAAGTTGGCCCCTCGACCTTTTCGGACATACAAACTGAAGACGGCATTCGTTTGAGCACGTTTGAGCGACAAAAATTTTTGTTTGAGCGACAAACGGAAAAAAGTTATAAGCGAAATAAAAAACTAAGGAGGCCACATTTTGTGAAGTTGGCCCCCCGACCGTTTCGGACATACAAACTGAAGACGGCATTCGTTTGAGCGATAAAAATTTTTGTTTGAGCGACAAACTGAAAAAAGTTATAAGCGAAATAAAAAACTGAGGGGCCAGATTTTGTAAAGTTGGCCCCCGATCTTTTCAGATTTAAAAACTGAAGACGGCATTCGTTTGAGCGTCGTTTGTACGCGTTTGAGAGACAAAAATTTTCCTTTGAGCGACAAACTGAAAAAAGTTATAAGCGAAATAAAAAACCGATAGGGCCACATTTGGGAAGTTTGCCCCCCGACCTTTTCGGATTTAAAAACTGAAGACGATAATTGGTTGAGCGTCGTTTGAGCGCCCTTGAGCGACAAAAATTTTTGTTTGAGCTACAAACTGAAAAAGTTATAAGCGAAATAAAAACTGATAGGGCCACATTTTGGGAAGTTTGCTCCCCGACCTTTTCGGATTTAAAAACTGAAAACGGCATTCGTTTGAGCGTCGTTTGAGCGCCTTTGAGCGACAAAAATTTTTGTTTGAGCGACAAGCTGAAAAAAGTTATAAGCGAAATAAAAAACCGAAGAGGCCACATTTTGTGAAACTGGCCCCCCGACCTTTTCGGATTTAAAAAACTAAAGCCGGCATTCGTTTGAGCGTCGTTTGTGCACGTTTGAGCGACAAACTGAAAAAAGTTATAATCCAAATGAAAACCTGATATGACCACATTTTAGTCCGTGCAGTTAGCCCCTTGACATTAAAGAAATTAAAAACAGAAAATAGCATATTTTTGAGAGTCGTTTGAGCTGCAGTAAATTTCATATGAGCGATAATCTGAAAAAAATTAAAAGCAAAATAAAGTGCGGGGGCCACCATTGCGTGAGGATGGCTTCTCGACTTTATGAGATTTAATCTTTGAAAATAACATAAGTTTGAGCGTCGTTTGAGCATTTTTGAGCGACAAAATGTTTTACTTGAGCGACAAATTAAAAAAAGTTATGATCAAAAACAAGCTCGATATGACAATTTACATATGAAATAGAGCCCTCGAATTTTATGAAATAAAAAACGGAAAACAGCTTACGTTTGAGCGCATCTGGTGGACAAAAATTTTTGATCGAGCGAAAATACTTTCAAACGTAACGAAGTTTATATAATTCGGTCAATAATCTCAGCTTGCATACATAGTAGAAAAGTTGAGTAATTTTAATTATGAAAGTACTGTTTATAACTATAAAACTTTTCGTTTGAGCGGATGTGTTTTTGCCATTATTTAGCTTTCTTTTTTCCAAGAGGTTGAAATGATAGCTTGTATATGATGGAAATATCCATCACGCATAAATCAAAAGGGTAATAAAATCAACGGAACAATTTTTACACATCTGGGTGGTCTAAAGAGACACACATAGTAATAAAATTTTAAGGCCTGAGAACCCAAGACACCACCATTGTACACTGACTTTTAAACGTTAAGAATATTTATAATGGGCCATAAAATAAATTTACTACAGCTTTCTGGACATGAGAAAGTTTCTCTTACGTTAGGTGTCTCTATAAAGAAGGCGAGGACGCCCATCACCCAATAATCACAAACCCAGCTTATTCTGTTCTCCAATTATAGTTTTAAAAAAAACTTGGTCACTCCCACAGATCGGGGAAGAAAAGATTTTTTTCTTCGAGGGGTCAGTTGGATAAAAATCTTTCAACGTGTGTAGACCCTCAGCTGACAAAGGGAGGATTTCCTCCTGCCTGCCTCTCTGCTCTCTGATGTTGATGCCGGATGACAGTTGAAAAAAATTCTCGATGTGCTTGGTGCCCAGAGGATCTTATGGAGTATCCCTCTACCTGAGTGCCCAAAAAAATGCTCCGACGTCCGAAAACGACAGAGATGAAAGTCAACAGTTTGGCAAGTAAATATTTTACTATAATAATCCCCCAAAAAATGTTTTGAATTTAAAGTCAGCTGCAATATGGGAATTCTGCAAAATATTATTATTATTATTCTTACTATTTTCTTCTTAACAACAATGTTATTCTAGAGAAATTTAAAAAAGTAATTTTTTTTGGGTGATCTTTTCACCATGATGCATTTTGTTCATTTAATGTTCGTTTTATAAATATTTGTAAATAAATCTTATCTTTAATTGTTTACTAGTGTAGAAGAATTATTTTATTTAGAAAGAAAATGTGTTGATTTCTTGTTTTACATTTAGGACTTACTATTTTGAATTTTATTACTTATTTCATTTTATCTTCTAATAATAACGGATTAAATGCTACATTCTCATAAGGAAAGGTTCTTCAAAAAGATCACAACGCAAAAATCACTTCTATTTTCTTTTAAGAAAGTTAATTAAAATTCCAACCTTTTCCCAGAGAAACGATCACTGCTGTTTATTTAATAGCATTAATCTTAATGGTATTATTATTGTTCTCTATGTATAAATGATAAAAAGGAATTAATTTAATGATTTTTTTTACTCATTTAATAGAGTAAGTCTATTTCTTTCCAACATAGGATTGAAAAATAAATGGTTGCCTTTGACCAGTCGTATTAATTATGAGATGTCATATTTAATACTTAAATAAAGATCTTGGAGTTATTATAGTTACTTATATTTTTTTAATAACCGATTAGATTATTATAGATTATGTTATGATTTATGTAAGATATTAAATTTAACAGTAAATGGTGTAAACATTATAATGATTTGTAAAATTAATTTTCTTAAAACAGATATTATAAACAAATCGCAGATATATCCCTATTGCACACTGACTCGGTAAAAAATAAAGGAAGGTCTGGCAAATGGCACTTTTAATGTTTGTTTGTTTATATTGTTTTTCAATGTTTTGTACTGTAGTAGATAGTAGATGACTAGATATATATATAAATATATAAAAAATAAATAAATAAATGAAACATAGTAAAAGAGTAAATTGAATTGAGAATTTTGAGTGTAAGAAATGTTATCTATGTGTTGTTGAAATTCAAGCCAATTTGTGCTTTCGTTGTTTATCTTCGTATCAAGCAAATTAAGATATATGAATAAAATATTTCTTAGTAAATGATACATATGCATAGACATAAAAAAAAGGGGAAATTACTCTTTTTGTTCGAATCTGATATATGATATTTTTGTTTTTATTTCTTTCTTTCTTTGCTAATGTGGTATCAATATTTTATATATGTGTATATGTATGTGTTTTATATTTTCACTTTGCTACTGAAGTTGAATTAAAATTATAGTAGAACTAGCTATTAAAGCAATGTCTAGGAAATAAACATAAAAAATGGGTCTAGACGATAGTTTAGAAGGGAATGCCAGGAAATAAACGCAAATATAAAAGGAAAAGTGTAGATCTAAATACCTCCGGAATAAAAAAGAGGAGGCAAAGACAGAAAATAAAAAAAAAAACGATCAAAATAACAACAATAAAATGGCAAAACCTAGCGTAGATACGCTATTAACTTTTATTCCTGTCTTTGACGGAAAAAAAGAATCAAACATAACTTTTTTTGTTAGTGAATTTAACAATTTAATGGAGGAAGTCGATTTGGATGACAAGTCGAAATTAGCTATCTTAAAAGCTAAATTAGTAGGACAAGCAGGAGAAAAATTGGCTAACGATGAAAGTCTAAATACAGAGAAAGATTTCGAAAAGTTCAAAGAAAAATTAATTGATATCTTTAGCGCAAAGACGAATTTTTCTACCGCTCAAAATAATTTTTTTGCTCTGAGACAAAAACCCACACAATCCATTACGGATTTTATTTATGAATTTAATGCAGCCGCAAAATTATACGCGGATAAGAGAGGTCAAAAAATTGAAAATTCAAACAACAAATTATTCGAAAAAATAAAATTTACTAGATTCTTAGAATCCATGAGATCGGACTTAAGTCTGGACGTCCGTATAATGGCACCAGCAAATTTCAATGACGCGTGTAAATTTGCAAAACAAATGGAAGAAGCCTACAATCAGGTGTCATTAAATGAAATAAACACGATTCAAAAATCATCCAATGATGAAAATTTCGATAAATTGCTAAAATTGAATATTGAAAGTGCAGAACAAATAAAAATTTTAACTTCCGAACTTAACAATTTAAAATTAAAATCAAAAGAGAATATCGAAAACAAAAACAACTGGTGCGAATACTGCAAAAGAAAATCCCATTCGATAGAAACATGTTGGTTCAAAAATTCAACAAAAAATTCCCAGCAAAGGAATGAAAATCCTAGCGGACAAAATTCCAAAAATAGATATTTTTATAACAATAAATTTCAACAAAAACCGAATTTTTCTCCTAGATATACAAACCCCAATCAAAACATGCAATTTCAGAATTATGCCATGCCTGGTGGGTACTACGGATTTTCCCCATATTTCCCCCCACCCCCAAATTATTTTTCTAATGCTTGGCCACATAATCATCAGTTACAAAATTATGGCCAAACTGCTGAGACCAGTTATGATAACACCAGGAACAATTCACAAAGAAACCGTACAGATCATCAACAAAACGATAAAAAAAATAACAAGGAATATCAAAATTCCAATCACAAACAAAGACGTGGTTCAAAAAAATAAATAGGGGACTTACCAATACACAAAATACGCACCCGCGTAAGTCTCCTAGAAGCGGGTCTCCTGTTTTGAATAAAATTATCGCGAGCGTAAATAATCCAGATTGCGACACCTTACCAATTATATTTTTTGAAATAAAAGATATTAAAATTAACGCCCTATGTGATTCTGGTGCTGCGGTGAGCCAGCTTTCAACGACATTATTTAACAAATTAAAAGATTCTAACATTAAATTCCAATATTTGGCAAATCAGGTACAAATAAAAACTTTAACAAATTCCTCTATACACTTTAAAAAGTACATAAAATTGACTTTTCGCCTGGAAGGCATATTTACAACTGGAACATTTTACGTAACTAACCAAGATTTCGGAAGAGATTACGAAATGCTTTTCGGTTATGATTATTTAAAAACCAACAAAATAATATTAAATTTCGGCGACAAAACTATGAAAATAAAAAACAAAAAAATCACGTTACAATTTACTGAAAAGTATTTACAAGGTGTTTTAAATAATCTAATATTTTCCGAACAGACGGAGGAAAACGAAGCCATTTAGAGGAAGCAATTAGAAAAAAAATAAGAGACTTACTTTTGGCTAATGCTCATGCATTTTCTAAGAGTTACAATACTTTGGGTCAATGCTCTCTAGTTGTTCCGAAATTTAATTTAGCGCACGAGTTCCCCATACAAGCTAAACCTTATAAAATGGCCCAAAACATCAAAGAATATGCTAAAACAGAAATAAAAAAATTGTTAGAAGCTAAAATAATACAAAAAAGTGACTCTCATTATGCTTTTCCTGTCATATTTGTAAAGAAAAAAAATAATGATAGCAAAGAAAATGTAACACAAATTAAATATAGAATGGCAGTCGATTTTAGACTCTTAAACGAAATTCTAGAATCCTATCCTTATCTTATCCCTGATATAAAGGAAATTTTACAAACAATGGGTGGAAAAAAATATTATTGTGTTCTAGACTTACATTCTGCTTTTTTTCAAATTAATGTACGCCCAGAAGACAGTTATAAATTAGCGTTTATAAAGGAAAATGGGAGATATTCATTTTTAAGACTACCTTTTGGTACTAAATTATCAACTCCGGTTTTCGCAGATTTAATGGACAAAGTATTGGGTCATTTTGACAAGCATCAAGTAGCATATTTCATCGACGAGGTTTTGTTGGCAGCTTCGTCACTTGATGAGATGTTAAACCTATTGGACAGAGTCCTAAAAACTTTCATAGAACATAATCTTACTATTGACTCAAGTAAGATGCAAATTTGTAAAAACGAAATTGGTTTCGCTTTAAACGAAAATGGATATTCATTATCCAAACGAAATTTGGATAAAATACAAAGTTTAACAAGACCAAGAAATAAGAAAGGAGTAAAATCTTTATTGGGTTTAACGAATTATTTTAGATCTTTAGTCCATAATTATTCAAGTATAGTGGACCCCCTTATTGATTAAAAAAAAGAAAAAGTAAAATTTAAATGGGATGAGGCAGCTGAGTCTGCTTTTCAACAACTGCAAAAAGCAATTATCCAAAACCCTACATTAAAACTTCCCGATTACAATAAAGATTTTTATCTCATAACTGACGGATCAAAAAAAGTAATTTCAAGCATTTTAGCCCAAAAAATTGATGAAAAAATGCGACCCATCGAATTTTTTGGAAGAAAATTAAAAGAGGCGGAAAAAAGATATCCCAGTTGGAAATTTGAGCTGCTAGCTGTGCATGACTCTGTTATGCATTTTAAACACATATTAGCAGGTAGAAAATTTCATATAGTGACAGATGCAAAAGCCTTAACGCAAAGTTTAAAATTAGAAAAACAATCGGACATAGTCGTGAGATGGATAGAACACTTACAAGAATTTGATTTTTCTATAGAGCACATTGAAGGGGACTCTAATCCTGCTGATTTTTTCAGCCGAAATTTAAATAATATAACTACAACAACTGACATGCAGAATAATTTATTCTTAGTGAATATGGCAATTTCAGATACGAATGTAAAGGAACAGCAAGGTTTAGACGAAAATTTAAGTAAAATTATCACGAAAATTAAATCGGGTAAGAACAATAAAACAACAAAAAAATATGCACTTAATGCAGAAGAAATTTTAATATTAAAACCAGGTTTTGATAATAAAGAATTATTAATAGCACCCGATACGCTCAAAATAGCTATTTTAGAAGAAGCGCATAGACCACATTTTGGTTTCAAAAAACGTATGACATAATAAAGGCTAGATTTGTTTTGGCATGGGATGTACAGGGACACAAAAACATATTGCAATAATTGCGTTCCCTGCAACACTACCAAACCGCACCCTACTATTAAAACTAATATCGAAAAGATAGTAAAAAATCATGAAGTGGGTGCCTATCTGCATTGCGACATTATAGGTAAATTACCAACATCTCTCAAAAAAAACAAATTTATACTATCTATTATTGATTCAACTTCAAGGTATTTGGAAGCGGTACCACTCAGAAATGTAGAATCTCAGTCAATCCTAAATGTTTTTAACAAGTATTTCAGCGCCTATGGAATGTGTCGCCATATACAGGTAGACAATGCTGGATATTTTAGGTCTGAGTTATTCAAAAATTATATGAAAGCTTTGAACATAGAAATAAATTTCTCCAGCGCTCGTAGGCCTAATGCAAATGGCATGATAGAGGTCTCAAATCGAACGTTAAAAAATTCAATAGTGGCTATGAGCAAAAATACACTAGAATGGGACACACGACTGGGTTTTTTTAAATTAGCATACAACAGCTCGATTCATAGAGCAACGGGTTTTTCGCCATCAATGATATTCTTTGCGAGAGAAATTAGAAATCCATTTTCAATTCATCTACCGACGAATGACATTTGTACTCAAACTTACGTAAAAAACAGACTTCAACACATACAAGAAGTGAAGTTACAAGCTCTCTTAAATCAAGAGAGAATTATGAAAGAGTATGTCGATGAAGAAGCATTAAAAAAGGTAAAAACATTAAAAATAGGACAAACATGCTATTTAAAAGTCGCTGGGAACCCGGGAGCTCTTCAAAAAAAAATTTGAAGGGTCTTTCGAAGTTATTAAAAGAGTACGGAACAATAATTATTACTTGAGAGATTTAACGAATTCACAGAGAAACCCGATAAAGCGACACATAGACAAACTGTTCAGCCCGACGACAGTAGAATATGAAAACTGTCAGCGAACAAACTCTGACGAGGCTCAGTCAGCTTAAGAGAGATTTTTTTTCGGTCAATATATATACAATTTAAAATATAAATGTATATACAGATTTTCGTTTATGGATGTTAAACAACACGGGTATATCGAATAGATTTAGTATGTTATATATATACATTTTTTTTTCTAGCGGATTAATTTTTTTTTTCCTTGTCTCAAAAGTGATGAAACTATTGACTGCAGATCAGTGTTTTTTTTTCCCTCTTTTTTGGCTGGCGCAGAATGGCGTTATATGGATAATTGGAAATGTTTATTTTCTTCTTCGATAATAATAATGCACTTTTATGCGAGCGATATTTCAGGGTAATGACATCCATATTTATAATTGGCTTCAAAAGGCTATTTAGCCGTTTAAAATAAATAAATAAATAAATAAATATATAAATAAAAAATAAATAAATAAATAATATTTTTTTGGGGCCAATTCACACAAATTTAACATAATTTTTTTTCCTCCAAACTTAAATACGTATCATGCTTTTACATTAGCTTTTCTCCGATAGCAGATTTTCATCTTTAAATTTACGATTACTATATGGTATTTCATTTAAAAATACTTGATTACAGGTGACCTGATATTTTCTAGAAATATAAAATAAATAAATAAATAAATAAACAATAATAAAAAAAATAATAATAATGAGAAATTTTTTTTAATGTAATTCTTTAATTTAAATAAAATCATAGGTAATTACCAATTTAGACCATAACCTCATTTTGATAATTACTTAATTAAAATTGATACAGGATTCGATTTTCTAGCTGTCGTGAATTCTGCTGGTCGGAATTAGTGCGCACCATGACTGCCGGAAATTTTCGAAAGACTTGTAACAATTTTAAATAGTATCTACAAACGAGTTTATAAAAGAATTTTGAAATACCGATTAACTTGAAAATTAACAGCTTATTTAAATATAAGATAACATGGAAAATATTAGACAAATAATTATCAGTAAAGATATACATAAACAAAAACATGTCATAGTCCCAGTTCAGAGTATATAATAATAATAGTTATAATAATAAAAGCATCAATTATTATGGATGTGAGGAGGTATACCTAACAAAATTGCACTCTTGAGACATTTCTAGAGTATATTCTAATAAAGTTATGAGTGTGTTAATAAGGTATATATAGTTCCTGTTTTAATTTATTCTTATATTTTTTCTTACGGTCTATATATTTATATACATTAATAGTTTTTGCCTGTCTATCGTACAAATGACAATAGACAACAGAGAGTCGTAAGTCGCAGATGTGCATATACCACATATATAAACAGCGTCAGATATGAGGAAATAATTCCTTTCATATGATTCTTTATATGATATAAAGCAAAACCATAAAAAAAATAAAAATAAAAATAAAGAGAAATATGATACATGTATTTACTAATTGTGAACAGGCTTTATATATATGAATTGTATAACATATCGAGAAAATACAAGTTTTGTGATGTATCAGTTAAATTGTTTATATGCATTTCCATAAAATAAATGAGTGTTATTATGTGTATCTATATAAATATAGCCTATGTTATTTAATAGTGCCAATATTATGTAACAGTTTATGCCAGAGTTTCTTTTATTTTAGCCTTTTTTTGGCTCTTAAATTTTTTCTCTCTCATTTATGTTATTCGGAATTCATTGCTTTGAAAATCTATTTGGCTATTTTAATACTTTTACATATTCAAAATTGGGGGATACAATATAGTACAGCCAGACTTCCACAGATTACTATTCAACATAGTATGGACATATGGCGACCGATGTCGCAACGATAGGACTTTTCATAACGAATCAGCGTTGTAATCTCGAAAGGACACCGTATTAGAATGTGTCGTCGGCATGCGACGAACTTTCGTTACAGCTAGTTTTATTAATCAACCCCAGTTGGCTAAATTCGGTCCTGCGGCATAACAGATATCCGAGGAAGATGACCGAACAAGCCGGGACTCTATTGTATTTCATCACGATGTGCTGGTTGAACTTAGTGATAAAGTTAATGGCAATAATAGGTATAAAAAAAGGACATGAACTCTGTCCCTTTCCTTTTTTTCTCCTATGACAGGGGGAAAATGATGCAAATATCCATCACGCATAAATCAAAAGGGTAATAAAATCAACGGAACAATTTTTACCCATCTGGGTGGTCTAAAGAGACACACATAGTAATAAAATTTTAAGGCCTGAGAACCCAAGACACCACCATTGTACACTGACTTTTAAACGTCAAGAATATTTATAATGGGCCATAAAATAAATTTACTACAGCTTTCTGGACATGAGAAAGTTTCTCTTACGTCAGGTGTCTCTATAAAGAAGGCGAGGACGCCCATCACCCAATAATCACAAACCCAGCTTATTCTGTTCTCCAATTATAGTTTTAAAAAAAACTTGGTCACTCCCACAGATCGGGGAAGAAAAGTTTTTTTCTTCGAGGGGTCAGTTGGCTAAAAATCTTTCAACGTGTGTAGACCCTCAGCTGACAAAGGGAGGATTTCTTCCTGCCTGCCTCTCTGCTCTCTGATATTGATGCCGGATGACAGTTGAAAAAAATTCTCGATGTGCTTGGTGCCCACAGGATCTTATGGAGTATCCCTCTACCTGAGTGCCCAAAAAAATGCTCCGACGTCCGAAGACGACAGAGATGAAAGTCAACAGTTTGGCAAGTAAATATTTTACTATAATAATCCCCCAAAAAATGTTTTGAATTTAAAGTCAGCTGCAATATGGGAATTCTGCAAAATATTATTATTATTCTTACTATTTTCTTCTTAACAACGTTATTCTAGAGAAATTTAAAAAAGTAATTTTTTTTGGGTGATCTTTTCACCATGATGCATTTTGTTCATTTAATGTAAAGTTTTGTAAATATTTGTAAATAAATCTTATCTTTAATTGTTTACTAGTAATGAAGAATTATTTTATTTAGAAAGAAAATGTGTTGATTTCTTGTTTTACATTTAGGACTTACTACTTTGAATTTTATTGCTTATTTCATTTTATCTTCTAATAATAATGGATTAAATGCTACATTCTCATAAGGAAAGGTTCTTCAAAGAGATCACAACGCAAAAATCATTTCTATTTTCTTTTAAGAAAGTTAATTAAAATTCCAACCTTTTCCCAGAGAAACGATCACTGCTGTTTATTTAATAGCATTAATCTTAATGGTATTATTATTGTTCTCTATGTATAAATGATAAAAAGGAATTAATTTAATGATTTTTTTTACTCATTTAATAGAGTAAGTCTATTTCTTTCCAACAGCATACAGTCGTTTATAATTTTTTTTTTCAAAAACTGAATGCATGATACATTTGAGCGTCCCAAATACTGTTTTGAATTATAAAAAATTTCGTTAGAGCGGATATATTTTTGCAGTTATTTAGCTTTATTTTTACTTTCTTCTATCTTTACAAGAAGAAAGTATTGGATTCATGAAAATTTTCAACTTCCGCTTTTCGACGGATTTATAAGTTTTAGAGGGTCCTGAACACGTTTTCACTATTTTTAGAAAATGTCTGTCTGTGAGTCTGTCCGTCTGTCTGTGAGTCTGTCTGTATGTGACAAAAAATTTGTGGGCGCTCTATCTCAAGAACTAATGCTCGAAATTTAATGAAATTTTATATTCAGTTAGACCTTGATATGAATTAATGCCTATTGGTTTTTGGTGAAAAATGGCCTGCAGGTGGCGCTGCTATACTACGTTTTTCATGATTTTCAAGATTGCTATATCTCAAGAACTAATGCACAGAATTTCACCAAACTTCAGATTCTGTGACCCCTTAATATACATAGACGTAGATTACGTTTTGATGTAAATTAGCCAGCGGGTGGCGCTGCTATGCCACGTTTTCATGATTTTCATGATAGCTATATCTCAAGAACTAATGCACAGAATTTCCCCAAACTTCAGATTCCACGATACCTTGAGATACATAGCCGCTGGCAAGGTTTTGGTGTGAACTGTCCTATAGGTGGCGCTGCTATGCTACATTTTGCACGATTTTTGCGATAGCTATATCTCAAGAACTAATGCAGAGAACTTATCAAATTTTAGATTCTGTTACACTAGAATATATAACATAATTAGACGCTGATTACATTTTGGTATTAACCTTGCAACAGGTGGTGCAGCTATGCTGCATTTTGCACGATTTTTCCGATAGCTATATCTCAACAACCAACGCACAGAATTTCATCAAACGGCTTTTTTTGGCCCGGCAGCCCTGGTAGCTCTAGGGTTAAACTTAAACATTTAATCATAATTTTAGTGTAAGCAAATGTTAGGGTGTATAAAATTGATTAATATACATTTAACTTTTCAGTATGGGCTTAGTTTTTTATAGCATATCGTTTGAAAAATCTTAGGTATTTCATGATGTAATTTCATTGTATTACTAAATACAATTATATAGATAAATCTAACTTTATTTTATATGTGCTATATTTTTAATTAAGAAATAAAATAGAAATTCTTAAAGTTACTCGAAATACTTCTATTATCCATACACACACAATCAATCTTGTCAAGATGTGATTGCAAGAATATGGGGAAAAAATACCATTTCAGACTTCCATTAAAAGAAGTATAATCAATTATATTTTTAAGATACTCTGTCTAAATAAGATGTTTTGTTGGTATTCTGAAACTCTTCCATTTGAGACAGGATTATTTTGTAGAAAGATTCCGCTTTTACAGGTTTTATTGTATTTATAAGTACCTGCTAAAATTTTTTACGATGAAACCACTAAAAAGTGATCAAAAATAATTTTTAGACAAGTTTTCAGTAAATTTAATTGTATGATAATCCGTATCAGGACCATGTAATGCTTCTTTTAAGGCATTTTTCTGTTTAAGATAATTAATATTTTCACAGATTTTACTATAAGGTAGAATGGTACACAGTGGACCACTTTTGCAATTTACATTTTTTTCTCTTTAATGGAATTCTGTCTAAAATATTCTAGAACATTTCATAAGCAATTTTACATGCCTCAGATTTTTTTTCAGGACATAGTTTCAAATACCATTAAAATAAAGTTTATTTGTATACTTTCATTAAGCAGACCAATGCCCTCTAGAAGTGGGTTATACAGATCCACTCATTGGGGCACATGGTCCTCTATTAAGCATTATTTGAAATACAATATAAGTTTATTTTTTATTAATTTAAGTCCTCTTCATTTTTCCCTATACTCCAAAATAACAATTTTTTAATGTAAAAATTTCATACAAAACAGAAAAATTATCAAAAAGAGTATTATTTTTTAAAATAAGAACACATTGATACAAGAACAATTGAAAATAAGGTGAAGTTGTGAAATAAAATAAAGTCATCTTTACGAAAACTTGAAAATGAAACTCCAAAATATATATAAGCCTGGAATTTTCCTGAAATAATTTTAAAACTGAAAGTTATTTTATGAAAGAACTGATGAATAATCATAAAGTTTTTATTCTAAATTGGTTTTATGTTACATCCAAAATGTCTTTTTAAATTTCAGAAACTGCTACAAACTGTTTTAGTAATAACCGGTTACAGTCAATAGGATACGTGTATTGTTTTAAAAGCAGTAAACAGAAATCAAAATATTTCGTATTAAAAACATTTTTCTTTGTTTTTTTATTTTAAAGTTAAATAGTTATTTTAAAACAGTATTTATTGGTAGAGGATAAGTAATTATTAAATATTTTCAAAATTCTGCATCACAGTAACATTGTAGATTATGGTCCACTGTGCCCAATCTTGAAGTTAATATGTATGCCATGAAAAAATATATAAAATATGAAAGGTATAAAAAAATAAAAATATGTACAGTCAAAGTTCTATAATCTGCACAACTTGGGGCCAAAGGTTATGTGGATTATGGAACATCGTGGATTATGGAACATCGTGGATTATAGAGTATTTTGGATTATACTTCATTTTATTTTTCCTACACAGCATTTAAATTCTATAATCAATATACTATGAAAAGACAAATAAGAAATCTAATAATTAATTTAATATGCTATCTTAAAAAATGCCTTTTAAAAGTTATTTCATTTTTTTAATGATATATATGTGCATTTAAATAAAAATAATTACATATGTTTTGTAATACAATTTGATTTTTTACTGTTAATAAAATAAAAGAGTTATATTTAAAAAAAAGAAGATGTTTTATTATGATTATTTTCAATTTTTTCATTATTTGCTTAAAAAATTCCTTTTTTGGATCAAAATTTTGTAAATTTTCTAAACTGTTTATTTTATTGTTTATGTTCGCAAAGTAGCGCAAATTATAGAAAATTGCGGATTACAGGTGTGCAGATTATCGATCCTTGACTGTATAAGCATACAGTACATTTATTTATATGTGTAAATATAATAAGCATTTATATACTAAGTTATACCAACAAGTGCGGAATACCGTATATACTTGCATATAAGTCGACCCCCTAACTTATGTTGTTAAAAATAAGGAAAAATTCAAAACCTACGTATAAGTCGACCCCCTCCAACAGGAAAAAAAATCTCATTTTTTTATGCGAAAAATAAATTTATTTATAGATACAAATAAACAAACAAAATTTCTGCATGACAAATGCTGCCATTGAAAAAGAAAAATTATGTAAAACGCCATTGGCTGAAAAGTATTGAATGGCATGTCATGCGCAGATATGTAAAACTTCCATTTTGTTGAGGAACGACTCAAAAAGAGCGATTCCGGCAGTGGAACTATAGGAATGATTGAAGTCTGTAAAATAGAATGCGTCCTTTTTGGTGAAAAGGAAAGATTTCGCAA
This sequence comes from Maratus speculifer, assembly GCA_964019185.1. Classification (NCBI taxonomy): domain Eukaryota; kingdom Metazoa; phylum Arthropoda; class Arachnida; order Araneae; family Salticidae; genus Maratus; species Maratus speculifer. The sequence continues at coordinate 7,172,030 of CAXHSM010001376.1, read as the reverse complement.
AATCAATCTTTTTTAGAACAGTTCCCAAAAGGAACGACTTTTGGGAATCGGTCTGTCTTGCACCAACACCGAAAAGGAGCGATTCGTCAAACTCGTTCCAAAATGAAATTACTCCGAAAAGGAGCAATTCCTCTGACTCGTTCCGAAATGAAACGACTCTGAAAAGGATCGTTCCGAAAAAGATTGACCCCTCTGAATCGTTCCGAAATGACATATATCACACACTTGTTTTTTGAAACAGGGTAGGGTAGATTATTTTTTTTTGAAAAATAAACTAAAAATGATCTTAAATTCAGAATCGTCAAGGTTGAAAGGGTTCCGGATTTTGGACTCTACAAACAAAATGTCGTGCTGCAACACCGATTCGCTAGCAAACTGTTTTCCGACATTTTATTTATAAATTTTTTTTTAAGTCTCGCGTATAAGTCGACTCCCCCACTTTGAAGTTCTTTTTTTATCTAAAATTTCTGGACCTATATGCAAGTATATATGGTAAGTATATAATTAGAGTTATAAATAGAAAACCAGCCAAATGAGTTGTTACCTGGACTTACAAAATAAAAACCATTTTACTCATAAACTATGAATTGAGGAAAATTCGAACAAGGCTACTGATACACCTATTTATACAACAGGGTAAGGTAAGGAAAAAAAAAAGCCATAAAAAACAAGTCTTTTTTTTTTTAGGAAAGTCTAAAAACAAGACTACTACATTTATTTTAATGAAACTTTTGATGCATAACACTGGATTCCTACAGATCAAGCATGAAGCATAACCTTTCAATTTTGTTAGATTGTGTATTACCACAGTGATACATTTAACCTTCTCATCACCACAAACTGATATATCAGTTCTTTAAGCTGCAGACTCCATTGCAATACATGTTTTATTTAAAGTAATATAATTCTACAGATATAATTGAGTTTAAAAAATGAAGTAATGATTAATACTATCAAGGCTCATATACATACACTTAATAAAAACTTTTACATTATGTTGGAAAAAAATATCTTTTTAAAGCATTTTAAATATATTACAGAGAAAAAACAAACATTTTTCCTTTTGCTCAGTCAGAATGTTAAAAAAAAAGCTTTGATAAATGCTCCATGACGCTTAAAGTGGGAGTAGTTTTAAAATTAGTTTATATTTAAATTCTTTTATAGAAATAAGAATATACTGAAATAATTCTATCTAAATTATGTTTAAAAATTTAATCGTAGAAGAAAAAGTAAACACCCTCTATTAATTCCTCAACAAATTATCACAGAAGAAATTTTTTGTATCAAATTGTTGGACATTATTTGGTTATCCCATCGACCAATTTTGCCAATATAATATTAATAAAAAATATAAATAAAACATTGAAATAAAAATTAATTGATGATGTAACAAACATGCATAATGTGCTTTATAACATTTACAATCAACCATTATTGGCATTTAATCTTATACTTTGGCGATAGTTTTATGGTCAACAGATAACCAAGTAGCCAATGATTGTAAATAAAATCTACTTTTAAACTTTTAAGCACCTAACCATATTTTTACATTACATAATATTTTAATTTAAAGGTTTATTTAACACAAGATTGACATCAATGCTAATTTTTTTAATGACATAAGATGAAAGAATATGTAAAGTTATTACAAATCTTCATACCGACATTTTTCACAATTTTTATTTTATGAATCATTAAACATGTATGAAAAAAATCTGCAGAACGCTTAAAGGGTTAAATGATGTATATAAAAGTTTCTCAGGGGCTATCTACATGTTAAAACAACCCAGAACTTCATTTTTTTCAATGGCAAAATATTTCAAATTTTCAATTAAAAATAGGGTTAGATACCAAATTTCAAATCATTTCAAGTTTTTGAATTATATGTATTCAAAATTTAGTGTTTTTAATTTTAAAATACATTTTCATATTTTTATTAATATCTCCTGAAATTATACTCCTAATATGCTAATTTTCTATAAAGCACTAATATTAAAATACCAAACATAGATATGTTGATTTTGCACTTTTTATAATTTTATGATATGAGTTATGAAATTACTATTAAAAAAATTAAGAATTGCTGCCTACAATTTTTTTGATGAATTTAGATTCATTAAGACCTGCTTCATGGAAATTCCCAAATTTTCTTCCAAATAGTTTTCAAGTTATGCTTAAAAGCGGATGCTTTAAGGGGTCGTCTATGATAGAAGTGACTTGATATGTTGAAACTATCCTCTAATCTAGCAGTCTTCAATGACTGCTTGAATAGTACTGAAGGTTCCTGATCAAGAAGGGGGCTCTCACAGTCAACAATCGAGCATTGAACTTCAAATTGAATACAGCTCCCAAAACATGCTTGTCATAAAATAATATCTCATAAAGTTATCACACAAAAAGTTTGTTATTAGGCTAATTGAAAGGTATGGAATTCTTTTATGCTGTCAGAATATGGTACTGCTGCAGAAAAAACAAAGTTGGGGTTTGTTTTATTATATAGATGGAATTCTAAGCAAATTTTATGTACATCATTTGAAAGCAGACTTTATTTTCAATCATTCGGTTATCAGTAACTTTCTTCAATGATAATTTGTTGAGAAGCTAGTAGGAATTTTTTACTTTGTTTTCCACGACTGTACAAATTCACAGAAAATTATTTTTTTTATATTATTTAAATTAAAGAAGTAATTTCCAACTTTTTGAACAGTACTTAACTTTTATTTATAAACCTTGCTTTATTTCTTTAAAAGTGACTTTTATGTTATCTGTTTATACTTACTCAGCATTTTGGATGTTCAGACTTTTTTTTTTTTAAGATTTTATCTTTTCTTGTTCAATGTCCTCTGCATTTTTTATATTTGTTATCAATAATAACACATTTTTTATTACCCTTCTCTTTCTAAACTACATTTTAAAAAAATGTAAAGTAAATAGTTTTACAGAGTTAAAATTACTCATCCCAGTGTTACAAATATTTTTTTTTTTTTTTTTTTTTTTTTTTTTTTTTACCATTTTACTGTAAAATATAACCCATTAGACATTTACTGAAGTTAATACAGAAATAGAAAACGTGCCTATTATGCAATACTCAGGCTAAGCCTAACCATATCCCAAATAACCCCTCATCAGAAAACAAATCATAATAAATAGAATTCTAAAATTTATTCTTCCTTTTTATGTAGATCAGCAACTTAGATGTTCCTGTACAAGACTGAACTAAAATTAGTAGTTTTCAACAGTTGTTAATAATCATTAACAGTTCAGAATAATTTCATTATAGAATACAGAATCTTTAGAAGTGGAGTCAGCAAAAGAAACATATCTTACCATTAACTTGTTTTAATAAAGAGGATAGGTTATTATATTTCAAAAATTAGCCATCTATTAATAGAGAACTTTCATGTCGTCCAAGATCACATGGAAGCAAAGAGATCCAACGCCATGAATGAGTCACAGTGGCTGAATTTTAATGAATCAAATTAATAAATTTGCTGCAACAGAAAGTACAACTAGTAAACCAAAACTTTTTCGAGTTGATATCGGAAGGCTATATCAAAACTAAGCATATTTTTTTAAAGGAAATAAAATTATAATTGTAAGAAAAAAATGTAATATTGTAAAAATATACCTTTTTTTAGCAATGAGAGATTTGATTAATGATTTTCACAATAATGACAAAACTGAATAATTTGTTTCTTTAAACTAGTATCATTTACTTAAAAACAATACTATGTAAATGGAATATATAATATATTTGAATGCAACATGCAGAGATATAGGTGAGATTTTTAAATTAGTTCAATTGGTAATTAAACATGTAACTGAAAAATCATTTCAATAGACACATGATATAATAAACAATAGCGTTAAATAATGCCTGAATGTTACTCTGAAAATTCTGAGAAAAATTCTGAGATGGGAAAAACAAAAACAAAAAACTAAACTTTTAAAAGCAGGCTTTGCCTCTTTTTGTAATATAGTCATATAAATTGAAAATAATTTTCTTTTAATACCATTAAATGAAAAAAAAGTTTATTATTTAATATTATCTAAGAAAATATAATTTATTTGGGAAAAACAAGTATGTAAAATCAATTTTTCAAACTTTTCAATTTTTTCAAAAAAAAAAAAAAAAAAAAAAAAAAAACTGGTTTTTTCACTATTTAAAATTTTTTAGAAAAATTTACATCTCTACTTGAAAATAAGCACAAACAATCCTTGCTTTAATTGAACCAACTCCCTCAAAAAATCTCTCAATCTTTAAACATCTCCATACAAAAAGGCCAAGTTGGACTGCCATGTTTACCCACAATAATTTATTACTCGAAACCCTCAACATAACACCTTCTTGCATATGTATGCCAGGAGAAAAAAAATCTAGGTTTGCCAAATTACTAAAATTGGCAGGATTGCATTAGCACTAAACAGCTCTAACGATAACTGCCAAAAAACATTGTGGATGATTGAGGGTGAATACTAAAGACTAGCCTAAAATATTTAGTTTTCAATAAAGACTCTTGTAGAACTTTTGGTCAAATTTATTGTTTTATTAAGTGAATACATAAAATAATATTAATTTTTTTTAAATACTGAAACAAAGAAGAAAATGATTCATTTTTTTTCATTCTAAATTTTAAGAAATGTTTTTCTAGCTTTCAAGATAATTTCTCATGCATTAAATACCAGGATTTTTTAATATAGTCAAGGATCGATAATCTGCGTTAGTTTACGAATGAAAACAGTGAAATAAACAGTTCAGAAAATTTACAAATTAGTGATCCAAAAACTATTTTTTAATACGAATAATAAAATACTTGAAAAAAAATCACAATAAAAGATCTAATTTTTAAAGTACCGTATTTTCCGGGAATAACGCCGCACCGAGTATAACGCCGCACTTGGTTAAAAATAAAAAAAAACTAGTTTAATGCCGCACCGGGTGTAACGCCGGGCCGGGTATATTCCCACATTCATTATTAGAGCAATGAAATAAAATTATTAACTGATATAAAGTAAAACATTTTGATCTTAAATAAATAACTTATTTTTTTGTTGTACAGTTATTTCAATTATTCATCCATTCGCTGCGCCACGATTCCCGTTAACTTTTGCTAAATTGATAACATTCAGCTTAAACTTTGCAGGGTAACTGCGACGCTTACAACTCACATCTAAAAACATATTTAAGATAAAACTTAACATAAAATACCGTTAATCTGCCCCCCCCCCAAACGTGACGAAAAAAGTAAAATAATTAGAGGGGGCGCTTACACGGGATTTTTCCGCGATCGTTTCAAAAAAATTGCAGGGATGAATTATGATAAATTGAATGAATCGTGAATCTTTGGATAAATAATGAATTTTGATACTTGAAGCAATACGTGAAAAAATTTGCGGGTTTTTTTTTAAACGAAAATTCTGTCGAAAAAACGCAGAAAAAAGAAGAAATTTGTAAAAAACAAAACAAAAAAGCATGAAATCAATTAAAAAATCTCGAAAAAACGCACATTTCTAAAGATTCAGGATTTATTCATTTCATCATGATTCATTCCTTTCTCAACAGTTCTTTTGACATAATTTGCACTCTTTTAAAGATTTTTTTTATTAATTTTATTAATTGAAATTGCTTGCATCATTATGTTTATCTGTTTGCATCGTGTATTCTATTTCTATCATTTGCATTGTGTTACCCTCATACTTGTCACTGATTTCAATATTTCATTTGGTAAATTCACACTACTGTGATTTAAAATAATTGAAATTTGAAAATTAAAATTACTTATATTATTGTACTGGTCAGCCCTTTCCCCCTCCCTTCCCTGGCGTGTCTCTAAAACTCAACTGCTCAAAGACCATCTATCGACAGCACATCATCTGCTCTTCACCACTGCAGCTGCCTGCGAGATGAACATTAGACTCTTTTTATCATCATGATGAACTCTGCTTAGATTGTCTCTTGTTCGATGGAAGTAAACGTGAGCATCACGCCCACGTAGGTATTCCAATACCAATCGCCTTTGAGCCTTTTGACGTAATTCGCGTTTTTATTGCAATCTTTCGTCGAAATGTGGGGTTTTTGGCGATGCTTCAGCGAAATTCATGATTTTTTTCGCAACCCTTTAAAGAAATTTGCGGCTATTTTTCATAATCGTTTGGCGAAATTGGCGTTTTTTCAGCGATTATTTTGGAAGGGAGGGCGCTTTCTCGGGATGTTTTGAAAATTTCAAATTTTTTATAAAGTTGGGAGGGGATGGATTAACGGGATTTTACGGCATATCAGAAAATTAAAATCAATTTTAAGCATCAGATTCTTTAACCTTAAAAATATAATTCCATGTGCATGTATATAATTACAGCGAAAACAACGAAAGTTTAGATTTGCCGATCTGTTTTCAAAAATTTTAAATTAATTAGTCCTATTTACAAGCCGCACCTAGTTATTGGCCGCACTTTTGTTTACAAAACAAAAAAAATCTAGTTTAACGCCGCGGCGTTATTCCCGGAAAATACGGTATCTTTTTTATTTTATTAAAAGTAAATAAAAAATAAACTGTATTACTTATTTATGTAATATGTGTATGTAATTACAGTAGAGGACCTATTATCCGGAATCGTCGGGACCGAGGGCTTTCCGGATTTTGGAATTTTCCGGATTTCGGGTCCGTTTGAAACTTGACACCCCCCCCCCATAAAAACATGGAAAATTTTTAAATAACAACAAAATTATAGCACTGCCATCTAGAATATGAATAAAAAGTGTGTTGTACGAGAAGTCTGTGGAATAAACACTATGCTACAACTTTGACTCTTGTACTACAGTACAAAAGTCTCAAATCCGGACATCCAAAATTCAAAACTCTTCAAAATCCAGAAGTTTTGCTAACTGGCTTCATATATATATATATATATATATATATATATATTACTGTAAAATACCATTAATCCCCCTTAACGTGACGAACAATCGTAAAATAATTAGATGGGAGAGCTTACACAGGATTTTTCCGCGATCTTTTCCCAAAATTTGCATTTTTTGCGAGATATCTGCAAGATTTTTTCGCGATATTTGACGTGATTTGCAGAGTTTTATTGCGATATTTTATGAAATTTGCAGGGTTTTATCGCGATATTTGATGAATTTGCTGGGTTTTTTTGCGATAACTTGAAAAAATGTGAGTTTTTTTTATGCGGATGAATCATGATGAAATGAATGAATCATAAATTCTTGAATGAATCATGAATTTTGATACTTGAAGCAATTCTTGAAAAAAATTGCTTTTTTTTAAAAAAAAAATGTGAATTCTGTCGAAAAAGCTCAGAAAAAAGGTGAATTTTGTAAAAAAAAAAAGCCAAAAAGCATGAAATCTATTAAAAAATCTCGAAAACAAACGCACATTTCATCAAAGATTCATGATTCATTCATTTCATAATGATTCATATCGTTCTCAATCGCCTTCATTTCCGGATTTCGGGTCCTTCCGGATTTCGGAATTTCGGATAATAGGTCCTCTACTGTATTTTTATTTGAACACACATATATATTTATTTTTTTTAATAAAATAACTTTAAAATGCATTTTTTGAGATAGCATATTGAATTAATTATTAGATTTCATATTTAACTTTTCATATCATACTGATTATAAAATTAAAATGCTGTCTAGAAATAATAAAATTATGCATATTCCATAATATTCTTTAATCTACAATATTCCATAATCCGCACAACCTTTAGCCCTAGCTTGTGCGGATTATAGAACTTTGACTGTAAATGTATGAAATTTTTTGTTATAAACAATTTTTGTCACGTGAGAACTATTTCCAGACTGTCAATTTTCAAAAATATGTTATTAATGCTAACTGTGGCAGCCTTAATAACACTGGCAGAGTTTTTGCTCTATCATGAAATAGAAAATGGTATTTGATTTAACTGTTTTTAAGAAATAGTGAGGATTGTCGTTATATGTGTTTAGGCTAAAAACTGACTTTTTGAATGTGTCAGGAAACTGGGAATATAGATTTGAAATCTGTTTTAACAACAACGAAATGAAGAAATGTATGTTTTTAATGAATATTTTCAAAATTTCAGGCCTAAATAATGATTTTCACATTTTGATTGTTTTCAACTAAAGCAAAAAAGTACCTCTTTCCCCGAAGTATTTAAAAAAAAAAAAAAATGTTTCTCCCTTTTAGTTTCCAGAATACAAAGTTTAATTTTTTACATTCTGTACTAAAATTGTTATTTTGATTTTTTGCAACAATAAATAACCTTTAAGCTTGTCCCTAGAAAGAAGGGATCTCAAAATGCAGTAAGGGATGGCAAAGGGGAAAATTAACCTTTTTTTCTCTTTGTTTTTATTGTAGAATTGATTAAAGAGAAAGAAAGTGAAGTGTTTGGATGTAATAAGAACCCATATAATGAAATTTAACAAAGATTAAAAATGACTGACATGATATGTTATAAAAATCGATATTTGATACAGTAGATTCCCTCAAATCTGTAATGCTTAAAGTCACAACTCTCAAAAATCTGCACATAATTTACAAATGTAAACAATAAAGCACTCAGTACAGATATAGGGACAAAATTTAACTTTTTAAGTTTTATATCAATTCCATATATATTTTAGTTTATAATTTTTGTTAACCATACTGAATTAATGTTTACTCATGAAGGAAGTATAAATTTATTTCTGAAAAAAGATCATTTATCTATATATTGCTTATATCACAGGTAATCACACTCTTTTTGCCAAATGTATTTATGAAAATTAATTAAGCATTAATCTTAGGCATTTTTTATTAGTAAATCTGGCTTATCCTGAAATAAAACTTCTTTTTTATGATTTTGATGTGAATTAGTAGTGCACCTTTATGAGGCAAGTTTCATTGAATAATTTAGGAAAAGAGTATCTCATTGTTATAATGTATCTTTGCTTTTAATATTTTAATCATTTAAAAAATTATCTAAATTTTTTTTATTTTACTTTATTACTTATTTTAATATTTTGTTATATTGTAAACACTCATTATAGTTTTGATTGCATTATTAATTACATACAAATTACTCTTTTAAAAATATAAACAAAGCAATGACCAGAAATCCACACAGCTTCTGATCCCAAGCTGTGTGGATTTGAGGAAGTCAATTGAATATCATCCAGCGCTAGACACGGCAAGAAGTGTTATAAATTATGCCATTTATACCTAAACAAGATTGAGATAAACATTCTTTTATTCAGAATGCAGCTGAATGTACTTATACTGTGTCACGAGAAATTTTCACTTACTTCTAATAATATCATTATATTTCAAACAAGCAAAACGAGTTTGATGTAAATCTCACTAAAATATTTTCAGTATTGTTAAGTTTGGACTAAAACCAGTTTAATAATATAGTGACACATCCTGCATTTTTGATTGAATGTATTGTATTTCTGGTGGAATAAGTGAATAAAAGTTCTAGTGTCTTCTAGAACTTAAGTCTAAGTAATGATTTTTTAAAGAAAAACTTATTTGTAAAAATGTCATGTATCAAAAGGAGCAAGAACATTATTTGGTACTTAAGTATAATGGACCAGAAGCTAGATTATGAATAATTGTTTTCATTCTTACTTATTGTTTCTAATCACTTTCAAAACTGTAATTCAAAATTATTAAATTGGCATAAAAATGTTAAAAATTGTAAATAATGAAAAATAATTTAATAAATAAAATATAATAAGTGAACAATATAAATAAATAAATAATTACCCATAAAATATAATAAATAAATAAACTATATTATGTATTACAGTCAAAGGTCTATAATCCGCAATTTTTTATAATTCGTGTTACTTTACAAATGTAAACAATGAAATAAACAGTTAAGAAAATTTAAATTTGAGATCCAAAAGGGATTTTTAAAACAAATAATAAAAAAATTGGAAAACAAATCATAATTAAACATTTATTTTTTGTTAATATAACTCTTTTATTTTATTAACATTAAAAAACAGATTAATGCATTATGATACATATGTAGTAATTATTTTTATTTAAATGCACTTATATATAAATTTTTGTAATAAAATAATGTTAAAAAGGCATTTTTTCAGATAGCATATTTAATTAATTATTAGGTTTCATACTGTACTGATTAAAATGCTGTCTAGGAATAATACAATGATATATAATATACATAATACTCTATAATCCACAATATTCCATAATCTGCACAAGCTTTGGCCGCAACGTGCGCAAATTATAGAACTTCGACTGTATTATCATTACATTAAAGTTCCAATTAACTATGTTACGCTACATAGTTTTTTAAAACAGTGTTTGTTTAATCAGTAGGTATAACTGACATCCTGCTTGGTGCAATTGTACTTGATCTGGCTTGAAGAATATGTAAGTATCCATTATTCTTGTAACAATTATTTAGTCTTTTCTGAGGAATAAACAATAATATGAGTGTGAAATTTTTCTTCTAAATCCTCCAAACTGTTTCTTTGATTTTAAAATATTTCGTTAATAATATAAGAAAACTATGATCACAACCATGAAATAATTTTTTTATCTATTAAAAAAAAGTTTTTGAAATAATAATTCAAAGTATAGTTTTTATAGTGTACTTTACTTACAGTGTATGTCAGTTACTTACCTAATAGTTAGCTTTTGACTATCCAAACATTCGGCTCACATGTGTGTGATAGCAAAATTGAAAGTTCCCAAACATAAAATTTTGTGTCATCATAGGATCAAATCACAAGTTCTAGATTTTTCAATTGAAAAATAACTGAAGAAACAAACTATACCATTGATTTATTTTGCTAATGAAGACAGGTTTCAGTAAATTGATTTAAAAAATTGGCTACTGTTACAATATTGGTACATTTTATCACTGACGCCAATACAAAGAATGAATCACGAAAAAAGATTAATTCATGAATATTGAAACAACCAATAAATCTCCTAAAATAGAATTGTTCAACTAATTTTTAACAAACAAACAAACAAAAAAATATTTACAAAAAGAAATAGACAGTATTGTCAAAATTTGTGGATCTAGTACTTAAATATACTTTTTAGTTAAAAATTTAACGTAATATCATTTTGGAATAACTCAGGAATATTTAGCTCTGTTTGTTTTGTAAAGCGTGTTTCTTTTTATTGGCTACCTCCTAACCGAGGTTCTAATCGGAGATTTAAAAAAAAAAAAAAAAAAAAAAAAAAAAAAAAAAAATTAGTCATATCGCGTATCGCCGTAGCAGTTGTTTAATTGAGCTCAGTGAAATAATATTGGAATGCACGAATCATCAAGTAGGTCACGATTCATTCTTTCGCTGACGTCATGCCGCTTTCGTTGGCGTCTTGTTTATTCAGGTGCATTTCGCCAGCCCCCCCACCAACTCAAATTTTTTCGACAATAATACCAGTCGTTTATACCTCGTTTGTACCCGTTTGTACCAGCAATCTTTTCGTTTGTACCTCATTTGTACTAGAGTAATAAAGAGTTTTTAGTGGGGGGGCTGGAGAAACGGCCAGCCCCCCCACCTCAACATTTAAAAAAATGTACAGTGCCAATCGTTTATACCTCGTTTGTACCCGTTTGTACCAGCAATTTGTTCGTTTGTACCTCATTTGTACTAGAGTAATAAAGAGTTTTTAGTGGGGGAGGGGGGGCTGGAGAAATGCCAGCCCCCCCCACCTCAACATTTAAAAAAATGAATAGTGCCAATCGTTTATACCTCGTTTGTACCCGTTTTTACCAGCAATTTTTTCGTTTGTACCTCATTTGTACTAGAGTAATAAAGAGTTTTTAGTAGGGGAACTGGAGAAATGCCAGCCCCCCACCTCAACATTTAAAAAATGAATAGTGCCATTCGTTTATACCTCGTTTGTAGCCGTTTGTAGCAGCAAACTTTTCGTTTGAACCTCATTTGTACTATAGTAATAAAGAGTTTTTAGTGGGGGGGTGGAGAAATGCCAGCCCCCCCCCCACCTTAACATTTAAAAAATGAATAGTGCCAATCGCTTATACCTCGTTTGTACCCGTTTTTACCAGCAATTTTTTCGTTTGTACCTCATTTGTACTAGTGTAATAAAGAGTTTTTAGCGGGGCGGGGTGGAGAAATGCCAGGCCCCCTCCTCAACATTTAAAAAAATGAATAGTGCTAATCGTTTATACTTCGTTTGTACCCGTTTATACCAGCAATCTTTTCGTTTGTACCTCATTTGTACTAGAGTAATAAAGAGTTTTATAGGAGGGGCTGGAGAAACGACCCCTCCCCCTCCTCGCCTCAATATTAAAAAAAATGAACAGTGCCAATCGTCTATATTTTGTTTGTGCCCGTTTGTACCAACAATTTTTTCGTTTGTTACCTCATTTGTACTAGATTAATAAAAAGTTTTTAGTGGAGGTGCTGTAGAAACAGTCCTTGCCCCTAAATATTTAAAAATATGCATAAACTCTTATCGTTTATACCTCGTTTGTACGATATACAGTTTTTAAAACATTGAGGTAGAAGCTGGTCCTTTTCCCCACGCAAAGTGAAAAACTTTTATTACTCTAGGTAAAAATGAAGTATAAATAATTGGCACTATCCGTGCCAATTATAACAACAGTTAATATTGAATGCATGCTTTTTAAATACTGATTTCTTTTTAATCATTCTAGTACAGCTTAAAACCAAACGAAAAGATTGTTAATATAAATGGATACAAAGGAAGTGAAACGATTGGAGCCATTTATTTTTTTAAATATTGAGAGAGGGATTTTCACCATCTCTCCATCTCCCACAAAAAGCCATTTATTACTCTTGAGCAAATGAGGTACAAACAAGATATAAATAATTAACACTACCTTTTTTAAAATTATTTTTTCTATCTTTATAAGAAAAAATATCGTTTTCGGGAAAATTTTCGAATTCCGGTTTTCGGCGGATTTTAAAGCTCTAGGAGTCAGAAATTTCAAAAACCAACAGTGAGTCTATTTGTCTGCATGTGACATAAATTTTGTGAGCACTCTATTTTAAGAACTAATGCATGGAATTTATAAAAAATATATATTTAGTTAGTCTGATATAAATTGGTGCTGATTAGATTTTGGTGTAAATCACACAACAGGTAACGCTGCTATGCTGCCTTTTGTGAGATTACCGTAATAACTATATCCAGAATGTCATCAGACTTCAGATTAAGTTAGTCCTTGACATGAATTGATGTTTTTTACGTTTTTGTGTAAACCGCTAGATAGGTAGCGCTGCTATGCAGCATTATTTAAAAATTTCTGCAATCGCTCAATCTTCAGGTATAATGCACAAATTTTCATGAATTTGGTTAGTCCGTGATATGAGTTGACATTTTCTATATTTTGGTGTAAATTGGTTAATAGGTGGCGTTTCTATGCTGTATTTTTTTTTAAGAATTCCTCAATAGCTCTATTTCAAGAACTAATTCACAGATTTCCATCAAACTTCAGATTCGATAAGTCCTTGACAGGAATTTATGCTGTTTATATTTTGTTGTAAATAGCTCTTCAGTTGGCGCTGCTATACAGCATTTGTTACGAAATCTGTAACAACTCTCAAGAACTAATGCACGAATTTCTATCCAAATTCAGATACAGTTAATCGTTGACATGAATTGGTTTTGTATACATTTTGGTGTGAATCGCCTAACAAGTAACGCTGCTATGCTGCATTTTGTCGGATTTACACGATTTTAGCGATGTTCATAACTCAAGAACTAATGCATGGATTTTCATATCTTTAAAATTCTCTTGATGGGCATATGTTACAATTTAATTTTGGCACTGTAATGGAAAATTTCGAAAATTTAACATGTATGAGATGGAAGAAAGTTTTGGGATTGCTATTAGCGACCAGTTTTGAAAAGGATACTTCCCATTCCTCCAGCCCTTTTCCCCATTTTTTTTTTCTAAATTCCTATTTTTTTTTTTTTTTTTTTTTTTTTTTTTTACCATTAATTTTTTTCAATATTCTACTAAAGCTGACGTACAAACAAAAAGACTGTTGGTACAAATGAATACAAAGGAGGTATAAGCGATTTCGTTATTTATTATTTCAAATATTGAGACAGGGGTCAGGAGTTTCTCCATCATCACACAAAAAACCGCTTATTACACTGGTAAAAATAAGGTATAAAAGGGTTATAAAAGACTGGGGCTATCTATAGTTTTTTTTTTCCTATTTTAATATTGAAATGTGCGCTTCCAGTGTCCTCAACTTACTAAAAACTTTTATTATTCTAGTACAGATGAGATAGAAATGAAATCACTGTTTTTACAAACGAGTACAATTAAGATATAAACGATTGCAGCAATTCATTTTGTAAAATTCTAAAATTGGAGCTTCCCGTTTCTCCAGCCTCCCCTACCCCCACCTCATTAGTTCTTTATTATTCTAGTAATGTTGATGTATAAACTAAAAGAATGAAGTATAAACTATAGGCTGCACTATTTTTTAGGTAGATTTCGTATGAAATACTACCTATTGCATTGTCTCCCATGTTGGAATTTCTGAAAAATTTTTGCGGATCTACACGAATCATGACTCCTAGACTCCAAAACTACCATCAGTAAAAAAGTTTATATATATATATATCTATCTATCTATCTATCTATCTCTCTATCTATCTATCTATCTATCTATCTATCGGTGTATATCACTTTCTTCTAGACACGATAACTTCCATAATTATGCTCAGATCTTTTTCAAACTTTTACATAAAATCAAGGAGCTTAAAATCTCGGTCGAGTTCGTTAATGGGCAAAATCGGACCAAGGGGGTGGAAATAGGGAGGGTTTTTGTGAAAACAGAAAAAACGCGATAACTTCTTAATTAAAATAGATATAGAATCAGTTTAAAGTTTATATTACTTCTAAGAAATGGGCAAAAAGTTTATACATGACAGATTTTTGATAAAGTTAAAAATGGGATCAAGGGGCGAAAAAAACATGGTTTTTGGGAGAAAAAAATTCATAACTTCGTCAATTCTCAAGATATCAAATCCAACTAAATTTTATATAAATGTACTCAATATTATCTAAAACTTTTGTATTTACAAGTTTTTGATAGGACCAATTTTTACCGATGAAAAAAATTAAAAACGAAAAGAAAAAGGGGGGAGGAAAAAGAAAAAAATCCGTAACTTACTAAATTCTTAAGCAATCAAATCTAATTAAATTTATTTTACATCTTCACAATAATATCTACAACTTTTATATTAACAAGTTTTTCATAGAACCAATTCTTATAGCAAAAATAAATTAAACAAAAATAGGAGTTGGAGAAAAAACCTCAAATCCAAACTGCTTATATTCTGACTCATTTTAAAATTCATTTTTGATTTTAAACGCATCTAAATCACAGATCCTCTTATTTAGGAACTATATAATGCGACGTATTGGCCAATTTTTTGATAAAGGCAAAATATATTTTTAAAAAGGCTGCCAAAAAAGGTATTTTGAACAGATTTCCCGAAGTTATCGTCATTAAAATATCGATTAAGTATAACAAATTGCGTTTTTTCTGAGTCATTTTTAAATTCATTTTTGTTCTCAAACCCTTCCAATTTACAGGTCCTCTTATTTAGGAACTATGTAATGTGACGGATTGGCCAGTTTTTTGATAAAGGCAGAATATATTTTTAAAAAGGCTGCCAAAAAGGGTATTTTGAACAGAATTTCACTAAGTTATCGTGATTGAAATTTGAGGAAATTTAAGAAATTGCGTTTTTACCGAGTCATTTTTTAATCTTTTTTTGTTCTCAAACGCATCCAATTTACAGGTTCTTTTATTTAGGAACTATATAATGTGGCGGAGTGGCCAGTTTTTTGATAAAGGTAGAATATATTTTTAAAAAGGCTGCAAAAATGGGCACTTTGCACAAAATTTCCCAAAGCGATCATGATTAATGAACTGTGGGTATTCAAATAACAAATTGGTTATTTTATGACTCATTTTTAAATCCAATTTTACTCTGAAACGCATTCAAATGACAGTTTTTTGTTACTTAGGAACTATATAATGTGCGTATTCGTCGATTTTTTGATAAAGGGTGAATATATATTTTTTAAAAGCTGTCAAAGTAAGCACTTCGCAAAAAAATTTCCCAAAGCGATCATGATAAAAGAATTGAGGCTGTATTCAAATAACAAATTGTTTATTTTATGACTCATTTTTAAATTCAATTTTCCACTCAAACGCATGCAATTGACAGTTATTTGTTATTTAGGAACTGTGTAATTACTGTGTATTGGTCAGATTTTTGATAAAGGCTAAATATATATTTTAAAAAATCTGTCAAAGTGGGCACTTCGCACAAAATTTGTCAAAGCGATCTTGATTAAAGAATTGTGGATGTATTAAAATAATAAATCGGTTATTTTATGACTCATTTTTAAATTCAATTTTGCTGTCAAACGAATTTAATTAACAGTTTTTTGTTATTTAGGAACTATAATGAGCATATTGGTCAATTATTTTTAAATAAAGTAAGAATATAATTCAAAATATGTTGCCAAAATGGGCATTTGAGTAGAATTTCGTTTAATATGATTTTGATAAAACCAGTTATTACAGAAAAATGAAATTAAAAAAATTTTAAAAGCGAGTTAAACTGGGTTTATCTGTAATCTTTTTTTTTTTTTTTTTTTTTTTTTTTTTTTTTTTTTTTTTTTTTTTTGAGATGAAAACTTTTCGAAATCTACCTCCGCCTATAGGCCATGCCGAAAGGGATTTTTTAATATTGAGGTGAGTGCTAGTCGATTGACCAGAACCCCCTCCCCTTTCCTCTAAAAAAATTATTATTCTAGTACAAATGAGGTATACATGAAAATATTGAATGCACAAACGGGCACTATTGAGGTAAAAACCATTTGCGCTATTCAGTTTTTAGGTGCGTTCGTAATTATGTAAATACGTAGCACCTATTGTTGTCGCTCAGTCCGTCCGTCCGTCTGTCTGTCCGCATATAACAACGCAAAAACTACCCAACCGAATCGTTTGAAATTTAAAATACATAATTATAACATAATTTTATCGATTCATTTCAAATTTTATGAAAATCGGATGGATAGATCAATTACAGGGACAATCAAAAGGATTCCGTTACATTACGGTCAATGGGGAAAAAAGTTTCAAATGCATTTTAATCGTTTGAAATTTAAAACATACAATTATTACGTAATTTTATCAAGTCATTTCAAATGTTATGACAATCGGATGCATAGATCAATTACAGGGACAATCAAAAGGATTCCGTTACATTACGGTCAATGGGGAAAAAAGTTTCAAATGCATTTTAATCGTTTGAAATTTTAAACATATAATTATTGGGTAATTTTGTCATTTCAAATGTTATGAAAGTCGGATGCATAGATCAATTACAGGGACAATCAAAAGTATTCCATTACATTACGGTCAATGGGAAAAAAGTTTCAAATGCATTTTAATGATGTTACACTCATTCGAACATAATAGAATTGGCATGAATCTATGAAGTATATACTAAAATATGCATTCTGTACAATCTGTGATGCAAAGAATATTTAAGTTACAGGGCCACACAAAAGTATTCCACTACATAATGCTATATGGAGAAACATTGTTTGGGAAGTGTTTTACTTATATTCAAGTATTTCACATTTTATGAATAAGATATACGTTGCTGAGGTGTAATAAAAATTACTTCCTGCATATTTACAGAAACACAAAGATTTCAGCTACTATACTGTATCCGGAGTACGCTCTACTATATCAGCAAGATCTGAATATTTTTAAAACTTGGTTATCGTACGAACGCACCTCATTTGCGACGCTTCACGTGCAATTTCCAACTTGTTTAAATATTAAGGCAGGAGGTCGGCCGTTTCTACAGCCCCCCAAATACAAACTGTTTATTACTCTAGGACAAATGAGATACAAACGAAAAGATGGTTGGTACAAACGGGTACAAATGAGATATAAACGATTGACACTGTTCATCTTTTTAAATTTTAAAATGGGTGTTTCTCAGCCCCTCCGCCCAATAAAAACTCTTTAATATTCTAATACAAATGAGACACAAACGAAAAGATTGTTGGTACAAACAAGTACAAATGAAGTATAAACGATTGGCACTGTTCATTTTTTAAAATATTGAGGTGGAGGATTGACCGTTTCTCCAGCTCCCCCACTAAAAACCTTTTATTATTCTAGTACAAATGATGTACAAACGAAAAGATTTTTGGGTAAAACTATTACAAACGACGTATAAACGTTTGGCACTGTTCATTTTTGAAAATATTAAGATGGGAGGCTGGCTGTTTTTCCTCCCCCCCCCCCCATTAAGAACTCTTTATTACTCTACTACAAATGAGGTACAAACGAAAATATTGTTGGTACAAACGGGTACAAACGAGGTATAAACGATTGGTACTATTCATTTTTTTTTAATGTTGAGGTGGGGGGCTGGCCGTTTCTCCAGCCCCCCCACCCCCCACTAAAAACTCTTTATTACTCCAGTACAAATGAGGTACAAACGAAAAAATTGCTGGTACAAACGGGTATAAACGAGGTATAAACGATTGGCACTATTCATTTTTTTAAATGTTAAAGTGGGGGGGGGGCTGGCATTTCTCCAGCCCCTCCCCCACAAAAAACTCTTTATTACTCTAGTACAAATGAGGTACAAACGAAAAGATTGCTGGTACAAACGGGTACAAACGAAGTATAAACAATTGGCACTATTCATTTTTTTAAATGTTGAGGTGGAGGGAGGCTGGCATTTCTCCAGCCTCCCTCCCCACTAAAAACTCTTTATTACTCTACTACAAATGAGGTACAAACGAAAAAATTGCTGGTACAAACGGGTACAAACGAGGTATAAACGATTGGCACTATTCATTTTTTTTTAAATGTTGAGGTGGGGGGGGGGCTGGCCGTTTCTCCAGCCCTCCCACTAAAAACTCTTTATTACTCTAGTATAAATGAGGTACAAACGAAAAGATTGCTGGTACAAACGGGTACAGACGAAGTATAAACAATTGGCACTATTCATTTTTTTAAATGTTGAGGTGGGGGGCTGGCATTTCTCCAGCCCCCCCTCCCCACTAAAAACTCTTTATTACTCTAGTACAAATGAGGTACAGACGAAAAAATTGCTGGTACAAACGGGTACAAACGAGGTATAAACGATTGGCACTATTCATTTTTTTTTAAATGTTGAGATGGGGGGGGGGCTGGCATTTCTCCAGACCCCCCCCCACTAAAAACTCTTTATTACTCTAGTACAAATGAGGTACAAACGAAAAAATTGCTAATACAAACGGGTACAAACGAGGTATAAACGATTGGCACTATTCATTTTTTAAATGTTGAGGTGGGGGGCTGGCATTTCTTCAGCCCCCCCCCAACTAAAAACTCTTTATTACTCTAGTACAAATGAGGTACAAACGAAAAAATTGCTGGTACAAACGGGTATAAACGAGGTATAAACGATTGGCACTATTCATTTTTTTAAATGTTGAGGTGGGGGGGCTGGCATTTCTCCAATCCCCCCCCCAACTAAAAACTCTTTATTACTCTAGTACAAATGAGGTACAAACGAAAAGATTGCTGGTACAAACGGGTACAAACGAGGTATAAACGACTGGTTTTATTGTCGAAAAAATTTGAGTTGGTGGAGGGGCTGGCGAAATGCACCTGCGTTACTTGTTAGGCGATTCACACCAAAATGTATACAAAACCAATTCATGTCAACGATTAACTTAATCTGAATTTGGATAGAAATTCGTGCATTAGTTCTTGAGAGTTGTTACAGATATCGTAACAAATGCTGTATAGCAGCGCCAACTAAAGAGTTATTTACAACAAAATATAAACAGCATAAATTCCTGTCAAGAACTTATCGAATCTGAAGTTTGATGGAAATCCGTGAATTAGTTCTTGAAACAGAGCTATTGAGGAATTCTTTAAAAAAATGCAGCATAGAAACGCTACCTATTAACCAATTTACACCAAAATGTAGAAAATGTCAACTCATGTCACGGACTAACCAAATTCATAAAAATTACTTCATTATACCTGAAGACTGGGCGATTGCAGAAATTTTTAAATAATGCTGCATAGCAGCGCCACCTATCAAACGGTTTACACAAAAACGTAAAAAAAACATCAATTCATGTCAAGGACTAACTTAATCTGAAGTCTGATGACATTCTGGATATAGTTATTACGGTAATCTCACAAAAGGCAGCATAGCAGCGTTACCTGTTGTGTGATTTACACCAAAATCTAATCAGCACCAACTTATATCAAAGACTAACTAAATATATATTTTTAATAAATTCCATGCATTAGTTCTTAAAATAGAGTGCCCACAAAATTTATGTCACATGCAGACAAATAGACTCACTGTTGGTTTTTGGAATTTCTAACTCCTAGAACTTCTAAATCCGTCGAAAACCGGAATTCGAAAATTTTCCCGAAAACGATATTTTTTTCTTATAAAGATAGAAAAAAAAAAAAAAAAAAAAAGGTAGTGTTAATTATTTATATCTTGTTTGTACCTCATTTGCTCAAGAGTAATAAATGGCTTTTCGTGGGAGATGGAGAGACGGTGAGAATCCCTCCCTCAATATTTAAAAAAATAAATGGCTCCAATCGTTTCACCTCCTTTGTATCCATTTATATTAACAATCTTTTTGTTTAATTTTAAGCTGTGCTAGAATGATTAAAAAAAAAAAACAGCATTTAAAAAGCATGCATTCAATATTAACTGTTGTTATAATTGGCACGGATAGTGCCAATTATTTATACTTCATTTTTACCTAGAGTAATAAAAGTTTTTCACTTTGAGTGGGGAAAATGACCAGATTCTACCTCAGTGTTTTAAAAAATGTATATCGTGATTTGTATTCACTCACCTTTATACTGAATGTTTCTGTTTGTACTCGTCTGCACCAACAATGTTTTCGTTTGTGTATCAGTTTTATTTGTCTAATAAAATAATTTTTAATCGATGGTGTGTCTGGGAAACAACCTTTTACCTGAATCTTTTAATCTAGGGATTCTCAAACATTTAAATAGACGTACCACTAAATTGAAGTTCACAAACCGTTTACAACCAGGGGAAAATCTCAAATCTAATACAGAAAAAACAATATAAAATAAATAATTTTGGGTGATAAATGTTGATGTATTTAAATAGCGAACATAAATACTCTTTGTTACACATAGAAAAAAATTCAGGAAGGATGAAATGTCAACACAACATATGCCGAGGCATTAGTTCCATTTATCTAAAAATTTCAGTAGTAGTACTAGTACCATAATTTGAGAACTCCTGTTTTAATCCTTTCAATCGCAGTGGTCATACGGTGTGACCACCTAATTTTAATTATAAAACTCATAAACACACACAAACACATATGTATATATGTACATTACATATATTATTATTGTAAGATATTTTGATATATTGCATCTACACTTTTGGATTATTCCACACTTTCATTTTTAGCATAGCCATAATTTTATAATTTTAAATACGTTGTTTTACTGCTGCGTGGCGGATTAATTGGTGTATTTCTTTCTTTCCTTATTTATGTTCAATTCATTTTTCCTGATGCATATAACTTTTTATAATATTCCCTACTGTTATGACTTAAGATCTACCAAAATTGGAATTTAGTTTGCAATCTTTATGATACACACTTATTGTAATCATTTAGTTAATAATCTACTAACTTGACTTTTATTTTAGGGCTTTATTATTTAGAATTTATATTTGTGTGCATTGCATAGCAAAGAAGACTTTAAAATAAACATAAAAGTCCCCCAAAATTAATCAGGGAAGCATCTTATCAGTATGAACCTACATTCAAAATTTAAAACAAATCTATTGATTGTGCATGAAAAACAAAAAGAACTTGATTAATACATAAATATATTTGGCAAAAATATTGAGATTACCAGTGATATTAGCATATCTTGATTTTTTTCAGAAATAAATTTATTCTTCCTACATGAAAAAGCATGAATTCAGTAATATGAAAATTACAAATTAAAAAATATATAGAATTTATATAAAAATTAAATGTTCAAATTTTGTCCCTACATGTGAACTGAATACTTCATTGTTTACCTTTGTAAATTATGTGTGGATTTCAGAGAGTTGTGGCTTTTAAAATTTCGAACTTAATGGAGTCTACAGTATAATTTTTTTGTGTCTCAGTCAATTATTTCATCTTTCTATAAAGAGAATTTTTCTGCTCTTGAAAAGGCTAAGTATGAGGGGGAGGGGGAGCAATCTTTTAAATATACTTCGTATAGGTTTTTATCAACAGGCTCTTTCTTTATGCTTCTTTTGTCTTTCTATAATAGAAGTATTATTTTTAAACGGCGCTTAAAAAACAGGCAACCTCCAATGTTGATATGTAAAAAAAAAGTTAATTAATTATGCAACATTTGTCCACTTTTGTAATTCTTACTAATAGTATTTTCCATTGCACATTATTGTACTTTCGTAATGGAATTTTATGGAGATGCAGCAGAAATCTCTTTCTATCTTATCAACACAAACAGCTTTTCTTTAATCATGATACTCGTTAATACCATCGTTATGCATCCATTTTATATACACATTTCTGAAAAAAATGTTTTTTTAAATTAAAACTGAATACAAAAAGTAAGTATGCAAATTAATGTACAGTTTTTTTTACAAATTCTAGTTTTAATAATAAACTATACATACATTTTGAAAAGAAAAAATAAAAACATTGTTTAATTGCATTTACATAAAGATTTACAAGTGCTGTATTCAGGAATATCTCAAAAATACACAAATAAATTGAACAATAAGAAAAAATGTTTTCCATATTCCGAAAAATAGAAAAAGTATTTAAAGTCAATCATTAAAATTGGAAATGAAGTACAAAATGAAGGGTTTGAATTTTTTCATACAAACAGTTTTGATATAACAAGTAAATATACATACTTCACACAAATCACTTAATTATACAATGTGACAATTTAATTATAAAAAGACAAATCGGAATATTCCAAATGGCTCTGAATTAATCTAATGAATGCAATACAATCTTTGTATAAATCAAAATATAATGCGAAAAGATAAACATTAATACAGTAAAACCTCCATAACGGACACTCCCGAATAGAGGACACCTCTATTTAACGGACAATTTTCCAATCCCCACTCCCAAAACCTGAATTTTTGTATGTTTAACCTCTGAATAACGGACATTCCGAATAGCGGACACTATTTTCGGCGATAAAGAATGAAAAGGTATTTTTAACGAGAAAAAAAAAATAAAGTAAAAAGACCTCTAAATTTATCAGAGCAATGTTTCATAAATTTTTTGATCATAGATAAATGTAAATCGTGAGCGGTGCAAAATCCCACCCCCTTCCACATTCGGTGTTGAATTCAGGGGGTTGCCCGGGAGGACATCTCCCTGAGCACTGAAATGTCCTCACCCCCGGAAATTATTGAGATTTTATTCTTTTAATGGTCAAAATGTGCAATCCTCCCTCACTGCCCGGAACAGATGTACAATAACGCCATATTGAAAAACAAATTACATGTAATCACTAGCAATAGTTAACTTTTGCAACTTTTTTTTATTTTTTTTTTATTTTTCGTAAGAATGTAATAAACAGTGGATAAAGATGCGCACAGTTTTTTTTTCAGTTTTATTGCTTAAAAAATAATTTTAATTTCTGATTAATTATATAATAGAGGTTTTAGAACATATAAAAGTCAATTTAGGAAACATTAAATATTTCTTAGTGATTTTTGATTCTTTGAGGTTTTCCCAATAGCGGACACCTCCGAATAGCGGACGATTTCTGCGTTCCCGAGGTGTCCGTTATTTGGAGGTTTTACTGTAGTATCAAAATTTCAAATGCATGATTCATGAACATTTATCATTTAGTACGATTTCTTCCTTTTTAATGGTTTAAAAGTTCTTATAAATAATAATAACTCGTAATTTTAAACGCCAATATTTTTTTAATAGAGCATTTCTTTGCGGAGATAAAATAATGTCTGCCATCAATTATTATTTTTTTTTTAAGTTTACTCTCGAAATAATAATACTTAAAACTGGGAACCATGTTAGCTTTTAAGATAATAAATATGAAAGGTGCATCACTCTTTTACGAAAATACACTTATTCGCAATATCAAAACTTAAGTCTTAATACAACAAATAACTTCGTAAAATTGCAAACAATTAAGTAACGTTGTGAGGGCGTTAAAAATGAAATTGTAAAATCTAATAGTTTAGAAAATATGCCCATTTAAAAATATTCTTTTATGTTGCATATTTTAAAGAAAAAAATTATAAATAATTCATGATTTTTATTTATATACATACATTTTCTCATACGTTTACTGTTGAAATTTGAAAATTTAAAACCAATGGTAATATGTAAGCAGCATTAAAAATATAATTACAATAGATCATTCAGTAGCCCAAAGATCAAATGAAGAACAAAATAAGAGTTTTCAGATCTCCCCCTTCCCCTCCACACACACACGCGCACACACACGTAAACTCACGGAAAAAGTTCACAGAAATTTATCATTAACATAACCAATTTAAAAATTAATGATAACAATATTAAAGATAATGGTGATAATAAATGGCCAAAGACTAATTAAAGTAGTAATTAAAAATTAATTCAATTTTCAGAACAAGAGTTTGTGAAATAAAATATATATACTGTAAAAAGTACAAAATTAATAGAAAACTAGCAATACACATGTTTAAGGGAAAAAAAACCCGGAAATACATGATTATTGATGTGAAGTATTATATTGTTTTCAATGTTTAATTCAAGAATCATTGATATTCAGTGTAATCTAATGCTTTAGATTTAATGCTCTTAAATAGACATTGATAACAATAGTAATAAAACATAATATCGTGTACATTCACAATATTGTGCATAGTTAACACACTATTCCCAACAGAAGAATATTGACATTAAACAATTTCGCTATGAATAAATTCCTTATATACAATATTCTAAGAAATGAAATAAAACCTATTGTTATTAAAACTAAGGAGAAATACAAAAACAAATAACATTTGAAAAAAAAAAAATATATATATATATAAACTTCCCCATTTTATTCAGAGTTTTTAAAATATTAATTTAATAATGTTAATTTTGAACATTAGCCACAGAAACGGGAAATGAAAAATTGTTCTTTTACTTTTTTTTTAACCCTCTAAGTGTTTGGCACGTAATATTCCGTTCACTAAGCTCCAGGTTTCACTGCAATATAAACAATATTTAAGGTAATATAATACTATAGATTTAATGAATTTTCAATACATTTTAGAATGATTAATACTCTCAAGAATTACATTCGTATTTGTATTTAATTAAAAAAAAAAAAACGTTGAATTAATCATATTTTCTGAGTATTTAAAATAAAATGCAGAGAAAAAAACTTTAAAATTTTACCCATATGCAAGACGCTTGGAGGGTAGCAATACTTGTACTCAATAAGATATTTTTTAAGTATGTTTATTTAAAAAATCATTAATAAATTATATGAATATATTATACATAATAGAATAAAAATAAAAGTATACGAAAAACATAAGTACACTATACGACATGTTTTTTAATACTTGCTTTGTAAAATTAAACGTATAAATAAAAATACTTGTGTACATTTCACAAAATATAATTTAACGAAAAATTATAGTATTAATTTACTTTATAAAATAATGTTTTAAACTTATTTTATTGAAAATATTCAAAGAACATTTTTTTTTTAACTGGATATATCGATATATTGATACCAAGAATCAGGTATGCTAAACATTACACCACAGATGCTCAAATATATATCAATTTTTACTCTCTCTCTCTCTCTCTCTATATATATATATACCGGGTGTCCTGAAAAGGACTGAACGATTTTAAAAATCAATAACTTGAAAACTTTTACAGATATTTAAAAAATTCTTACACAAGAGTCATCTAAAAGGTCAAAAGTTTTTTTCCTGCGATTCTGGATTTTAGTTCGAATTACAAACAATAGATGGCGCTGAGAGCGCTAGGTGCTGTATTGAGACGAATATTGACGTCACTTGGCACTGGAGCAAAATAAGGAGATTAAGGCTGTGGAGTGGATCTTATTCGAAAATGAACTTTTGCTTTTACGATCCGATTTTGAATGCTATCCATATAATTTTGATTTTGCTAGCGGTAGCGCAATAATAGAGAAAAATGCTGTTTCCATGGGTCCTTTGAAATATTAATGCGTGAAATAACAACGTTCGAATTACCGACTTTTATTATTATTATTTTTTTTTTTTTTTACATTCCAAGAATGTAAGTACTTTTAACAACAGGATATCTTATTTATCTATTTATTTATCTGGGTATCTTTTAAAACTTTTTTATGTCACCTTGTCATGTCATGTCCTGTATTATATATTAAGTATGTGGGATTAACAGTTCATTTACAGGTACACCCAAAAGATTCCATCGCATCATAGTCTACGGGGAAAAGCGCTTGCAGTGTATATTAATGAAATACACTGTTTCAAATGTATTGGAACCTATATAAATCACTGAATTTCAGTATAAGATGATTATGATAGAATAGGGTATTTGGTATTTATAGCATTTTACGTTCATTTACAGGGACACACAAAAAGAAATCGGTTACTGTACTGTCTGTAAGTAATAATTGCTGAAAATGCGTTTTCCATTTCGGCATGCGCTTTTAAATTTAACTGTTTTTTAGATACGTTAGTAATTATATAAATGCGTATCACATATACTTGTCTCTGGTTCGTCCGTCCGCCTGTCTATCCGCATATAACAGTGCAAAAATTACTCTGTCGAATTGTTTGAAATTTTAAATATATATTTGTTTAGAATTTTATCCAGTTTTTTCAAATTTTATGAAAATCGGATGTGTATTTCCAATACAGGGACAATCAAAAGTATTCCGTTACATTACGGTCGACGAGGGAAAAAAACTTCAAGTGCTTTTTGATGATAGTACACCCGTCCGAACATAATGAAATTAATATGTATTTATGAATTAAATTAAAATACAAATGATGTAGAATATGCTGCACAAAGAATAGTTATTAATCATTTACAGGGCTACACGAAATAATTATGTAACATAATGGTATAGAAGGGAACATACTTTGCGGCATATTTTAATTTTGTTACACATATAATAAAATTGTTATAAGTTGCTTAGGTTTACTACGAATTACTTATTGTGCAATAGAAAATACGAAGTATTTAAAGGGACACACAAAAGATTTCGGAAACTATGCTGCATCAAAAATGCTGTACGTTAACGATAATTGCTTGAAGTTTTTTGTTTTGATATGATATGATTTTTTTTAGTTTCATTTAAATTTTGCATGTTACGTTGTGTATATAATTGGTGAAAATCATATACAGGGCTACACAAAAGAATTCGCAGTCCTTACTAAGTGTGTAAGTAAATATATTAAAGGTGCTTTGTAAATGAGTTATGCATTTTTAACGTTGAACAGCTTTAAGTACATTACGATATGTTTAAAGAATAGAAATGAAATGATATACAGAGGCACTCAAAAATTGGATTAATAACCGGCTCTGGATGATAATCTCTGGAAGTGTGATTTCATTAGTTTAAAGCACGTATCGGTTTTAAATAGATTTTAGCTAAATAATGGCATGTATTTAAAGATAGTAGGTAAACTACAAGGCTATACAAAAGAGTTCAAATATGCTTCTGTCTATTTAAATAAATTGTTAAATGTCAAATTTCAACTTAACATGTGCTTTTAACGCTTTCCAAGATAGGTGAAAGTGTTTATGATTTCTATTTAGTTAGCCGTCTGCCTATCTGTCTTTCCAAACTCTAACTTGCGTTGAAGTAATTGAATTGGTCTGTAAGTGATATATGTTAATGAGATTTATTATGCCGTGTTGGGTATTGTAAACAAACTATGCATAATTCATGATTCATTTACAGACACTCAAAACTATTCCATTACATTATGTTCTGTGAGGATAATTATATATGTAGCACCTATATTCGTCATCTGGAATGTTCTTTTATCTGTCCGCACATAATAGCGCAAAAACTACCCAACAGAATGCTTTGAATTATAATATGTATATACTCGTTGCAGAATTTTCGTTACTCATTTAAAGTTTTATGAAAAGCGAATCAAAGCTTAAAAGGATATTAATAAATGTTTTCTTCATTCTATTAAAACCTATCATGCGTGACTAATTCAACGATATCCAATGATAGGTGATGATTCTAGGTTGTTATAATGATTATGGTTCATTTATGATGGAGGTAGTATTATATCCCTATTACCATGAATTTAATATACATAATCGCAATAAATTTTGTATTTAGGTATTTTTTTCAAAAGAGTGCAACAGCTATTGCACCGAGTTTTCAATGTTTATACTATAAATATTCTTTGTTCTAAAAAATAAATCATTTCCGAATTTTTTTTTACAACATACATAAAACTCTACTAAAGAACTTCTTTAAAAGAACTAGCATTTCTTAGAATATAAAAAAAATTTAAATAGCAAAATTAATTAATTTTTAACAAAAAAAAAAAAAAAAAAAAAAAAAATACTAAATCGTTTTACTTTGTTTTAAAATATGATGCACAAAATATTCTTTAAATTAGATGATAAAAAGTAATCCGAGAAAATATAGCTCTCTTAAATGTAAAATCGTCTGCAAAATTCGTATGCTGCTCGTTAAATTCATGCCCAGTTTCAATCGCTGCTATTATATAAAAGGTTTTATTATTTCCATGACAACAACACATTTCATTGAAATCATTCCGACTGAGCCCAAAATCGGGCTTCATGTCGAGTACACAGGTCAAATGTATGATGTTCAATAAAAAAATAAACAAAAGTTCAAAATCGGACCCTAAGAGAAAGATTGCATTGTCAAACGAGACCCACTCCACAGCCTTAAACTCCTTATTTTGCTTTAGTACCAAGTGACGTCAATATCCATCTCAGCACAGCACCTAGCGCTCTCAGCGCCATCTATTGTCTGTAATTCGAACTAAAATCCAGAATCGCAGGAAAAAAACTTTTGACCTTTTAGATGACTCTCGTGCAAGAATTTTTTAAATATCTGTAAAAGTTTGCAAGTTATTGATTTTTAAAATCGTTCAGTCCTTTTCAGGACACCCGGTATATATATATGTAATAAAATAAAATAAAAATTTTTGCGCCATTTTTTTGTTCTCTCTTAGCTTCAATTCTAAATTTGTGGAACATATTTCAATCTTAGTTTCGTAACTTGTAACAGCTAAAATTCTTTTTCTTACTTTAGTTATTAATAAATTATTACTTGCTTCTCAAAAAGGCGGGAAGTATTTCGTAAGCTTTTTACTTTCTGGCATATTCCTGCGATTTTAATTTTATTTTTTTATTTTTAACATCGCGTGACAGGTGTTACTACGCGTTGCTAAAGGGCTTAGTCTTCCGAGGAAAAAATATAGTTCTTGCCAATAGACCGCCTATTACGGCCAATTAGAATTGATCATTTTATCCGTTAGAGGCTCGAGTCCATCCTGATTGGATTTTTAAAATGATTGACGCGAAGTAGGAGGGTGCTAGTTTTGTCGTGAAAATGATTTTTTCATTTGGCTTTTCAGGAGAACAGAATGCACCTTTTCTTTAAACTATCAAGACGCGCGTTTCATTGCTCCGCTGAATTAGAATGCATTTTTCTTAAAAGACTACTCGGAAGCCATGTCATGTTTCCCGAGAATGCGATTGACTTTAAAAGATTATTAGGATGCTGTTTCTTTTTTCTCCCCAAAATTCTAATATCGTTTAAAGACTCCTATTTATCTGGGATCTTTTTTCTTTTTTTTTTCTTTCGGCAGCATTCCTTGCAACACCAGTGGCATCACTTTGATAACTAGTGATTGTCTAAGTTGAAGATAAAGAAGTCAGACGTTTCAGTAACCAGTCTCCAACTCTGCGAAAATGACGCGTACACAATTAGCGTTGTGACGAAAAGGTTTCTCTAGAGACGTATGCAGGTTCATTTGAAAAATCCTGCCGGCTTCCGAAAAGTTAGCCTTTACTACTAATTGTGGGCTCTGGGAATGGAATGTTCTCCCCTTTGGTGTAAAGGTAGGCCCCCCAATTTTCAACAGGACAATTAGAAGAATTCTTACAAAATATAAAATAGACTTTGCTTGTTATTATTTTGATGATATAATTATTTTTTCTAAATCAATAGATGAACATATACAGCATCTCATCCAAATTTTTGATTTATGCCGAATAGAAAATATTAAATTAAAATTATCTAAATGTACTTTTGCTCAAAAACAAATCAATTTTCTAGGGTATGAAATCCAAAATGGAACTTTAACTCCAGCTAATACTAATATAGAAACAATTAAAAAATTAAAACCTCCTACTAACACTAAAGAATTACAAAGATTTCTTGGTTCTATAAATGTGTATCATAAATTTATTGACAAATATGCTGAAATTAGACACCCCCTAAATAAATTACTTAAGAAAGATACTATTTGGGAATGGAATACTGAATGTCAAAACTCTTTTCAAAAATTAAAAGATGCCCTCATTGCTAAACCAATTTTAAAGATTTATGACCCAAAATTACCCCTACACATGTTTGTTGACGCTTCTCAGGTAGCGGTAGGTGCAGTTCTTAAACAACCCGACCATAATAACTTTTTACATCCAATTGCTTATTTTTCTAGAGGATTGAGAAGTTATAAGAAAAATTATTTCATTACCGAACTAGAGTGTCTTGCTATCATTGATACTTTAGATAAATTTTATCATTACTTTCACGGTGTACAATTTACCATCCATACTGATCATGCATCTCTTGTTTGGTTAAAAAATGTCAAACATTTAAGAGGTCGATTATTTAGGTGGTCATTGAAGTTAAGTATGTTCGATTACAAAATAGAGTACTTAAAGGGATCTACAAATGTCGAAGCCGACATGTTGTCCCGAAACCCTATTTCTCATTTTTGTAAACCCCTTACTTTTCTTCTTGACGTTAAAGAGATTATTGAGATGCAAGAAAAAGAAAATGTGTGTGGATCAAATTATATTAATGACAATGGACTGATTATAGTTAAAAGAAAAGGTTTTCGTAAAGTGGTAGTTCCCATGTCCCTAAGAAAAAAATTGCTTAATGTTGCTCATGAACAGTTTGGTCACCCTGGTGTTCAAAAAATGCAAAATTTAATTTCTCCTAACTATTATTGGCCAGATATGACCCAAGACATTACTAACTTTGTTAAATACTGTGATATTTGCCAGAAAAATAAAAAACCTAGACAAAAAAAATTTGGCTTATTACAAGCTATGCCCACTACAGATCAACCTTTTGACTGTCTGTCTGTTGATACTGTAGGAGGGTTCAATTATTATAATTCTACAAAAAAATATCTCCATATTATAATAGAACATGCCACAAGATATGTTTGGGCATTTCCTTCCAAAAGTGTCACTACAGAAACTTATACAAATTGTCTGAAACAAATCTTCAATATCAAAATCCCTCAACAATTATTCTGTTTTAGTAAGATTTCAAGTGTACAGTCCCCTCAAAAAATACTTAGTGACAGGAATGCTGCTTTTACTTCTTCAAGATTCAAAAAATTCCTGCGAAATCATAATATTAAACAACGTTTGACCACTGCCCATCATCCACAAACGAATGGGAAATGTGAAAGAGTAAATCAGACAATAGTAACTAGATTAAAATGTAAAGTAAACTCCACTACCTCTAAAATTCCCTGGACTAAACTTTTAACTGAGGTAATTAATGAATATAATAATACACCCCATTCTATTACTAAATTTCCACCTGCTTACTTGCTTTTTGGCCAATTACCCTATGACTCCCCCTTACAACAAAATTATTATCCCCCTGTTCATGAAGCACTTAAAATTGCTAAAACAAGAAGTGATGAATTTCATTTAAAAAATAAAAGATATTATGATAAAGATTATATCGAACCAAAATTTAAAATAGGAGATCTAGTTATCTATGAAGAATTTCAGTACCCTAATACTAGAAAGTTATCACAAGTATTTAGTAGCCCTTATAAAATCCTTAACAAATTATCCGAAGTAAATTTTGAAATTGATAGGCAAAACCAGTTCAAAAGTTCAGAAATAGTACATGTATCTAAATTAAGGCCTTATTATTCCCCTGATAAATTTAAATTAAGTCATGAGCAACAACCCCCTAATCAACAACAACAAACTCAAGTAAAAACTGTAGCTTAAACTATATCTCTAGTTTATCATTTTATAATTTTTTTTCTCTTAACCAGTAAATTTCTTTTCATATTTTAATTCAGATAATATCCTGTAATTCTCACAGAATGGCAATGATATCTCTTGACTGCAGCGGGAGTGTCACTTGTCTGGAAATTTTTATATTTGTTTATTTATGCCGGCGTAGACGAACAAAGTGGAAATTTCTTATTCTGTACTGAATTATCCTACTTAGAATAGTTTAATAACAAATAAATATTTAAAAATATACAAAATTTTTTTCAACTGAACCTATTTGTAATATTAAATTTAAGCTATCAATTAATAAATTAATTATATACCAAGTAACAAAATTTTTATCACTTTATTTTAATTTTTTCTTTCTCTCTCTCTTTGCTGCTACATTCCAGTCCAAGTACATGACAATTAGAATTTAATTTTGTTTCTTTTTCTCTTTTCTACTTGTATCTTGCAATGTTTTATCACACCGAGAGAATATTTATTGCGTAATTATTTGACATGAATAGATCTTGTTTTTTATTTTTATCATTTATTAATATTTCTTTTTAAGAATCTTAGTAGTTTAAAGGTCACGTGCATTCTCAAACATGAACAAAATTTTTATTTATCTTTATTTTATTTTAATTTATCATATTATATTTTAATTTTTTTTTGTACATATTCCTACTTAATCCTGTACTCGAATTACCAGATTAAGTAAATGATTTCATAATTGATTGTATTTTTATTTTATTTCACTTCTCTCTATATTTCATCCCAAAAATATGAGATGAGATAAACGAGATTAAGTATTTAAAGAATGTCTTTTGTGATATTTATTATTACTTATTAAGAGATTTACTTATACCCATTATGAGATTTACTTATGATATTTATTATTATTGATATTTTTCCTTATTATGTTTCTTACTTATATTGTTTATTATTTACATTGTTAAAGTTTATTATTACTATATTATAAAATGTCTTACTATATTGAATTTGGACAATTAATAATGATATAATTAGAACTCCTTGAAAAGAGGCAATGGACTATACCACTCCAAATATGACTCTTAAATGGATTTTTGAAACAAACTTTCAACATTGATTTCAAGAAAGTTCTATTAAATTCCTTCATTTCTAGATTTGACATTATTAAAAAAGAATTCAACGTTATTGTTTTTCATTTTTATGTTATTACTATGGGTAATTGCTTATATTTTCAAATTACTTTATGATGTGTACTTTAAACAAGATTATATCTTGTATTTGTATTGATGCCTATTTTATTGTATTTAAATTTGAAGTTATTCCACGCATCACCTTAGTGTTTTTAAATTTGAATTCTATATTTATATAAAAAAGAGAAATTAATTTAATTTTTTTTATTTAGTATCTAATTATTATTACTTATATCAACAACTTCGTGAGCTAAGTCTGCATCATCTCCCTTTCTGTGAAATTGCAGGTCTCAGACCTACTTTTTCACCCGTCTTTCTGGGAGGGGGGATTTGTAATAAAATAAAATAAAAATTTTTGCGCCATTTTTTGTTCTCTCTTAGCTTCAATTCTAAATTTGTGGAACATATTTCAATCTTAGTTTCGTAACTTGTAACAGCTAAAATTCTTTTTCTTACTTTAGTTATTTATAAATTATTACTTGCTTCTCAAAAAGGCGGGAAGTATTTCGTAAGCTTTTTACTTTCTGGCATATTCCTGCGATTTTAATGTTATTTTTTTATTTTTAACATCGCGTGACAGGTGTTACTACGCGTTGCTAAAGGGCTTAGTCTTCCGAGGAAAAAATATAGTTCTTGCCAATAGACCGCCTATTACGGCCAATTAGAATTGATCATTTTATCCGTTAGAGGCTCGAGTCCATCCTGGTTGGATTTTTAAAATGATTGACGCGAAGTAGGAGGGTGCTAGTTTTGTCGTGAAAATGATTTTTTCATTTGGCTTTTCAGGAGAACAGAATGCACCTTTTCTTTAAACTATCAAGACGCGCGTTTCATTGCTCCGCTGAATTAGAATGCATTTTTCTTAAAAAACTACTCGGAAGCCATGTCATGTTTCCCGAGAATGCGATTGACTTTAAAAGATTATTAGGATGCTGTTTCTTTTTTCTCCCCAAAATTCTAATACCGTGGAATGCAGCGTAATCACGAAGTTGGTGAAGTGGAAGTTATTCGATGAGAGTGCCAAGGTGATTGCGTGAAAGAACTTAACTTATTTATGAGTTCTAATAAAATTAATTTAAAGACTGCTTGATTGAACTTTCTTATGGGGAAATAGCCCAATAAACCTGCTGGTCAAATTGCCGGAGCGACTGCTCAGCTCGTCCCACTGTTGATTCTTGGTAGTAGTAATCTGTTCTGCCTCATAGATGGTGTGCCACTGGAACTTGTACATTGTTATGGAACATCGCCTTCGTCGATTTA
The DNA here is from genome assembly GCA_964019185.1 of Maratus speculifer. Taxonomy (NCBI): domain Eukaryota; kingdom Metazoa; phylum Arthropoda; class Arachnida; order Araneae; family Salticidae; genus Maratus; species Maratus speculifer. Next base: position 7,137,264 of record CAXHSM010001376.1, on the reverse strand, counting down.
TCATTACATATATATATATATATATATATACATATGCATGTACACAAAAAAACATGCATCAATATTACAATGTTTTTATCGTTAACACATTAAGTGCTGCGGTGACTGACACTGAATAAAATCTTTCCGTGAAGGTTGCGTCAGTCACCGCTGATTGACAGTGTAAAATATGTTATAAAACTAAAAAATTGTATTGCTATAAGTTATTATTAAAAAAGTATATTACTGTAATAAATAAAAATTAAGTAAATTTTAAATAAATTTTTATGAAAATTTATTTAAAACGGCGCATTTTTTTAAAGTTTTATATCTTACTTTATACTGTCAGCTACCAATGACTTACAAGGCACTTAATATGGTATACTTACGAGGCACTTAATAACTTTGTAGTCATACAAGTCAAGAAATATAAAATCAAATATATCTACAACATTATGGTAAAACCTTCAGGGATATTTAATTAATGATTGTTTTATCTTATTATTTCTCTTGTTTAAAAAGACTAATAAAAATGAATTAATACACAGTATTTTTATCAAACAACTTGAGCATTAAAACTGTACAAAATTATAAAATATTGTTTCACAAAATCAAGTTTAAGAATTTAAAAAAAAAAAAAAAAAAAAAAAAAAAAATCTGAAAAGTAAGTATTGTGAGATCATGCAGTGAAACCTTTCACAAAATCTGTAAGGCTACACATTGTAAAATTGTAGTGCGATATATTTATTTGCAAGAGAATATCGCACAGATATATATTTTGTCAGACAGAGAAAAACAAAAGAAAACTACTTTGATTTTCTATAAATTTAAACTGTACGGAAAAGCTCATGAAGAATATCTTCTTAATTTTCGTTATATTCATGTATAAACAAAATACATGAGCTAAATACTATACAAAAAAATTACAATTATATCCCCAGATTTACACACAAACCAATAATTTATACGTTTAAATAATTTTTAAAAAGAATTATGAATGACATTCAATATGACATTTAATTTAGACACAATATTTAAAAGCTGAAATACTGCTAAAACATTTATCTTCAATAAGTAATTAATATAAGCATTAAAAATAATTGTTTTCAAGCAATAGCACATTTTATGAGAGAAATTATTGAAAATTAAAAATGCAAAAGCTATACAGAGATATATCATATTCAAATAAATTGAAATTATGATGAATATATACATAAAAAAATTAAGTAAATACTTATCAACAAAGATTTAATATGAGCACATAAAATTCACGACTTCGAAGACTTTTTTTCAGATCTATTATATTAATATGCACAAATATAGGGAAATGTAATGGGTCTATTAAAGAAAAAATTTTAAACTACATATAAGTTACACATATATTAACGAAACTAACGAAAATTTGGATTATGTTGAATTTTAAACATAATTGTTATATACAAAAACAGTATTTATGTTTTCAAGTTAAAAAACTATGCGCATCTCAATTTTTTAGATTGTATATACTAATATTTCACAGTTAAATATGTTTTGATTAGTTATACGAATTTTTTTATCTTTCATGTCATCGTATAACTCCCATTGATCATCGGATCGGAGGCAAATTGCTCTATAATGTCCGATGTCTGTTATTTTATCTACAATATCTGGTGGCGTAAAGCATATAATGCCCCTGAGGCAGTATTCTGTTTGTTGTAGGAATAGTTTTTGAGGGATACTATCTAAACTTACTTTGAATTGTAAACTGCCATTCTGTGCCACGTTATCTTCTTCAGGAATTTCAGAATTTACTAATTCGATTATTAAATGAGTCTTTTGTAAAACGAATGATCGCTGTCTTTTCTGGGCACACAAACTATTCTCGTTGTTATAACTGCAATTCGTTTCCACTTCCAAGAAATATTCATCCAGATACTGCAATAAATTCACAATATCGTGCGGATTTAGAGCTATAGATAGAAGTGCTCTTTTAACCGTTTCATTATGTGCTGAAACACTGCAGATGTAATTTTCTACGAAGGACGGCATTTCTTTAAAAAAATGTTCCAAAACTGTTTTTGCTGTATTTTCACATTGGATTTGTAAAACTTTACTTGGAAGTTCTACAATCTTACTTATCTTACTTAGAAGTTCCCCACGTACTTTGTAGCTATTCGAGGATATATTTTTTGAAAGATCCACTATGAATTTTTTAAATAAATTCGATTTTTCGAATTCAAAATTTGTCTTGTATGTTTTACTATCATTTACGGCTGCAGCAAAAACTTGAGAAATCGAATCGAAAGCACATGTATTGCTTAAAATGAATTTTTTGTCGTTAATTGTTAAGGATTTCAGTTCCGTATAACGACTTCCATTTTTTAAAATCCCAATCGGTATAGATTTTTTTGAGGACATATCAGCATTTAACATTTCCGGTTGAAACTCTAAATAAGATCTCCGAGCCCGTTTTTTCAAATTTAGAGCTTCGCCTCTCCAATTTTCAGTGTCATCAGCAAGATTGATAGAGCTTTCACGTAATTAAGGTTTTTTTTAAGATCAGGTAAATAATTAATGTTTACAGTTTGTTTCTGAACAACATCTTCTTTCGTTGTTTGTGGTTTTTCTTTTGGATTATCAACTTTTTTTGAAGCTGCTACTATCATGGTACCTTCAAGGGATCTAATATGTACAAAAAGAAAATCATCGGCTCGAATCGGAAGTGTTTTTTGGGAAAACACCCGTTGTTTTAAATTATTAAAACTGCTTTCGACGGGCGCGCTACTAGCCGTTATGGATCCATATTGAAATAGAGGTACCATTATAGCTGTCCACAGGGGCAATTTCTTAGACAAATTTATGCAGAGATCAACTATTTTGGGTAAATATTGCGAATTGTCATGATCTCCTTCTTCTTCTTCTACTAATATTTTACATCTGTTCGCTATGTTTTGTACCCAAGTACTAAAACCTGTTGGTTTTTCATTATCTTCCGGCATTTCAGAAATATCGTCAATATTATTTAAAACTAAATTTTCGACCTCAGAGCCGGCTCCAACAGCAATTCTGCGCTTTATTGTAGATTTTGCCGATTCACAATGTGTAATTTGTCCTGTATTCATATCCACCCCTTCTGTTTCACTTAATGCTACTATAAACATATTTTCGAAAAGGTCTTTAATTTCCGTGATGCTTGTCGACATCATAATCTGAGCTAAAGCACAGACATAGAACAATTTGCTTCGTTTCGTAACATTTTTAAATATATTCCATGAGCAAATTAATTTCATAGTGTGAGCTACATCCGTTCTAAGGAAGCATTTTGGCAAAATTATTTTATCGCTAACATTGAAAATTGCGTTGAAGCAAATATCAATGTAACAATAAATGTCCAAAACAGACGTAAATGCTTTAGCCGAAGCTGATAATAGGGCCATTGAATGATCCATTACAATTTCCTTGGGAGATTCTCCGACATCTTTTCTCCACTCTGATAACCAATATGAAATAATATTTGTATCGTGCTTTTCTGATAACATATTGGCCACAGAGCTGTTGTTCAGTTTCTGGATCATGAACTGTGACTTCATATAAAAAAATAACACTTGATTTGCTACCCTGTGGTCTCTTGATTTTCTTTACTACACCTCCAGTAGCATCAATGCTTATTTTAGATTCATCTTTTTTGAGATATTCTCTAAATACATATATTTGAGTAGGTAGCCAATATAGTACATAAAAGGGATCCAGACCTATTGCTCTTATAGCATTCCCAGCTGTATTATCATATTTCATTGCATGGATGGAAGAAATGGGATCTTTGAAGGCTCTTTTTTCAGCTATAATTCTACTTTTTAGAACTCTTAGTGCATTTGAAGATGGCAAGTCGCTTGGTTCTTTATCATTAAAATTCATTCGCAGTCTCGCTTGTTCTTTTCGGAACTCATTAGCTGTGATATTCGAATCTAATAAAGCTGCAACTGACATACCTCTAATTCGGCCTATTTGCCTGCGTTTCATATTTGTATGGCAGCTTGAATATTGTCCAACGTATGTGCATAAAAGTAAAACCTTCGAATTTTCCTTTGGCTCGTTTTCTATTACTACTGAGAGCCTCGATCCGCACTCTGAACAAGTTGCTTTTGAAACAGCATAATATGTTCCATTTTCGCAGATTTTGGCGCGTTTAAAAGATAAGCAGCACGTTAGTTTTGTGTGAAGGTAAAAATGTTCAGCAATAATTAGTGTCCATCTATTTGGTGAAAATATTCTGTATTTCCGAGAATTTCTTTTTCCGTCCGAACATCTATACCACACATCATGAGGGCGTACTTCATCCCATTCGTTGGACGTTAGAGTTATGGTAAATTTTAACTCTGGCGATTCAGACTTTTCAGAAGAATTCGATGATGAATCAGAATAATTTTTTTTTTCATCAATGATAATTTCATTTTTCGCTGTTTCACCAGAAGCTTCCGTTATAGTTTTCGAAATATTTCGATTATCATCTTCTTTTCGTAAACCAAGCTTTTCCAAAAGATTATATTTGTTCGTTTTAACTAAAATATAAATAGATTTAGGAGCATATTTTCCTTCTAAAGCTTGAGATAGTCTAAACCATACTAAATTAGATGGAGGCTGAATATGACAGTTTTCCGAAACTATTTCCGATTTTGCAGCTATAACAGCATCAATAATCCGATCAGGTACTAATTTTTTCTTTTTAGGCATTTTTCTCGAAAATATAGTTGGAACTTCAAAATTTTCTCTTCTGACTACAAAGTAAGTTCTCTCTAGGATTCTTGATCGAGATAGTATATATAGTCTTGCGGTTTTTTATAAGTGTTTATTAGCCGGTACACTTATGGTACAAGTGTTTTGAAGAGCTAAAAGTTTATGGGCAATATCTAACCAACTGCTGTCAATTAAGGATTATTTACGATAGCTGTAATGTCAAGTTTGATTATAGTAAACACTTTACAAAAGATAAACGGCAAGCGCGAATGTTTATATGGTGGCGTTATAATGCTCAGCTAAGCGCTTTAATTACTTCAGTTTGACATCTCTACAACTAGTAGAGATAAATGTTAATAAAATACTTAGAGTGAAAATAATTCGATCAAATGCTGTATATTCAAATCGTGAGTATTTCAAAGCGAACTTATAAATAATGAATTGTAAGGAAAAAACCTGAACGGCCTGTTATAAGAGTTTTAGAAATAAAATATCCACATTTTTTCTTAAAATATTCCTAAAGGTCATCAAACAAATAGATTTTAGGGATCAAACATATAAAATTCAAATAAAATTTGAGATTTTTAAAAATAATTTGCATTATGTACTTATTTAATCATTCTAAAAAAATATTTAAATCGATTCCGGTATATTTTAGATCTGCTCTCGGCGAGTTATCATTTAACTTCATTTAAATTTGTTCAGAATATTCAATAATACTTTTTTTTCTTTTCAAATTTTTTTCTTCGTCTATTGATAAATGCACAAAAATATTTAAGACATCGCTTGAAGAGCCGTTCTACCGCGTTCTAGCTTTAGTAAATACATTTGAATAGCAATATAACTAATATATATTATTGGAATTTACCATTGCAGGTTTTCTATTAAAAATGAAGTGTGCACTCCTTAATTCGTTTACAAGTGCACTAAAACAATTCAGATATATTAGCTATAACTGATAAATGTGCGTTTTAATGATGTTACACTATTTCAGCGTTATGAAAAGGATATGCCATGTTGACTTTTTACAGCAAATGGTGAGAATTAGCCGTTATTGTACATTTACAGGGACGCACGAAGTAATTTTAATTTCTTCAAAATAGTCATTTAAAGACAGTTATTTTAAGTGAGCTTTATTAAATTTATATAGTTTATTGAGGAACGCGATAGTAAAATATATGATGATTTAATGTTTATTTATAGAACTGCATAAAAAATATCTATACGTTATCGTCTAAGAGCAATTACTGCAAGAAGTGAATTTTGAGTTTCATTATAAATATTCATACTTAAATAAATATCCTCTCACATTTTAATATATTATGTGGTGTTTATAAATTTCCATTGATCATATGCAAGACTATTTAAAAGTACTTGAATTAACTTTTATGGATAGGATTAGCTAAAAATACATTTTTAACGGTGCTGAGTAATTTTAAGCTACACTAAATTTTACTATATTGTGTGATGTGAGTATAATATCAATAAATTCATATACAGAGTTGCACAAAATGATATGCATATACTATCGTATATCCTATCTATGATATATGTATATACTATCGTATATACTATCGTATATACTATCGTATATGAATGGTATTTACAAAAATACGTTTTTAAGTTTTACTTACCCATCATACGTAGTATAGGATAAATCTTACAATCTTTTTGTTCCGGATTTACACGTTTTAGATACTGGAGATTCTGATAAACATATTTTTAGAAAAAAAAATTGCCGTCCGTCTGTCTGTCTGTAAACGCTCTATCTGCCGAACAAATTGAGATAGAGACTTGAAATTTTGAATTTTTTTCGTATGTAAAAAAGGGACGAAGTTTTACTTACCCATCATACGTAGTATAGGATAAATCTTACAATCTTTTTGTTCCGGATTTACACGTTTTAGATACTGGAGATTCTGATCAACATATTTTTAGAAAAAAAAATTGCCGTCCGTCTGTCTGTCTGTAAACGCTCTATCTGCCAAACAAATTGAGATAGAGACTTAAAATTTTAATTTTTTTTCGTATGTAAAAAAGGGACGAAGCCTCTTTAATATCAGTAATCTCGATAATCCGGAATTATTTTTTTCCGACTCTCGAAAAATTCGTTTTGATGAAAGATATTTAAAATTTTTTTATTTTTTTTTATATTTTAAGGCAAGGACGTAAAAGGTAATTAAAAAAAATTGCATAAAGAACGAAGTTAATTAGGGTAGGTAGTTGCAGAGATGTTTGTAATCCTTTTTTCATATTCTTCTCATTTTTAATGACCCTAAATCAGATATATTTTAATTAGAAATCAGACGCTTAATCCGACGCAATAAATTGTTAGTTAATATGATTATTATTTTTTGAGCTATAAGGATATTTCTTTAATGCAATTCGGTACTACTTGAGTAGTTTAGCATTCTATATAATTTGTCGAAAGGGGTTCATCAACCATTCATTAATAGACATTACTATATATATTAAAAACATTTAAATATACGCTTAAATTTTGTTGTGGAATCGCCATGCATTTTATAAATAGTTTCCGCATGTTTTATTTTCACATGTTATATCCATGCATATCCATGATGGGTAAGTATTACGGTGGTCCCCAACGACTAGTCTATGTATTTGTTAAATACAATAAATTTTATTTCACTATCATCATTAGCATCATAAATTTTTTTTAATCCACTGCTGAATGTGGCTCGCCCTCGGGGTTTTTACTTTGTTTCCTGCCTAGAGTTTTGTCATTCAATTAACTCCATCTATGTTTCTCCTTTCCTAGTCCCATATTATGGTATGTATAAAAATCTGTATATTTTACATGCCGTTGGAGAAAAAAAAAAGTATGAGGATATTGGCATTATCTGGACATTGAATTGGATTTTGAAATTTAATTAGTCTAGATCTTTTATAGATTTAAAAAGAAAAATAATACAACTTATTTTTGCTAAGGGATATAAAATAATTATAGATTAAAATAAAATAACTGTGATTTTAAGAGACGTGACTCTCATGACACCTTGTGGAAGACAAATTTTTATTATGCTTTTCAAGTTTATGTATTTAAAATTTTATCGCGAAAAAATGGCAGTTTTCGTTAAAAAATCACGAAAAACTGCAAATTGTTTCGAAAAATCATGAAAAAACGACAAATTTTTTCAAAAAATCGCGAAAAACGGCAAATTTCTCCAAGAGATCGCGACAAAATGGCAGTTTTCGTCAAAAGGTCATGATAAATCGGCAAATTTCTTCAGAAGTTCGCAAAAAAACGCCATATTTCTTCAAAAGATCGCGAAAAAACGGCGAACTTCCTCAAGAGATCGTGAAAAAACAGCAATTTTTGTCAAAAGATCGTGAAAAAAACGGCAGTTTTTGTCAAAAGATCACGATAAATCGGCAATTTTGTTCAAAAGATCGCGAAAAAACGGCAAATTACTTCAAGAGATCGTGAAAAAACGGCAGTATTTGTCAAAAGATCTCAAAAAACGGCAGCTTTCGTCAGAAGATCATGATAAATCGGGAATTTTATTGAAAAAATTGTGAAAAAACGGCAAATTTATTCAAAAAATCGCAAAAAACGGCAAATTTATTCAAAAAATCGCAAAAAAACGGCAAATTTATTCAAAAAATCTCGAAAAAAGGCAGTTTTCGCCAAAAAAATCACGAAAAAAAAACTGCAAATTTCTTCAAAAAATCGCGAAAAAAACAGCAGTTTTCGACAAAAAATCGGCAAATTTTGTCAAAAAAGCGTAAAAAATGCAAATTTCGCCAAAAGTTCGCTAAATATAACATTGCGTAAAAAGATCGTGAAAAACCCGCAATTTTTGTCAAAGGGGAGACCCCCCTCCCCCTCTTTCGGACAATCTAAAGGTGTTAAAAATTCTGAGAAAAAGGCAACTGCTTTTTAAAGGTATACTTTTCTTTTATGTCTATCACAAATACTTGTGAGGTTTGAGTGCATATGATATAATGCGAGGAATAGGTCTGCCGACTGTTTTTTAAGTTTTTACTTGCGTTGCAGACTGCAGAAAAAATTCTGCTGTTGGGACCCCCCCCCCCCTTTGATTGATATAAATGGGTTTTTCATGTAGAATTATAAGTTTTCGTTCAAAATTTTTGATATAAGATCATTATGATGAGGCGCCTCCGTGATTAGTATTAAGTGTTCATTAGATAAGTATAAACAGGGGAAACGGGGGCTCTATACCCCCTCCCTTTAGTTTATATAAATGGGTTTTTCACGCAGAATTATTAGATCTCGTTCAAATCTTTAAATATTTTTGGAAACTTAATGGTTAAGTATAAAAAAGGGCGGTAACTCCTCTTAAATTATATAAATAGGTTTTTACTAAGAATTTACCGATTTGCTCTGAATTTTGGATATAGATTTTATTGTATGATAAAGCATGCCGCGATTAGTTTAGGGGATTCGATTATTAAGTATTAAAAGGGGAAGTGGGGGGAGCTGTTTCCCCTTCTTAATTTATTTTTCGAATGGAATTAATTCTTTAAAATATAAGGCTGTAATGCATAATTAGTATGCGTAGCCTGTGAGCTCAATGCCATCGGTTTAACTGGACAATGTTCTTTACATTTTGGTCTGAACTCTTCCGTTAGAGTAAAGATCAATGTTCTTAGAAATTCACCCGAGCCGGGACGGGTTCGGACCGAATTTTTAACTTTTTTCCGGGCCGGACCGAGCTCGGGCCTAAATTTTAATTTTCGGGCCAGGCCGGGTCGGGCCAATATTTTTTTCGTTCGGACCGGGCCGGGCTCGGGCGGAAATTTTAACTTTCGGGCAGAGCCAATATTCCTTTCGTTCGGGCCGGGCTCGGGCCTGGAAATTTCGTTCCGTGCAGGCCTCTAGTTCGTACGGTAACGAAGTTTTTAAAATATCAAAATTGTAAATAGTTAATTACAATTAAAATGCGCACCAAACAATGTTCTCCTTATACCATTATGTAATGGAATACTTTTGTGTGGCCTTGTAAATCAATAACAAATGTTCTTTTCACCAAAGATTATGCAAAATGCATATTATAACACGTACTTTATAGATGCATATCATTTTTATTATGTTGGAATGAGTGTAAGACTATTAAAATGCATTAGAAACATTTTCCCCCAATGACCGTAATGTAACGAAATACTTTTGATTGTCCCTGTAATTGAACTATGCATCCAATTTTGATAAAATTTGAAATAACTCGACAAAATTATGTAATAATTATTTATATTAAATTTCAAACGATTAATATGCATTTGAAACTGTTTTCCCCATTGACCATAATGTAATGGAATAATTTTGATTGCCCATGTAATTGATCTATGCATCCGATTTTCATAAAATTTGAAATGACTCGACAAAATTATGTAATAATTATGTATGTTGAATTTCAAACGATTCGGTTGGGTAGTTTTTGCGTTGTTATGCGGATGGACAGACGGACTGAACGACAACTATTAGGTGCGACGTATTTACATAAAAACGAACGCACCTAAAACACAGTCGCGAAATGTTAAAATATATTTAAAGGTTCATTAAAATTAAAACATCTCAAAAGGCAATATATACGTTATACATTACGTATATATTGCCCTTTGCGACGCATTACAATATATATTGTGCTAAAATACTGGAAAAAATAATTCCTTTCCCTAAAAGTTTTTTTTTTTTTTTTTTTTTTTTTAAGAAAGAAAAAAAGGGAAAGAAATCAATCAGTCAATAATGAGAAATAATTAGCAAAGGGTAGTACGTAATGCAAAACTTCGTTATGTAATGTGAACTATCTTCACATTAATTATTTTAACAATTAAAGGTTTAACGTAAATACAAAGGTTTGGAGATAACGTTAACAACTTTTTACATGATAAAACTTTAATTCCCTTGAGATTCGTGTTAACCAGATGTGATCTTACTCACATTACTCACACTATGCAACACAAATCGGAATTGCGGAAGATAACGCCCTACTTAAAGAGTAAATTGCCAGAATCTGACCTTTGCTCCATGTGCGACATAAAATTTCCAATCCTAGAAATAAGAAAATGAAGTGTACTGTGCCAGAATATTTTAAGTATAAACAAAGCGTATCTGTAAATAATGCGGAGGTTTTACTTGCGCATTTAGATATACTGAGTAAAGACAGCAAGGAATTGAAAAAAATAAGAAATTTTTATTGCCGTTTCGGATCTTTGAATGGATGCTCATAGAGCTGGTAAGAAATAAAAAGAAAAACAAAAGATGATAATTGAAAACAGTGTTAAATTCAGGAGGTGGCCCGGGGGAGACATTCATCCCGGGGCATTGAAATACCCCCCCCGGAAATTTTGAGATTTTGTGTTTTCAATGGTCAAATTGGCAATTCCCCCCGGAACTGTACAATGCCCCCCCCCCAGGAGAAAATTGTCTGAATTCAACACTTATTGAAAAGACTTACATCAAGAGATTCCACGTTATAAAAAATTTAAAGGAATTTGGGAAACTACATTTAAAATGGGCAGGTTATAAATGTAAAATCTAAAAGTGACAATTATGTAACTAGCTATTTTTAATGAGATTTACATTGTAAAAACTATAAAATAAATGTAAATTATTATTTAAATTTGTTGGGTGCTTTGCTCTTTCTCTAGTCCCCCCCCCCCCCACACGCACACGTTAAAAAACTTTTATCACTACCTCTGTAGTACAAATTAAGTATAAACGAAAAGATTTTTGGTATATTTTTGTTGTTGGTATAATGGGACTTCCCATTGGACAGGCCATTCCTCCCACTATATAACACTTTATTATTATTATTCTAGTACAAATAAGGTGCAAAAAGAGACTGCTGGTATAAACGAGGCATTAATGAATGCCACTATTCATTTTTTTTTTTTTTTTTTTTTTTAAGCATCCGATGCTATTTCTTTCAGACAAGCTAAAAATGTCGTGTCAGCCCTGAGTCTTCTACTCAACCGATTTTCATAATTATTTTTTTAAATGAAAGCTATTTATTTGTAGTTGTGCCCATTTTAACTATTTTTTAATTTATTTCCATTTTTATATTTTATTTTTAATTTTAAATGCTTTTTTTACGATATTTCTTCAAAATGGTGGCAACACAGTTTAGCTTTTCTCTCGATAATAAAAATTTATTTTCCAAAATGATTGCGTATAATTATACACTAATTGAGGTAAAAAAATATATTTACTGAGAAATAATATTAATAATGAAAATAAAATAACGGAAAATAATTTATGATAAAAATTAATGTCTCAAGCAAAAAAAAAAAAAAAAAAAAAAAAACAAATGAGGAAAATGATGTCATTTAGCAACCAGGCCCTTTTCATATTACTAATAACAGTAACTTTTGAAAAACATTTGAAGAGAAAATGACGTCACTATTTAAAACATCTCATTTTTACTCATAACGATATTACATTTCAATATTTCTTTTCATTATGGACACTGAGATTGAGATATTACTTTCAGATGACTTCAGTTAGTAAAATAATGTCACAGTAAAAATTAAATTAGTTTTAACCTCCTTTCAGAAAAGCTAAAAAGTGTCGTGTTAAAATTTGTGGCACACTTTTACTTACCTATCATACGTAGTATAGGGTATGTCTTCCAATTGTTTTAAAAATCGAAAAAAAAAATTGACGGATTTACACGTTTCAGATATTGGAGATTCCGAAAAACATATTTTTAGAAAAAAAAAATTGCAATCTTTTCAAATAAAGGAATGAGAGCTGGTGTATATATGACGACTTACAGTTATCATATGGTTCTTTATGGAAAAATTGATTAAAAAAATTTTTTTATGACTTATTTAAATAAATAAATAAATAAATAAATGACTCTTTTTTTTTTTTTTTTTTTTTTTTTTTTTTTTTTTTTTTTTACAATTTAAATCGGAGGCGAAACTGAATTCTGCATTAGCAGAATCTACATTCAACTTGTTTTTTTTTAAGATCAGATGAAGAGTGGCCGCTTCTAGACTTCCCAATTTCAGTATAAACAGTTTATTACACTAGCATAAATGAAGTACAAACGAGAAGATCGTTGGTTCAAAAAAATAAACAGTCGGCGGTATTCAGTTTCTAAAATATAGAAATTGGAAATTCATGTTTCTCCAGCCCACTACTAAGAAAATTTTATCACTCAAGTACAAGTGACATAGAAACAAGAAATATTGCTGGTTTCAAATCTGTACAAACGAGGTATAAACGATAAGAGTTTATGCATATTTTTAAATATATAGGGGCAAGGCCTGTTTCTACAGCACCTCTACTAAAAACTTTTTTATTACTCTATTACAAATGAGGTACAAACGAAAAAATTGTTGGTACAAACGGGCACAAACAAAATATAAAGGATTGGCACAGTTCATTTTTTATAATATTGAGGCGAGGGGGGGATCGTTTCTCCAGCCCCTCCTATAAAACTCTTTATTACTCTAGTACAAATGAGGTACAAACGAAAAGATTGCTGGTACAAACGGGTAAAAACGAGGTATAAACGATTGGCACTACTCATTTTTTTAAATGTTGAGGTGGGGGGGGCTGGTATTTCTCCAGCCCCCCCCCACTAAAAACTCTTTATTACTCTAGTACAAATGAGGCACAAACGAAAAGATTGCTGGTACAAACGGGTACAAACCAGGTATAAACGAATGGCACTATTCATTTTTTTAAATGTTGAGGTGGGGGCTGGTATTTCTCCAGCCCCCCCCCCCCCCCACTAAAAACTCTTTATTACTCTAGTACAAATGAGGTACAAACGAAAAGATTGCTGGTACAAACTTGTACAAACGAGGTGTAAACGATTGGCACTATTCATTTTTTTAAATGTTGAGGGGGGGGGGCTGACATTTCTCCATCCCCCCACTAAAAACTCTTTGTTACTCTAGTACAAATGAGGTACAAACGAAAAAATTGATGGTACAAACGGGTACAAACGAGGTATAAACGATTGGTACTATTCATTCTTTTAAATGTTGAGGTGGGGGGGGGGCTGACCGTTTCTTCAGCCCCCCCTACTAAAAACTCTTTATTACTCTAGTATAAATGAGGTACAAACGAAAAGATTGCTGGTACAAACTTGTACAAACGAGGTGTAAACGATTGGCACTATTCATTTTTTAAATGTTGAGGTGGGGGGGCTGACATTTCTCCACCCTCCCCCCCACTAAAAACTCTTTGTTACTCTAGTACAAATGAGGTACAAACGAAAAAATTGCTGGTACAAACGGGTACAAACGAGGTATAAACGATTGGCACTATTCATTTTTTTAAATGTTGAAGTGGGGGGGGGCTGGCCGTTTCTTCAACCCCCCCTACTAAAAACTCTTTATTACTCTAGTACAAATGAGGTACAAACGAAAATATTGTTGGTACAAACGGGTACAAACGAGGTATAAACGATTGGCACTATTCATTTTTTTAAATGTTGAGGTGGGGGGGCTGGCGTTTCTGCAGCCCCCCCCCACTAAAAACTCTTTATTACTCTAGTACAAATGAGGTACAAACGAAAAGATTGCTGGTACAAACGGGTACAAACGAGGTATAAACGATTGGCACTATTCATTTCTATAAATGTCGAGGTGGGGGGCTGGCATTTCTCCAGCCCCCCCACTAAAAACTCTTTATTACTCTAGTACAAATGAGGTACAAACGAAAAAATTGCTGGTACAAACGGGTACAAACGAGGTATAAACGTTTGGCACTATTCATTTCTATAAATGTTGAGTTGGGGGGGCTGGCATTTCTCCAGCCCCCCCCCCCCACTAAAAACTCTTTATTACTCTAGTACAAATGAGGTACAAACGAAAAAATTGCTGGTACAAATGGGTACAAACGAGGTATAAACGATTGGCACTATTCATTTCTATAAATGTTAAGGTGGGGGGGGCTGGCCGTTTCTCCAGCCCCCCCACTAAAAATTCTATATTACTCTAGTACAAATGAGGTACAAACGAAAAGATTGCTGGTACAAACGGGTACAAACGAGGTATAAACGTCTGGTATTATTGTCGAAAATATTTGAGTTGGTGGGGGGGCTGGCGAAATGCACCTTGTTTATTCCCTTGTTTGTAATATCAGGAAACTCAGGTACATAAATTTATTGTATCCAACCTCTTTACTAAAATAAGTTAATGTTAAGACAGAGTCGTTTCTTTCTTTACTCTTCAACGAAAATCTCAACTGTTAGTTAAATGATAATCAGGAATGTAGTGGATGTTTATGGGAGTATATGATGTATACTCTCTGAATTTTTTTAAGGAACACAGTATACCCTCTGTTTCTCAAAAAAGCTATAGTATGTGCACTGAACCCCTTTAAGTTATATCCTCTGTTCTTTTACAACTAACCACTGATGATAAAGACTTCACGAAATTTCATTATTTCATCACAACTGTTATGTTTGCAAATTTATTATTGAGCCATTAAAATATTATTAAAATATTTTATTTATAACAAATAATTTCTTTTATTATTATTATTATTTCTTTTTCAGTTGTTTAATTTCAAAAGCAACAAATTTATTTGAAGTAAAAAAATTTTTAAATTTAATTTTAAAACTTTGTGATGCTCAAAAACGGCATTTCATTATATTCTATTAAATTGAAATTAGATATTTTTTAAACAATTGATTGCATGATGAAGTGTGTCTAAAAAGTTTACCGAAATTTGCATAAAAGGCCTCATAAATTTAAGAAACTTCAGCTGGGTCCTAGAACAAGGTGGGAACAACACTTGGCAATGTGATAAATGAGTTTTTGTTGTTATCAGTTTGTTTCTTCAATTCTTTTCACAATTACTGTGTCTTGATCTGGAATTATGATTCGTTTGATCAGATTGATACTTTTATTGTATAGTTCAGTCTTTTTAAATGTGTTTGTGTAGTGAGTTTTGTTTTTAGTTGTGTACTTTGTGAGGTGATGATTTGGCCGCAAAAAGGGTGTTGTTGAGATTTGTTTTTATGTGTATTGTGACTTTTTTTGCGAATAAGTACATATAACTGGATAAGTTTAACTTTCATCATGCAAAATGAGTTTGAATCTAAGTCTGAATAAGTCTGTTTGTTTTTTTTTCCCGTGACCACTTTTTATTATTAGTGGATGGGGAGAGTAAGAGGATTTTTAATGTTTGTGTATCGGTTAATGATAAGGATGAAGGGTAGGTACTATTTGATTATCATGTCGACCAAAATACTATCATCAATCTATAAGATAAAACACTAATAATGGATGATCATAAATGTCATGTTTATGTGACTTTAAACATAATACACATGTTCCTTATGTCATCAGCAGATTTTTAATTCAGCTTCTTATTTGTATTTTTATTAATATTTTATTAATTTATTTCTTCTTTCATTATTTAAAATAAAAATTATGTTAATTTGTTTAACTTGGTGAAGTTTGGAGAGTTGTATAATTTGACAAAATTGGTTTACAGGATAATCAAGTAGTTCTGGATGAAGATAATGTGCATAAAACTGATCCATCATTAAAAAAATACAGTAGACTCCTTCAAATCCACACAGCTTGGGACCAGAGGTTGTGCGGATTTTAGAATTTTGCAGATTTCTGGTCATTGCTTTGATTATATATTTTAAGCAGTAATTTGAATGTAATTAACAATGAAATCAAAACTATAATGAATGTTTACAACACAATACAATATTAAAATAAGTATTAAACTAAAATAATAGAAATTTAGATAATTTTTAAAATGATTAAAATATTAAAAGCAAAGGTCAAATTAATAATCAATAATGTATCATTAAATATTTATTATAAAGATGAGGTGTATTTTTTCTATGAAACCTGCCTCATAAAGATACATTACTAATTCACTTCAAGATCATAAAATAAGGAAGTTTTATTTCAGGTTTAGCCAGACTTAATAATCAAAAAAGTTTGATTAATACTGTAATAATTAAATATATTTGGTAAAAATATTGCGATTGTCAGTTATATCCAGTGTTCTCGCTGTTGCTCGCCAATGCGCCAAATTGCGACTAAATTCTTCATTTGGCGAGTAAACAAGCAATTAGATTCGCCAAATTGCTAATGCTAAATTTTTGCTTTTTATTTGTTTTTTGTTTGTTTTTTTTCGTTTTTCATACATATGCATATTTAATATATACACAGTTTTAATACATTTGTAGCGGATGGTTGAAATTAGATTATTAATAATCGCTGTCACAGTTATAAAAACTTAGTTTATTTTAGAATATATTGAAAAAAAGGGGGTACTTTAAAGGATTAAAGATATATATATTTATATATTTGTGCTACTCCGAGAATCTATTTGGCTAATACTTTTTTCATTTGGCGAATGTTTTTTATTTTTAATTAGCCAAATTACTAACGTTTTTCAAATGTCAGCGAGAACACTGGTTATATCAGTAATATTTTGAATTTTTTTCAAAATAAGTTTATTCTTCCTTCATAAAAACACATGAATTCAGTAATAATATTAATTAAAATTACAAATTAAAATAAATGGGATTGATATAAAAATAAAATTTTATATAAATAAAAATTTTGTCTCTACATCTGAACTGAATGTTTCATTGTTTACATCTGAAAATTATGTACAGATTTTAGAGAGTTGTGGATTTTAGGATTGCGGATTTAAAGGAGTCTACTGTATATGCAATAGACTCTCACAAATCTGCATATCATCACAGATGTAAATGGCAAAACCTTCAATTTAGATGTAGGATCAAAATTACAAACTTTTTTATTTTTATGTAATTCCATTCATGTTTTAAACGTAATTATCATTACCGTAAAATACCGTTAATCCGCCCCCCCAAACGAAAAGAAAAATCGTACAATAGTTAGGGGAGGGCGCTTACACGGGATTTTTTCGCAATCATTCAACAAAATTTACAGGAATGAATCATCATGAAATGAATGAATCGTTGAATGAATCATGAATTGTTATACTTGAAAAAATTTGTTTTTTTTTTTTTTTAAACATAAATTCTGTCGAAAAAACGCAGAAAAAAGGAGAAATTAGTAAAAAAAAGCCAAAACAAGCATGAAATCAATTAAAAAATCTTGAAAAAACGCGCATTTCATCAAAGGTTCATGATTCGTTCATTTCAAAATGATTGATCTTGCTCTCAATCGCCTTTGAGAATCGAGAGGGAGGGCCCTTTTTTTCGGGATTTTTTGAAAATTTCAAATTCTTTATAAAGTGGGGAGGGGGCGTTTGATCGGGAAGGGCGGATTAACGGTATTTTACGGTCATAC